>JAPSGF010000012.1:11579851-11735701 GCA_035772895.1 Perdix hodgsoniae | reverse complement strand
CAGATTCTCTGATTAGACACCATGCGAAACCCTCCCCATTGTGTAGACAACCATCACAAGATAAACATCCACTGCAATTAGACAGGGAAACAGTCCTCTGGCCCGACATATTTGCATAATCCAGCTAACTGACAGGAAACTGGAATGACAGTCATTATGGTCCATTGTGTCAACATTAGTGGGAAATACATTAGTTTGCAAGTTGACACAATGGACAATTACGGCTCCTTCAAAACTGGTGGAGTATCACGTTAGTGCAGCTGCTGTGCACACACATTAATACTTCCTACTAAAAGTCTTCAAACATTTAACGAGTAATTTCTACACATGCTGTTGCTACAGTAATGAAACCATGTTTAAAACAAGTCAATTAACTGCCTACAAGTTCTTTGCAAAAAAACCCCGAACCTCTTGCAGGTAATAGAACACATGTAAAAGGGAAATCTAACAAACACCAGGAACGAGTCTTCAGTTTTTGAATGGATAAAGACCTGATTTAAAGGAAAAAGGAAAGCATCCACAACTCCTTATTGGTTTGCAATTTAAACTACACTATCAAACGCTCCCTGAAATTAAATGCACCCTGAAATTAAAAAGTGCCACGTGTTCTTGCAGGTGTTGGCCCTGTGACTGCTTTCACAGCCGTGTGCGGAGGCCCTGCAGACACAGCGCTGTCTCCAAAGAAAGGAACTCAGCTCCCCCACCAACCACAGGTACTCACAACTGCAGCGGGGGCGGTTCGCTGCTTGAAAACACCACCGTAACTACCGAGGCAGGCGACAAAAGGGAATCCCCCTGCAAAATTAAGCAAAGGACTTCAACACAAAAGCAGCCGTGCTGCCCCAAGTGACGAGCTGGCTTTATCACGGCTGCGCAGAAGGCTGAGGCTCCCACAAGGTGGCACTAGGATCCAGGCAGCTGATGCAGCGGGCTGCCTCTGCCCCTCCGTTTCTTTCAAGCACCTGAAAATCATCAAACTGGCCATTTTAGCCCTTCATATGGCTGTAACTATGAGGCAAGTTGCTGCATTCCACCTGCAATACCAAGACAGGGTTAACTGAGGGAAGCGATGGGTACAAACGCCCAATGCCAAAATAACTTTGAAGCTGTAAAATAGGCTAATTGCGAACCTTTTAAATTATAGCAATTGATGTTTTATTAGTGACTGAAATGTAAATATTGACTTTTCTTATCTGCAATACAGCTTTAGAAGTAGGGAAACTAAATTACCTCAAGGTATTAGGGTAAAATGCAGCACTCCTGAACTTCTCTTGCCAGACCTCAGCTGTGATGCAGAACACACGGTGTTTCCAGTACAGCATAAAGGCATTTGTGAACACTGAGCTTCCAGATGCAGCTCTAAGTAGCAGGGATGCTACTCTTCCCCAGAACTGCTGCAGACACTGACAGATAAGTCAGTAACATTGAGCTATTTGTTGTATCAGCAATTTCCTTCTTGCCGACTCTTCCAGGTGTTGGGCAACTAGCCCCCGGCACTGCTAGTGCACTCAGTATCAGAGAAGGCAAATAAAACATTAATGTTCAAGGGCTTCTTAATTGAGGTTAAATTCTCAGGACTGGAGGGGATGATTTAAATTAGATGTTGGAGGAAATTCTTTACTGAGAGGACGGTGAGGTGCTGGCACAAACTGCCCAGAGAGCTATGGGTGCACCATCTCTGGCAAGGCTGGATGGAGCCCCAGGCAGCCTGATCTGGTGGGGGGCAACCAGCCCATGGCAGGGGGGCTGGGACTGGATGATCTCTATGGTCTCTTCCAATCCAAGCCATTCTACAATAAATTATTTGTTCTTGGTACCATTTGGGAAACCTCCAACATTTTATTAGTTGCTATTGTTACAGAAAGATAAAATGTTAAGGCATGCCACTATTAAGCTATAACAAAACTGTAAAGTTGAGTCTTCCAAAGTATACAGTTACTGGAAACTCAGAACATTAAAAAGAAAGCTACGTTGAATGACACGCATCACAGCCGTGCTTCGCATTAATTAGCTCTAGTGGGCTCCTTTCTTTCTGGTCACCATCCTTAAACCTCAGAAATATATGCCAGATTCTAAAAAATCAAAATGGCATTCATGCGTAGAAGCATTTTTTCCCCCTTCTAATTCTAGACTCCAGTAATACAATAAAACTACTGGTAATTACAACTGATAGCACATATTTGCTATGTGAATGCCACCAGAAGAAATTCAGAAGTGTTATTTTGTTGAGGAAGATTTGGCATTAAATGTATTACCCACATTCATAAGTCCAGCACCTGAAATCAATATTTAACTTCCAATTTTACAGAGATGCATATCAGAGGGAAAAACAGTAAGAGAATGAGCTTATTTATTCTGTAAAAAAAGAAAAAAAAGACACCACATGTATTTCCTCTGCCAAGATGGTGTCCCAACAGGAGGAAAGCAAGCTCAATAGCCAGTCAGGGTTTCCCACTAAGCCAAACACCACTAAATGCACACACAAAATTTGGAATTCTGGGACGCTGTGAAATCCTTAACTAGCTGATGAGACATTAAAATGGCTTAGAGCAGAGATTATTTTATGCAACCACCACTGTAACACACCAAAAATGTGTTTTAATTAGGAAAAAAAAGGTAGGCCAGCTTTGGTTTCGTCATCTGAGGAGCAAGCAATATTTCCCATATAGCCAGCAAGAGCAGTTCATATCCCTTTTGAACTACTACTCTGAAGATTAAAAATATACTGCTTTCTTTGTTGCAGACACAGGCTAGAAAAAAAAAGTCACTAGAGAATAAAACAAAGATGGCTCATTGAAAAGAGGAGTGATACTTCCCCCTGACACAATGATAGCTGAGGTACAGAAGCCCAGACTGGGTGTGGTTGGAAGAACCTTTGAGTCCAGCTGGCCCAATCCCTGCTCTTGCAGGGCAACCACATCCAGGTGGCAATACATTTTCCATTTCCCTATTTCTATATGCCATATATTTTTAAATCCAAGATTTCAGTCTTTTCAATCGGAGTATAAAATATTCTTTTTAATGTGTAGCCAATCTTAAGATTAACATTAAATATACTCCAGCAATCAGTTACAGTTTTTGTATTTAATCTAGCACTCTAATAACGAACCTCTTTTCCAGTTAACCTTATTTCTTTGCAGCACCTGAGTCACAGGCTATGAACAGTGGATACACATCAGCATGTTCACTAAGCAGTCCAGCCATTACTAATATTGTTGAAGCTGGTGTGGAGAAAAAAAAATCCCAGTCAGTATTTGTCTGCTGAAGAATTACATAAGTTTACCTCAAAATTTCAAGTAAAAATACAAAAATAGGGCATACATGTCACCAAATGAACTGGTGCACATTGGTTTGTGTTACTACATATTAGTAACACAAAGGAATAACCAACATTAGGACAGTTTAATTTTTATCATCTTTTTTGGATGGCATTACTGAGCCAAAACACTGCAACTGTAAATATTTCACTTCAATTTTTTAAAGGCAATTAAATGTCCAATTCAACTGCTTGTATATTACAGTAGTTGTTCACATAAATAGTACAGATATGCACTGCTCTTGACAGGTACACAGTCACAAAAGCAGCTCTCTTGTACTTAGTTTGCTCTCTCTGTGGTGGGTTTTGTATGAAAAGCATTCTCAATTTCTAAGCGTGGTACAATTTTAATTCTTAATGCGTTAATACAACAGTGCATTGGAAAAGTACTGAGCTTCTACAAAAAAGCTTTACAATTTTAAAACAGATTTTTTTTTATTTAAACAAGCATAGGCAATTCTTATATTTCCACAACAAGATAAATATCCCAATTAAGCTAACAGCTCATCCTACAGCGTGCCATAGTGATGGGGAAAGGGCTAACATTAGTGTTATTTACACAGACATGTCCAATATTAACCCAGTATGAAAATCAAAAGTATTTTCAAGTATGTAATTAAATTCAGGTTATTTTTTCAGTCAGTCGGATTTCTTGCAAAAATTTCTGACTCTTGCGCATTTAGCTGGGATGACTTCCCAGAAAGACTACTCATAAGCACAATGTTGAGGACAAAATGTTTATTGGACTGGAGGAGTAGGGGATAGAACTTAGCACTCTTCATAAAGAAAGAAGTATTTTTAAGTGAGTAGATGTCTTTGGACAAATGAAATTCATCACACAAATTGACTAGATCTTGAAAACCCTAATGAATTTTTCCAATTTTAAAAGCTTGAATTCAGAGAAAATTCTTTCATGAGGGAAGATTCACTCCAAGTAATTACTATACATTGAGTTACCACTCAAAAAGTGGCCATAAAGGAAGTGACTTCTTTGCCCATCACTATTACACTAGCTGCTTAGCCATAAATTCAGATCTCATTTAGACAACACTCTCTCTGTTACCAGAAGCTAAGACTGCTCTGCGACAAATAGGACAAGTGGAATTTTCTGATAACCAGCGATCGATGCAGTGGACGTGATACTCATGAGAACAAGGCAATTTACGAAGCTTGTTTCCTTCCGTGTACTCCGTAATACACACGCTACATGTTTTCAGAGCATCACTCTCACCGAAATTCCTCATTGCTAGGTTGTCAATTTGTTCTTTGGTGAGTCCTCTTGGTTGGTCATCATCATCTTCATTTAGTAGGAAAAATTGTGCTAGGCTAAGGAATGGTAGAGAACCACTTTCTTCAAAAGTGACTGATCCTCTCGTATTCCGACCTTCCCGTCTGGCACCAGATGTTGAACCACCCTCATTACTACCTTCAAACACCTCCCCTGAGCTAACATCTGTACTTTCATTGCTTGAACTACCACCCCCTCCGTTCTGTGGCTCAGAAGCATCCACATTCTGATTTGGAGTTGGGCCACTAGGATCTGCATCGCTATCACTATACATGAAGTAACTCAACTCTCCAAAGCCCGTCATTATCTGCCTTAGCATAGTCTGAATCGCAACCGACGTAGTCTCACTTAAGCCTGTATTTAAGATCCTACGAATAGGAATCCTAATGGTGCTGACATAAGTTCTCACTCCAGCCCGTTCTGAGCGTGAAAACGTACGCCTAAACCCTCCCCGTTCACTTTCATAAGTGACTGTGTTGTTAGGAGTCTGGGACCGGGACCGAGTTCTGTTGGCTATGCTGTCCCTTTGCCGATACTCTCCTGGACGAACTCTTCTCACCTGGAGGTCGAGTACTATGGTAGGAGGCCTCTGTCCAGGAGCTGCAGACTCACTGGCACCATTAGTTTCTGAAGAACCTGCTGCTTGAGGAACAGGTCTTGTTTCAGGGGCTGAAAACAGAACTGCATTTTCACTAGGAATCTCAGTCCCCACTGCATGCTGCCTTAATGTCACATGCTGCCTAGTTCTAGAGCTTCCCTCAGCTTCATTCACTGCTGAATGGTCAAATGTCTGAGATGATGTATTGTGATGAGACCTGCGAGGAGCCTCACTCACTGGATTAATAGGTGACCTACTTCTATCAGTCCTAGCCCGTGTTCTCCGCTGTTCTGGGCTCCTACTTCTTGCTCTCCTCTGCCCTCTAGGAGAAGCTTCCTCAGTTAACTCTTCTGAAGTACTCCTTTCTGATCCAGGCTGCCTTACAGATGGTGATTCAGACCTTGGAATTTCAGAGTCACTTTGGCTGTTTTCCAAATCCTCCCCACTGGAAGGCTCTACAGATGGCTCATTCTCAGTTTCAGGATTTGTGTTCCCATTATTACGGTTGACATTTATTTCCAAACTGAATCTGAAGTCACCACTATTTGGGTTAGTCCGGCTCACAGCTCTCCAAGATTGGTTTCCTCGCTGCCCACTTCGTGTTGTATTTCCAGTCTGTCGGACTGAATTAAGCCAGTCTATTATAGAATCTCCATTTGAAACATCTTCTGTGGACTCCGCACCTGTAAAAAAGACAAGGAACTACCAACGTTAGAGTACTGAACTAAGTTTGGAGTGATCTTTTCCAAGAAAATAACTGCTTATAGTTTAAAATGCAACTGTCTACAAGCACTTGACTCTATCCAATGTAATTGTGACTTCACAAATAGCATCACAATTCTTATCTACCAGAGCTCTGGTAAGGAAGCAGGAGTGGACTTTTTTTTTTTTTAATACATACAGACAGGCTGCAGCCATCACATGACAGCCAAATCAAAGTAACACATTATTTATTGTAAATAAATGGAGAGCTGGTGTCACATCAGGTGTCACATCAATATTTTGTGTTTTTCTTTCCGAACAACTGAGCAATCTAGTGACTGCTAAGCAGAGTTTGGTAAGTCTGTCCTGAGTCTCCATCTGAAGAACAGAATTATAGCAACCCATCTTGTTAAAGAATGAACCCTGGCAGCAAACGCCAAGAATCCTCCACCAACCTCTTTAGAGAGGCGATAAAAGCAATAGAGTACCCTTGGAAGGGAAGAATGATAAACAAAAAAAAGCAAAAATTGCCAGAAAACACCCCAGAAGGGAGCAGAAGTCAAGAAGGAAAACAATCTAAAAAGTAGATAAGGAAAAGAAACCTAAACGAAATTTTAGCTTGCTGCAAGTAACAGACGTGTTATGGGTGAAATCTGTCCCAAACTGATCTTTGCAGCAGATATCAGACATAACGTTCATTTAGTTTTGAAGCAAAGCTCACCTTGCACCTGCCTAGGCTTAACTTGTTCCACTCCTGCACTCAAGTTAAGGTCCATATGGGGTGCTAAAGTTAAGAGTTTTCACAAATACTGTATATACCTCTATTCTCATCACTGTTTTGCTGTGGCGGACCTTCTTTAACTTGGTGCAGCCTTCTCAGCAACTCTTCTTCAGTAATTTCACCTTAGAAAATAAGCAAAATTTTCCAAAAATATTTCCAAATCATACGTATGGCAAGCATTATCAGAAGTTTCTAAAGAAGGTACAAGCCACTGTTTTTGTTTTAATTAAATGCTGTCATTATGAGACTGCCAAGCAAGTAGTTATAAGGGGAATTCAAACACTTCAGCACCACTGTCCCAAATAAGCTTTGCTGAAGCTGAAGGATCTCACAGCTTCAACCTACTAAAAAAGATGGATGGCTTTCTGGTACTGTACTGCAACCTCTACAGCTCATCAGCAGTTTTCATCCTATACCAATTAAATGACTGCCTAGAGTAAATAAATAAATAAAATCACAAGCATGAAGAGAAGTTTGAATTACTTTTAAATTATATCTGGCTTCAATTAGGCATCTCTCTATAAAGAACCAGTTTAAAGTAATAAGTCAATTGAAAACAGACATAAGAACACCCATGCAGAATCTTGTACCAGATTAAATAGCCTAGTTATGAACTCCTAACACCAGCTGGAAGTTTTCATACATGCTTAAAGGTGATTACTTTTCTATCAAAGTAGTCTAAGCAGCCATAACTGGGTCAGTTCTGGAAGCTGCCATCAAGAGGCATGAACACTAGACCTTTGCACCTGCTGAATCCACACCATCCCAACTCCCTCTCCACTAGTCAGTGGACCCCTCTATTTTGAGTAGACAAACTGGCAGGAAGCTACTCCCTAACATGGAACGCAACTGCAGCACGAGCTAAATGGGTCAAAGAGATTAGGGAGAACGAAAAAAGACAAATCACCTCCAAGTAACTGTAGTATCATGTACATACACAAGCATTACATACCTGGTGTTCCTAGCAAATTGTTGTCTCTCATAAGCCTGTAGTCCTCTTCACTCAGGTTGTTTACAAACTGATAGAAAGCTTCTTCCCGATCTAAGCGATCTAGCTGACTCTGACGTTGTGCTTCTGATTGATCAATATTTCCTTTATCACTAGAATCTGAGCTTTCCATCTTGACAAATGGAATAATGTCTAAAAAAAAAGAAAATAAATCCTTCATTCAACTTAATGAAACAGATCACAATATTTAGATGTGACTACTCAGTAATACATTATTCACCATTAAATTCTGAGGAGAAGACAACTTTGCTAATCAAGTTTCAGCTAAGACAAGTTGCAGCACAACACAGATCACAAATGAAATATTTCCCCACTTCAAGAAGTGCAAACAACAGCTATCACTACCAATATTCAAAAAAGTAAAAAAGTACAAACACAAGAAATGTTATCAGTTTACTAGCTGCCTACAACTGTCTGCTCTTCACCCTAAGGTACTCTTGCTACTACAACTACCTAACAAAGCACAAACAGTGTCTTACTCTGCCATACAACAGCACAGTACAAGGTACAAGCCATCCATGACTTTGCTCTCCAGCTCTAAAAGAATACAGAATTAAACATTCATCACTTCTTCCCACCTTGCCCTATGGTAAAGAAAACAGGAATCAATCTAGTTCACTGACAACTATGAGAGACTTTCTTCAAAGTCTAAGTCTATTTTAAACAGAATTATTAGATTATTTAGGATTTAAATAAGTGAGTCTGAAGATGCTATACAATTTTTTGTAAAAAAAAAAAAAGAAAAACCCACAACAAAAAGGTCTATTGGTTTCCTCAAAAAAAAAAAAGGGGGGGGGGAAGTGGAGGTTGTAAAATCAGCTCTGTGGTTTCATGTCAAGAGAAGAATTTGCTTGCAAGTTTCAGTAGTTACTAAATTTCTGATGCTGATGACAAAACAAATTGCATGACAAAACTCTAATGTGTTTATACACGTCATAATTTACACTACAACTTTTTCTTTCACTTCACTCCTCATTTTGTTTTTCATTTCGATAAGATCTTCCGCAATGTCTCAAAACAAAAAATAATCCATGAACACAATGTCTGTATTTGACCCAAATTAAATCAAAATACTTGCAAAAGCAGGAGACATTCTGGCACTGGTTACACCATGCAAATACATCAAATGAAGTTAAAATAACTAGTTTCCTTAATCATTATGGCTTGCTATTCACAACATCAATAATTTCCCTGTACAACTAGTAGAATCTAGTTACTCAGAGAGGTGATTAGCATGCTAATCCTCTGCATGCTAAAAGCCCTGTAATAATACACCCCATAAAAAAAATGCTCTTTTCATTCAAACCATATTTCATGTGACATGAAAATACCAGAAGAATAAAGCTTTTTCCTTCTTACTGGAAAACTTCCAGCACTTAGACATCTGTCTAAAGCAAAAAGTAACTTTTTTTTGTATGTCAGCACAGCTGTCCCAACTGCCCACAGTTAACACCAGTGTTTCTCCACAGAAGAGAAGCAATGAGGAATCTCCAAGAGTAGTTTATTTCTGCTGCTACAGTGAAAATTAAAGGGCACTGGTATCCCCAGCAGGGAACAGTACAGAATACCACAGGATAGGCCATCCCACTAATGCAGGCTTCCAGATCACAAAATAGTTACTCCAATCCTATCTTGAATTCTAACACAGTAAAGCTTGCTTTCAGGTTAGTCACAGTAAGACACAAATGTCTCAATGGCCCTCTGGTAGAGGTGTGGAAGGTCACTGCTTTCTGGCCCTGTTAATTTCTGCCCCCCCCCCCCCCCCCATTTCAAATGGCAGCCTACCAGCTACATCTCTGGAACAGTCTGAAGACTTGCATGTGATACACTGTCAAACACACTGATAAATGAAGCCATTCACAGGGGAAGTTGCACAACAGATTCAGCAGGTAAATTCAGCTCAGACTGGGCTCAGTTATGAAATCTGTACACCCAGATTCAGATCTCAGACACATACTTCTAACAAGAACACAGCTTGCTTGAAACTCAAACGGCTTTTTACAAGCTTTCTGTAGCAGAATTATGACCCTAACTAATCAAGACATTTTCATTCTTAAGATAACATCAGAAAGACAAAGCTGCTTTTTACAGTAATAGAATTAGGGACTTGAATCCAAAGGAAAACCCAGAAAGATGCATTAATTTTAGGAATATAGATTACAACTCTAACTAGCATTGCCCCCCCCCCCCCCCCTTTTTTTAAATAAACTTATTAAAGGAGATAAAGCAAAGTCAACAAAACAGAAAAATAAGAGAACGCAATAACCTACTAAGGGATAGGAGCAGCAATAAGTTACTTATAAAATATTTCCCTCAAAATAGTTGCTACCTTGATATCTACAGGCACCTTGGCTATATAATGCCTACTTGATACAAAGACGTTCTCAGAAAGCAAAGTGAAAGCTATTCTTGGTCAGGGGAAAAAAGTGTCAAAACAAATTATGCTGAGAAAAATAACCTCTTCTTTACCACTGTGTACCTCTTCCTTACCACTTCAACTGCCAACCTTAAGGGAATATTGAGAATACTACAAAGTCTTATTTGGTTCCAGGTCGGCTCCACTTTCTTCCTCCTTCAATTTTCATCTTCCTTCAATTTTCATCTTCCCTCTTAAACTGTAAGATCAGTTGTTGGCTGAGATAGAAAAAATACTACTGCCAAGGAAACTGCCTTAGAGCTGAGATTTTGATAATCAGTTCCATATACAGGAGGGCTATTTCCACTAGTGCCAAACTCACTATACCTTCAAAACATGAGCCAGCAAAACAGAGTACACCGGCCCACTGAACCCCAATGTCACACCATTTAGCTTCAACGTCCTCTAAACGCTGTGAATCTCTACAGCATGTTTTTGTCCATGTTAATAAGTGGGGCAGAAAAGTATGCAACAACATTCTCCCTTCCTCATCACTGACAGCAAATAGGCCAATATTCTTCCAACTAGAGCTTTGACACTAAAACTAGTACATGGAAAACAGGATCTCTGCTCTGAGGCTTTTACTACTTTCTCTCTTCATGCACACTTTGGTCATCTCAAGGCTCATTTCCTACACCACTGCACAGCCCTACATTACCACATAGAACACACTCAGCCATTCTGAGTTTGTTCTGTTTTTTTTTTTCCTACTGCCTCAGTATGACTCTGCAAGTCACACATCCTCCAGCAGATCTCCATGGTAGTAGCACATATCGCTCCGCTCCTATTTGGACATGGTGGAGCCTCACACAATTATAGAATCAACTGGAAAACCCACTCCTCATTCAGGATTCTGCTCTCAGCTTACACACTGCAGAAAATTACAACTGGCTTAAGGAAGTTGACTACAGCAACATAGAGAAACCTGATGAAGGAAAATCTGCAGGTATGCTATTAACTCACAGAAGAATGACCAGCATTTGATTATCTAATAAGCAGGTGTGCTTCAACTCTTGTTTCTCTTTCTTCTACTGGTTTCATTCTTGTTCAAGTGAAAAGAATCAGTAGTTCCTCCTTTAGTATTCTCCCTTGTCAGCACTAAGTTTACAAAGGGTGGGGAAGGTCACATCTGTGAGTAGGAAGTTCAGACCTGTTGATTATTGCCAACTGTAGATGAGATATCCAGTAATGAATATCTCTTTACAGGAAAGAGGAAAAATCACCTAAAGTTTACCCAAAACAAGATAGCATACTGAGCCACAGCTGGAATAAACAACTTTCTTTAAAAAACAAAAAGCATTCTTCTGCAGGTGAATACCCAGACACATTAACAGCAGTGAATTCTTAATTGGTGTTCCCATCCTTTGACAAGTCAGCAGAGGACCTTCCTTGCAGTCACACTCCAGCAGTCACACATTTAGATACCAGAGCACAATTGATGAGCTGCCACTCCACTGCTGCTACAGGAGCAACACAGCAAGCCCCCAGTAGGTATTGTTTGATTACACTGTTTTATTCAAGAGGAAGTCATGTTATGCTCTTTTGACAGGGACGATTTAAGATTTTAGGTACTCCTTCAACAATGTAAAGTTACCATTCTTACAGAACACAGTACAAGTTTTTTTGTTTGCTTTTGTTTTGTTTTTACCTTTTTCTTATGACAAGTCATGTGTAAACAAAATCCAATCGGTCAAGAATTTACAACCATTTAAAAAGACCTAGTGGTACAACAGGCAGTATTAAAATACCTGAGTTGCCCATTTACTTTCAGCAGTAACACTACCTCCATTCAGGGACCATACTTCCCAGAAAACCAGAAGTCAATGATAAATCACTAGATCTATTCCCATGAATTGCAGGGTTCTAAGAAAACACAGTACCTTAAACCTAAAATCTTCATTAGATTAGTGACCTTTTTTCAGAAGAGAAAGCCAATTAATTAGTTAAACTGCAGAAGCAAATCAAACTCACAAGCTAGCTGTCCAAAGATCTCCTCCAAAACTTTTCCCATCTAGGCATTACCAGTATTTCAACATTACATGAACATTTGTAGTGCCCTTTACGTTAAACATTTCCTGACTTACCTCATGTTCCAGCAACACGATTAATACCTTTGTGCACACAAGAAGGATGATAGCAATATGAATAAGCATTTCATAGATGTGCTCAGCAAAAGGCTAATTTCTCATTTATGATTCATAGCCTCGTCTTAATTAAGTACTTCAACCAGTAGAGCACCTTGCCTACCTACAACCAGCCTGCAGTAATTACCAAAGCCTTTGACTCAAAGAAGCAACTCAGTAGTGGAAGCCAGAATACTTTTCATTTTGATTTTAGCTTGTTTCATGTTAACTATTTTTTCCCCAATTTCACTGAAGATACCAAGGACATTTTAGCTCTACATAAGAAGAGCAACTTAGCTGTCCGTAGAAAAAAAAACTTTCTGTGAACTCTGACTTCAGCAGCTCTAACATACCACATTTGGCAGGACTCAGCCTCATAAGTCTCTCCCGTTCCCTTTCTCAAATGACACAGGAACTGAGCTATAATGGGCAGTTCTGGTACTCCAGGTTGTTCCAAGCAAAAACAGAACCAGCTTCACATGCAGTATCAACTCCCTTTTACCTTCCCCAATCCAAGTTCCAGGCTTTCCTAGAAGAAGAAATAGTTTCCATGCTAGTCAGTACCTGATTTCTCAATACTCAAAACTGGCAGAAAGAGACATAACAGGAATACATCTTCATCTTAAATATTTCATCACTCAACACTGCAAATTCAAAAGTATAAGCAAGAACTGCTAGCGAGTTCCATTATTAAATGAAAAAGATGCCATAAAACAGTAGACTCAAACAGCTATTCGCATTATACATGGAGCTTCATTACATCAATAGTTTTGCTGTTTTTCTACAGCTGCACAAGTATTTCGTGAAGAGACTGAAGGCTATGACAACATAAGTACAATTAACTTGTTATTATTTCTAACATGTAGGTTAGTCACAAACTTCAATTTTGCAAAATTGCATCAAGAACTTCGGATACACTTTTTTTCTGCTACTCTTGCCTTCTACCGATACTCTAAGACACTATACGATTATTAGATACCTTACTGAACTTACTACAAATTCTAAGTACTCAAAAACTCCCTTATGTCCTCTTTGCCTCAAAAAATTACTATGGAGCACGCATCACTTTCTGGTAGCTAAAAGCAAATGTTTTCTATGACCGCTATAGAATTTAAATGCCAGCTTAATATGGAGTGTTAAACATGGATTCGTATAATTCAGCACTCCAGTGTGTTCCAAAGCAAAGCCCACAAAGCAAAATGCCATTCAGAACATACATTTTAAATAACAGAAAGCAAATTAACAATTTTACAGAACAGTTGCTGAAAATAATAACAATAAAAACATTTTGACAGAATAGACTGGTATGAAAGAATGAAACAGTTGCCATCTCACTGTGTAAGTGCCCACTGTGCCCACTTGAAATATATCTAGAACATGTAGCAATTCATTACAGGTTTCTATTGTTACCTTCCACATAGAAGGGTGGAACTTTGCAATTTCAGAACACTGAGAACATGCGTATGACGGCAGAGCTCTGAATATAAGACAAGGACTGTCAAAATCACATTTTATAACCTAGGCTTATTAAAGCAGCATTTTTCATATAGAAATTCAAAATAAAATGAAGATTGTACTGCTTCTTTGCTGAAATTTAGGTGATATGACCTCAGATAAAGCTTAGCACGCTTGAGTTATCAACTTTCCAGCACTGGGAGAACTCTCACAAAACTGTTCTCTCCCCCAGCAGCGATCTTCCTGCTAGCACAGCAGGCAGCAGAGCTAGGCTGAAGCTCCAGGGACATAATACCCTGCATGAAAGTAACTGGCGCTGACACTGAAAGAGAGCAGTGTAAACAGGACTGACAGCTAAGGAAGTTGTACCCACAGAACCGATGCCCATCACACAGCGTTTTGATTTCTGAGGAAAGAGAACTTCTGTTTACTGAAAGCACAAAGCCAGTAAAAATCCACTGAAAAATCCAACTCTACATTCTCTCTCACATTCTCACGGAACTGTTAGTACAACTTCTACTAAAAGTCCAATACAACAATGACAATTTCACTACAAATACAACCCACATCAGAAATCCAGTGCATGGATTTGTCGTTGCTGTTCTTGTTTAGCATCCAAGGAACATAAAAATGGGGAAAAAAATTAAAACTTGTTTGACTTTAAAAACCTACCTGCAAGACTTGCATTCCATTTCTGATGGATTCAGTTTCTGATGACAAACTAAGAGAGGCAAGCTCAAGATCACGTGCACAAGCACCTGGCATACTGAAATCGAGACTGCTCTAAGTAAAATGTTTTTAAGTTACTAAATTAAGAGAAAGCGCATGCTGACTTTCCCCACACAACCAATTATCATTGGATGGTTTCATGAGGCTGTAAAACTGCAGAAAGTAAAAAGCTAAGCTTCAACACTGCTAAGTGCCTCGTCAGAACAAATCTCAACAGCATGAAGGAAACATGACCTTGTACATTTCTTCTGATTTTAACGGTAGCTAAGAATCTGTGCAAATACAAAACTGAGTCTGTACAATGCTTCAGACTACACCCAATTCACCATACAGAAATCTTCTCTGTGAAGTTCTTACACCTCTGAATTGTTCGGAAGTATTGGCTTTGAGATTCACAGGACCACCACAAAAAATATAACAGATGTTCAAGTTCTGCCTCATGCATTCAACATTAAGTTTCTCAAACTAAAGAGTGGATAAGTTTTCACCAAGACTGAGACAACAACTGCAAAGGAACTTCACTGAAACTGAAATCTCTAAAAAAATACTTAGAATAGCCAAGTAACTTCTTAAACTTCATTAAACTGGACTCAAACGCAATCTAGGGGCTGAAGTAAATGTCATTAAATTACGGCTGTAAAAAAAACAAAAAACAACACTTCCACTGCAACTAGAAGCATTCTGCCAAGATTAAGTAACTTATTTTGAAACACTTCCATAGGGATAGTGAACAGAGAAATAAAGTAGCCAAGTACATTAATACATGGATGTTTTTAAAAACACTTCCATTTAAGGATCACATTACTCATTCCCCTAAAAATACTGATAAAAAAAAGAAACATGTAATGAAGACCAGAAACTTGCAACACTGCTTTCTAGTACACCTTGGTATGTTCATGTACTGAGTAATACGGAAAATAAATTTGATACAGCTGGCAACAACTACAAGGTTGAAAAAATGCTCGTGGTTTCTCAGTGACAAAACATTTACATAGTCAGAATTGCTGATGAGCAAAATACTGTACTGTAACTGTTATGCTTAGTGGTCCAACATAACCAACATCTCTTTATATTACGATGTGTGTCGTGCTGCCCCTTGTTAGCAGCAGAGGTGACGAAAGTCCAAGCTACAATTAGCTTCATTCTAAAATGGTAAACTTGTAGAGGGAATTTTTGTCTATGCAATTTTTGTCCAGTGAAGTCATTTTTAAATAGCAGTTGGTCACGCCAACAAAACTAAGCATCAAACTCTCAGTTCAGATGATTAACTGTCTAAAGTCACTTGGTTAAGTCACTGAAACTAACATTATGGAACAGAGTAGTACTGGAGTGTCTCTAGCATTTTCATGACAACTTACAACTGGAAAACAACCAATATTATTAACATGGACAGGAGAAATACATCATACGTACAGCTGCCCTACTGCATACAGTCCCAACTGAATCCTTACTTACAAGCTCCTCATGACTATCATCTTGAAAAACAGATACACAAACAAAAACATTCAATTTAAAAAGTGTCCTTGTGCTGTGAAATCTTCTGTCAAACCCCTATTACACACTAAAATCAAAACAATGAATCTTAAGAAGTACACGTTATACAACTTGATATTACTCCTCCATTAAGGGTGATAATTAGAAATAAAGTGATATATTTGTATTGTTATACTTGACATCAGTTTTGAAATACAGTAAACAGAGACTCCAAATGTTAGTAGACAATATTAAAAAAGGAAGGAAAAACTCACACAGGAAACAAGGTAAGAGAATAAATATTACTCAATTAAGTGAAGAGAAACAAATGAGACAGTAATAGCAATCACAACAGCTTTTAACGGGTCACGCGATGATCCCGACCCTCCCAAAAGGCACAACGGTACGAAGAATTCCTCCCGCTCACCTCCCCCAACAGGACTTCTGCCTTAACGCGAGGAACTTAACCTACAAGCACTGACCTGATGAGCCGGGAATCCTAAAGCAGGCCCTAAGCAGTACAAAGCCTGGGGCGGTTCCTGTAATCCTCCCCCACCCCACCTCTCCCAAGAAGAACCACTTCCAATGTTACCCCCCCCTCCCCCCAGCCCCCCCGCCCACTCAGCAGCCCGGTGGTTGAGAAGCCCTAATAGCCCTCCTCCACCACGCGCCCCAGGCGAAGGCGGAGAAATCCCCGGGGCGACGGGACCCGGCTCATCCGGAGCAGCAGGGCACAGCCTCAGGCACCCCGCCATCACGGCCCCCGGCTCCAGCACGGCCCCGTTCTACCTCAAGCGCCTGCGGCCCGCCGAGCCCAGCGGAGCCCCGGGCCGTCCTGCCCGGCTCGGCCGCCCGCAGCCCACTCAGCGGGGCCGCACCGCGGGGCTGAGGAGCCCGCGTCCCCCGGGCGCCCCCAGCGCCGGGCGGAGGCCGCCGCCTCCCCTGGGCCTGGGCCTCTCCCTCCCCCGTGCCATCTTGAGCGTCCGCGTCCGGGCCTCCGCACTCACCGCCCGCCGCCGTCTCCTCAGCTCACGCTCCGCTGCTCTCTCCGGTCCTCAGCGGGCTCGGTGCCGGCTCGCCGCGCTCCGTCCGTCCCCAAGCAGCCGCAGCGTCGCCCTGCCTCCCCTCTCAGGCGGCCATTTTCTGCTCCATTGTTACCAAGGAACGGGGGCCCGGAAGCGGCCGCCGACAGCGGAAGTAAAGGCACGGGCCTCTGCGCACGCGCAGACGGCGCCTCCGGGGCGGGGCGGGGGACGCGCACCAACGAGAGGAGAGTGGAGCACCACCGAGGAGGGTAGAGAGGCCCAAGCGCCGTGCTGAGGGGAGGGGCGCCGCCATTTTGAAGAGGGGCGAAGGCGGAGGGGATGGGGCTGTTGTTATGGTGGTGAGGGGAAGTTGGGCCACCTCCCTGCCCGCAGCCTCCTGCTACCCCAGGACTCAGCGCAGCCCACGAGCGATGCTGTTGGCGTGAAGGAGCGGTATGGCCCGTGTGTCTATCAAGAGCCATGGGGCCATTTCATTTTACCTCACAGTTACCACCGGTACAAGCCGTAGTGGGTGAAGGTGCCGGCAACGAGGCTGGAGGTGGACAGCGTTTCCCAGCTCTTAAGGAAAAAAAAACGTCAGCAAGGCTGTTGTCAACGACATTCACCCTCCTCGCCTTGTTAGCAGAGTTTCCTTCTCACACTGCCTACACTGCCCCATTGTCGTGTGCTGAAGATGAGTCACGCTGCAGAAAAGCCAGATGTTCCTATTTGACAGTGTAAGCTTAAATTAAGCACTACACTTCCTCAGTTCTGTAAGCCTGCTTTTAGGTTAAATGTCACTGTAGTTCTGCTTTCACTAATACTGTGTTCTACTTGTGTTACCTGTAGGGTCAGTGCATCTCCCTTGTGGCAGGTTGGTTGGTGGAGGAGCAGGATCGGGAATCAATAAGGTGCAGAAGGAAAAAAACTGTGACTGAAAAGACAGAGGAGAGAGGTAGGAGAGAGAGAACCAAACGTTTGATTTTGAACCCAAGGGGGATGGGGTGCCAGGCTGAGTACTAACTTAAGGAAAAGGAAAGGTTAAAGCTTTGCAGAGGATGTAAAGGATTCCTGCAGAAGCTGGAAAAGATCCCATGTTACTGTCTCAGAAGTATCTGTTGAAAATGACATCAGAAAAAGTAAAGTTCCTTGGAAGTCATCTTCACAGAATCACAGAAACACCAAGGTTGGAAAAGACCTACAAGATCATCCAGTCCAACAACCCACCCATCACCAATAGTTCTCACTAAACCACGTCCCTCAACACAACATCCAAATGTTCCTTGAACACCTCCAGGGTCGGTGACCCCACCACCTCCCTGGGCAGCCCATTCCAGTGCCTGACCACTCTTTCAGAGTAGTATTTCCTAATGTCCAGCCTAAATCTCCCCTGGTGCAGCTTGAAGCCATTCTCTCTATAACCAGTTACGTGAGAGAAAAGGCCAACCCCCAGCTCACGACAACCTCCCTTCAGGTAGTTATAGAGGCTCCCTTGAGCCTCCTCTTCTCCAGACTGAACAATTCCAGCTCCTTTAGCTGCTCCTCATAAGGCCTGTGCTCCAGACCCCTCACCAGCTTTGTTGCCCTTCTTTGAACCTGCTATAGGGCCTCAATGTCTTTCTTGCAGTGAGGGGCCAAAACTGGACACAGTACTTGAGATGAGGCCTTGCCAGAGCTGAGGACAGGGGGACAATCACTTCCCTGTTCTGCTGGCAACACTATTTCTCATGCAAGCCAGGATGCCATTGGCCTTCTTGGCCACCTGGGCACACTGCTGGCTCATGTTCAGCCGAGCATCAGTCAATAATCCCAGGTCCATTTCCTCTATGCAGTCTTCCAGCCACTCTGCCCCAAGCCTGTAGTGTTGTCTGAGGTTGTTGTGGCCAAAGAGCAGGACCTGGCATTTGGTCTTACTGAAAATCTTTGTTTTCTTCCCTTGGAATATAACAACTCAAAAGCAGCTGTAGTGTTTGAGCAGGAGAGAATGGAGCGGTCAGTTGCAGGTTTTTTTTTCTTATTAGTTTTACTTGATACAGGATAGGACCATGAAAGTAAATTGTTTGGAAACTTGATAGAACTAAGGCCATGATGTCAAGACTATTACTAAAGGAGCAATTCCCAGTTCCATCTGGATTAGATGTACATCCCCAACTATATTTTTTTGTTGAAGTAGAGCATAAAACGTGGAAGCTTATTCCAGCTGCAGGTCGTGGAGGGGTCATATCTGATACAGCTGACATGATGGATTGGTGATGCCTACTTCAGCATAAAACTTGCTTATAGAAGGTTAACTTGTTATGTTTTATTTAAAGCAAATGGGAGCTGAGAGACTAAGTTTAAGTCACTTTGGTACTTTGTAGTATTGCTGCCATGTGGATTGTGCAATACCGTAGGATTTACTGTAGGGTCAAACATTAATCACATTAATCGATGTGAGTAAAATTAAAAAAAAAAAAAAAGTAGAAAAAAGGGGAGGAATAAGAGTGAATTCAATGTAAAAAAACAATTCTACAATTGAAATGTTGGTTGCTGGGAGAACTGCACCATGATCTTGCTATAGGTTTGGGATTTTTTTCCCAATACTGCAAAGTTCTCAATACAAATATATTTTCCCCTACAATCTTTACGCTACACTGATCTATCTACATATGATGAATAGATCTTTTCATGTAGATAGACTCCAGGGTTTGTAGAAAATACTATCTGAAGAGAGAAGTATCCTGTGGTTCAGTATGTAAGCTTTCTTTATTTGGCAGCCATCTAGGCAAAAATCATTCCGATGTAAAACATCAGTAATTCAGGGAGCAGATAATCAGTGCACAATTGATCCGTTTTTATCACGGAAAGCTTTGTGCTGTCAATTGATAAGCCACTGAGTGTCAGCATTGGCAATTGGTAAATCAGCAGGACATCCATCAGAGTACTCCAATGATGGATCTTAAAGAACTGAAGAAGCAGGTGGTGATGGGACTACGACAGTGACTTATACATGAACATGAACCTAGTATTTGCTCCCTAACTTTTCTGAATATGAGGCAACATCAGCAGGATAAAAGTGGTTTTGTTATACACCGGTAGCCTAAGCAGCAAAATGTTAATATTATTCAACAAATGGGAAGTAGAGCATATTCTGCCATTTGAAACAAGAGATAAAATAATGCTCCTGGAGCAGTCTCAGAGTATTTTATAATGGTATTTTATGGCATTTGTTTATGACAAACAAATTGTGTTTGTCTCTTTCTTTTCCTCTCAGTAATATACTTTAAGTAACCAGCTGAAAGTGTAGAACGTTATCAAATGGACAGCGCCAGCGGAATGAAAACTACTTTACTTTACTTCCTTGAGTGAGTTCCTACTCTTACAGCAGTTTGCTGGGAGATGGACGTCCAGTGATGTGCAGAGATGGCAGCTGAGTTCCGCTGATCCACAGGTCATTACAGTGGTAAAATCTTGTAGCAGAGGACTGGGGCAGATGACTGGGGACAAGCACCTCCACACCCTCTGCAGTAAGATTGAGTGGAGATGATACACAACTACCCTCACAGGGTCCATCGGATGCAGAATGAGCTCTGATTTTTCAAAACCACTTAGTGGATTTCAGAGCCCAGTTGACATTAATAACAATTAATGGCCTGTGCATGCATATCTCCTTGTCAGCTTCAAAAAAAATAGGATCAGGGTAGTGCTGTATTTCAAACACACTGTAAGTGAAAATATATTTTCATTGAGAACTTTGCAGCAATAAGGAAAAAATCTGAAACCTGTAGCAAAATCTTGGTGTAATTCATCCTTAAGTGTTTTCAGTTTGGTAATGTATGTACAGCAAAAGAGAATTACAGCACTTTTCCATGGTAAGTTTAATGTCGTTTCCTTCAATGAGGGTAAATAAATTTGTTTTAAATCCCCTACGGTCTTAAAAACTGGTTATTTGGTATGCAGTGATAGATGAGGAAAAATGCTTGCTTTTTTTTTTTTTTCCTTCTAGAAATGTATTAAAATAATTTATTCACAATATAGATAAGTAATAATCCAAATGCAGTGAGGTGAGAAAAATCAAAATCTCTTGGGAGCTTCTAAACCTGAAGCAAAAAAGGAAAAAAAAAAAAAAAAAAAAAAGAAAGAACCTCAAATCCTTCTATATTCCAAGTGTTAGCAGAGCCAGGTACTGAGCAGGCAAATGAATCCAATTTACACTAATATACCAGCCCAGAATAAACCTGAAAGGAAATCTAAGGTTATAACAATTCCTAACACTTTGCTATTTTCCACGTCAGTACTGCCTACATTGCTTTACAATGCTGGTTAGAGGCCTTCTTTGTTAGGCAAGCAGAGGAAAGTTCTGTGCTTATGTCTCGCACAACAAAATATATCCATTCAAAGAATACCTCAAGCTGGTCACTTTTTAATCAGCATCAAAGAGATTTAAAGTGCCAGAGGAGGAGAATTTTGCACTTTAAAGAGGCATTTTCAGTAATTTGCTAGACTTAAATTCTGATTGGAGATCTTTTTATTAGACAATGCTGGTCTCTTTAGAGAGGTTATATATTCATGTGGGTACCATCCCTTCACGTGCTACCTTCTTAATTCTTTGCCTGTCTGGGTAACAGGCAGAAAAGGACAAGCCTGTCTGCGTAAGACATGGTGGGGGTATTACTTCTTGCAATAAAGCAGGGACCTGTGGGGGAAAGTATGACTTTTATCTGAGCAAATGAGGTATATTCTTGTCATACTGATAGCAATTCCAAGCAAAATAACACAGGGCTGTTAAAAAGCTTCACTGATAAACCATTTCAAAAGATACTGCAACGTTAGCTTTCTCAATTTAACTAAATATCATGATTTTCAAGTAGTACTGCTGATATAATAAACCTGCAGTTGGTAAGACAGCTGATCTTGTCTTTCACAATATTTTGACTGAGAAAGAGGAACAATGTAAGACATATGACAAGTATTAATTGGACTGAAAACTAACCGACAGGTCTCAGAGTGCAATTGTAAGCAGACTCTTCACTGAGCACAGCACAGTTTCCTTGCTATTGGTTCTTGACCCTGCACCACTTAATGTGTGATCAGTGACCTAAAAGAAAGCACAAAATCATTACTGGTGGTTTGCAGGCGAGCCAAAGTTTGGGGCAGGTCACTGATACAAAACCTCATCTGGATCACTTAATGAGCTAAGCCTAAGCACACAACATGTTTTTAAATGGCACCAGATGTAAAGTCATCTGCCTAAGAATAGAATGGCAGCTGGACTGCAGGACAGGAGACAAAGTCCTAGAAAACAGGGATTTCCAAGATAAATAATCAGCTGTGATAAGAGGTTCTAACACTTCCCTGAAAGCCAAAAGCAAGGACACCAAGGAAGATGACAGAGGTTTGTACCTCTGTTGTAGGCTGTGAGTGCTGTTGGGATCCCACAGCCCCTTTGTGGAAAGGAACAAAGGAACAGAGGAAGACTTCCAAGGGGCTGTGATGCACATCTGTGTAAGAAACACCCAAGAAGCACAGTTCATTAAGAAAGAAAAGGTTAGTGGACACTTCACATGCAGCCTCAATGAGTGTGCATGATAAATTTAACGTAAAGCTTTCTTTATCTGGCTAAACGATGTTTGGTAGCTGGGTATCAACACTCCATTGCTGTATATACTCTAGAAAACTTTTAGAATTGGAGTAAGTTGTCCACTGAAATAGCTCACCAGCAATTTGCCTGCTATGGCAGTGTCCATCATTGAAAATATTTAATATGTGTGTACTCTCAGGTGCATGAAAGGGCCGTTCCCAGTTCTTTCACCTCCATTTTTAGATGTAGGCAGTGGTCATCACTGACTACAGCTTTTCAACACTGTCTCACCTTGTCAGGATGAGTCATATCTGCTCTGAGCAACACAAGGTGTGGGACAGTCAGCATTTGCAAGTAACAAAAAAATGAACAGCTACCAGAACAGCTTTATTGCTGGGCCTTTTGCTCTAATTCCGTGCTGTAAGAACGGTATCAGCAGCTAAGAAACAAAAGCATGTTATGATGGAAGGGTACCTCCAAATAACACCAGTTATTGCTGCCCCTTGGCATTTTGAAAGCACTGGGTGCCTGCTGGGTTTTAAATGTTTCTCCAGGGAATAAGGACTCTGGGCAGGTTTTATGTTTTTATTTATGTTGATAAGTTAGAGTGGAAGGTTTTTAAAGCGCTTTTTTTCTTCTTTTTTTTTTTTTTTTTCCCAATATTTTACTTATTGTCCTTAGGAGAAAAATGGGAAGAATAAAAAAGGGGAAACACAGGACAGGGCCGGGGGGAAGAGAAATCTTTCACAGACATTTTCCTATTCAGTGTTGATGGCCCCCTCTTATTTACATTAAACCCACTGTTTTGGTGGTCCCCCACCAATCCTTATATTTGGATGGTATTTCTGACATCTCATGTGTCTCCTGAGTGTAAGTGGGTGCCTCTCAGTACTGCCATCTGGTTAATCACACGAGTAGCAGGGGGTCCCACAAAAAGCTGATGCCTCTTCCTTTTTGCAGCTGTTTCAACACAAATGATAATTCCTCTCTCAATGTTTTGCTCTTTCTGAGAATTTAAAAATAACTTGCTTAATGAAGCAGTGCTGAGCAGCTCATGTGTCCAGACAGATAGGAGTGAAATGCTTTGGTTTCAAATGCAAAGTCGTCTGTGGCAGCAGTGCCTTTGAACAAGTTCCCCAAGGCCATTTTACAAATAATCCCAAGACCAGATGAAATTAATGCAGAAAGAAATTCAGAGAATTGCAGGAGAATCATATTGGAGGGCCTGGGACTGAGGAAGGCAGTCTTGGATGAGCAGTTATCACGCCCATCCTCTGACACCCCATTAGCAGAGCTGCTTAATGACTCTGCTGTGGACAGAGTTTCAAGTAAGTGTTGTAGCAGGGACATCAGGAACATGAAAAAAAAGTGTCGCTTGTTCTGAACATTTCATGAAAATCAGTTTATCTGTTCTGCTGATCCCCAGTTAGAGCAATGAGAAGCCAGAGGCTGCAAGCTCAGGCATCTCAGAAGAGCCCCGCATGTAAGAAAAAAACAGACTGGAGATGTAGCTGCTCCACTGCAGCAGGACATGTCTGTTTGGCCAGGAAAGCAGCACTGAGCATGTCCATTGAACAGGACAGGACATGTGAGAGCTGTGAAGAATGAACAACTGTGTATTTCCAAAAGTAGTTATAGAGGTGACTAGAAAAATTAGCTGGACATTGTATCTTGATGATCTTAAAGGTTTCTTGCAACACAAGCCATTATGAGAGTCTACGATATGCTGGGAGGCAACATAATGCTATGTAGAGACAGGCACAAGTTCTGGGAGATACTTGGTTTCTTAGCCTATGCCAAGACTGGAGACGGAAACCCCTCCCCTGCCCATTTCACACTTTTTTAGCTGCTTGGGTTGATTTTCAACATATTGTTTTCTTGTTCTTCAGGATCAAATCATTTACAGTGCGAGTCCTTGTGGTTTCAGGCTTACTTCTGTGGGTGTCATAATGCTTATTAGAGAGCATATGTTATTCTTTCTAGTATATCAATGATATTATCTTTTTTTTTTTTTTTTTTCCCCAGCTAGTTGAATGATTATTACATTCTTCAAACCAATTCACATTTTTCCTTAATTGCTTCTGATGCCCTTGGCCCTGTAAAATGACAGGGTCTGTTGTGCAGTGAGTTATGAGAGCAGATCATTGATTCAGGAGGCCAGAGAGGATTTGGGAAGCAACTGCCAAACAATATTTCCAGACAGAAACTCATGCTACTGCCTATGTGAGCCTACAAGTTCTATATGATGAGCAGCATGTCTGCATGTTTTTATTGAGTCTTCTTTAGGAAATGCCAGCTCTAGAGTGCAATTTGTCATTCCATTGAATCGTGTGTCAAATATTCTGTAGTATAAAAGATTAACTGAAGCCAAAACAGAAGGATTGTGTGTTTCTTCGACTTTGTGCTCATAAAAATAACACAAAGCAAAGGGAGTCGAGGGACTTCTGTCACTGAGATGCAGCTTCTCAAAGATTGGGAGTTTTCTCCCTCTGTGCAGAGTAATGAATCACCATCACCTCAGACTGGACCTCTGAGGGCACTGTTCATAGCTATTGCCCACTGAGTGTCACAGCAACTTCATGTGCAAATTCTTTATGCACGAGCACACACATCTGTGCAAGGTTGAGTCTTCTCTCTGCAGGCTTACGAATTATAGCGCAGCTCCTTATGACAAATGGAGGACCAGCTCACAGGGAGATTTTCCATTAGCAGCTGCAACTGACCTTTCGTCTCCTCAGGAGGGAGAAATCCCAGAAGCTGTGTCTGCACTGTGGCCTCCAACAGCTGCTGATCACCACTGCTGATCCTTGCCCCTGGCAGCTGACTCAACATACCATTGCTGTAGCAGTTGCCTACCATCAAAACCTACCCCTTATCTCTCAGCCTGCAGTTTGTGCTCTTTCTCTTTATTGTCCTCATGTAATCATCAGACATTTCTGGGTTTCATCATGATAAATACCAGACTGTTGAATCTCTAGGGCTGCCAAGAAATGCATTTCAGCATAGCACAAATAGAGCTGCTTTTTTTTTTTTTTTAAATTCCTTTAGTTTAACATTTAATCCTGATATTGTTGTTCCTAAAAGGACTGCATCTTGGTAGCAAGTTACTCCAAATATATTAGATGAAAGAATAAATAATATGATGTACGAAAGGCTATGAAGACTAACTATATTACATAGACATAATCATGTAAAGGGTACAATAATGTGCTATTATCATACAGGTGCACCGCAGATTTAAATTAGGTTGACTCATCTGTTAGTTTTGCACCTTGCACTGCTCAGAATTGGCAGATATTTTCCTCTGTACCATCAGTGCACTGAAATAGGAACATGTCAATCACAGCCCTGCATGCTGCATGGTAAAGGCTTTATGATCACACTACACTGCACGATGTAAGGCATGAGAGATCCTGGTCATCACCACTTTGGTAAAACACCTGAAGATGTCCTTTCTATCTCCAACTTTCTAAATGCCATGGGCTTCTCTTTTCCATCTTCTCAGAGAAGACAGGAGATGTGCAATGTGTAAGAAGATAAGAAATACATGGCACGTGATAGACAGGTTGGTAAGTCAGGCATTACTCAAGTTGTTTGCTCTAGATCATCATCTGAAGGAGCATACAGCGATGCTGAGTGACTCTCTGAAGTGGGGATGCTTTGATAGACAAAACCAGCTCCCACAGACAATTGCTGTTTGCCGCTGCAGCTTGCACTGCAATTTCAGACAGCAGGACAAACAGTGCTCAGTCAAGCTCAGTTTCCTCTTTTCCTCGATTCCAGTCCCCACTTTGCCAGCCTACAGTCAGTGTTCCCAAGCCACTTCTGCCATACAACCTAGCTATAACAATTCTTGTGCTCCAGAGAACATGTTCCTCAGATACTTTTCACTGTTGTCTGCAGCTGCATTTATAGCCACCCACTCCAACTGTTATTTCCACTGAAAGGCTAGAAGCCTAATCTTGCATAGTCATGCAGTCTAGAAGATCTCTAAGTGAATTTTAATGGTAAAGGGAAAAAACAGTGCAGGTATATAAAGGAATTAGAAATAGCTCTTATACTTCATGTGGGAGGAAAAAAAAAGAGTAAAAAAAAAAAAAAAGTGATGCATAGTGCAGCAGAAACTCACCTATGCTTTTCTCTGTGTAGCACAGAGGCCATGCCCAGGATCAGACCATACTGTCCTTTGGCTGCTGGGGGAACCTTGGGATGGCTTACCCTAGGAAAGGCTCCTGAGCCCTTCTGGCTCTGGTGGCCCTTCCCTCTCCAGGTGTCAAATTGCTCGCCTTTATACATATTAAGATATCTCAATATATGAACTTCAGAAGGAAAATCCAGTCAACCTCACACAGCTTATGGTATCTCATGGTACCAGAGACAGAAAGACTTTGATTTTAGCACACCATTTCTTCCTCTGAGTTGCATTCACACACATTGCAGTAAAGCAAGTAACAGTAGTAAAGCAACAGTAAAGCAAAGGACAATCTAGGACCTAGATTGAGTTTTCTCATGAAAACCTGCACTTCCCTTCAAGAACATCCCTACAACCCAGAGGAGCAGAAAATGATCCTCTTTCCTGCCAGTATGTATGAAATAAGTTATTATCCAGAGTCCAATCTCCTGTTCTTGAGCCATTTCCAGAAGCCATGTTCAGCCACAACACCGAATACCTCTGCAGCTCGTGATAGTTCCTGTGCTGATCACATAGCCCTGCTATCCCAACCCAGCTATGGAGCCAATACCATCCCAAGATTGTTTCTGTGAGGCTGTATTGAATGTTGTGGCACCTTTGATCTCCATCTCGAGTACCTTCCCAGAGCAGACCTATCCTTTCATTCCTCCACAGGCAGAAGCTGTGAGTAAAATACATCTCAACTCATTTGACTTCTGCCAGCAAAAAAACAGAGGCATTGCTATAGGAAGATTCCATATGGCATGAAACTTGTCTATATCCTTAAATGTAGGGATGGGGACACTCTTGAGCAGAGCTGGAGGGATAAAATGTGTGGCAGAAACATGTGGGTTCAATGAGACCCCAATTTTCAGCTGTTGTCCCAGGACTTTGAATGATGACCAGCACTCATGGAGAAAGTTGAGAAGAAGGGATTGACATTGTTCAGGAGTAGCACAGGGAGTGCGAAATGAAAGGGTAGCAGAGGATGGCAGACAAGAAATGTTTGCCTTGATAATGGGGAACAGAGGCTGGGGGAAGGCATGCTGGGGAGGAGGAAGAGCACAGATGTTCCTTTCTTTTGGAAGGAACCAAAAAGATGCTGTGCAGAGACAGAAACACGGAAGGAGGGGAGTGCTTGAGATACAGTTTTTTAGGTGGTAAGAGATAAAAATTGAGGGGGTATTCAATGAAATGAGAAAAATAAGGATTTTGCAGCTTGGCAGATAATGAAACCAAAAGAGAAGAGGAATGAGCTGGCCTCCTCAGTTACTTCCTCAAACCCTGACACAGGCAACATGGGGACACAGTGACTCTTATGGTCTGGAAGACATGGTGCAGAATGCCACCAAACACTGCTAGAATACTTTTCTTGCATTGTGAGGATTTAGACATTTTCCCTTTTTTCAATTTCCTCCAAACATTCTGAGTCTCATTTCCTTCTCTCACATCTGCAAGAGTTTATATCTTCCAAAACCTTATAGACATCTTCCACATCTTCCCTTGCATCATTTAGTGTGTAACTTCAGCAAGGAACAGTAAAATGACAAAAACCCAAAGAAGCAGAAAGGCAAAGAAGCAACATAGACGTTTCACTGCATTTGGCAGTAAATCAGTGACTCCTGTAGTTCAGACTGGTATCACTGTCGTGCATTTAAATTACATGCACTTTCCAGGCATGCAATAAAATAAATGTCACAGCAGATAACTCAGACCTATGTGTATCTGGGTCTTTAGAGCATCTCAAACCATCAGCAATGCAGGAAAGCAGAAGTGAAGTTTCAGCCCCTCAGCAAGGTGGTCCCAGTGCTGGTGGAAGCAAACCGCCTTATGGAACCAACGCTCCTGCAGAAGCGGAAAACCAGCTGCTTGCTGGTGTCAAACCTGTTGGAGCTCTGTGTCTCTGGAATCCCCTTTTTCCCCAATTAGGAGAAATTTATCAGGGAATTCAAAAGCTATGGAAGTGACCCCAAAGGCAGGCTGATGATGCAAATTGCTGAAGCTCTCTTTCCTTAGGAAATCAGCTTAAAACACTAATGACTGGAGAAACTGCTTCACAGCCCATTATTTGGTGGCCATTTACATTTCAAGGTCTCTATCTCCAGTGAGAGAGCATGTGTGAATCCTTCCTTTCTCATAATTAAAGCTTATGAGCTGGAGACTCATTTTTAAAGTGCCTTGTTCTATTGATCTCTAATGCCACTTTAGAGGTGAAAACTAATTATATTAGATTTTAATCAACTCAGATTTGGTCATGGATAATGCTTTCAGCTGGAGGAATCGAGTTATCTGTCTCTTGCATTTTCCTATTTACATTTTAACTGCATTGTGCAAGAGTAATGTAGCATTTTCATTCCAGAGGAATTAGTCATTTTCTGTATGTAGAAATCTTCAGCATGGAGTAGTCTCACACATATTCAGCCAAACAGGTAAGCACATACTGAAGTCTACAATTAAAATCCTTAATTAAATCCCTAAATTAAGCACATACTTAAATGCTCTGCTAAAGAGCGATATAATCTCTAACATGCTTAAGATAAAGTGCATGTTTAAGTGTTTTATTGAACCAGTGCAACACAAAGTATGTTTGTGAATTAATACTGCTATAGGTGTAACCCCCACTGAAACACCTGCAGCTTGTCTGTGAAAGGCTGCATGCCCTTATCAACACCAACTCCACGTGGCTTGCACTGGCTGTTCCCACCTGCAGTTTGGGGCCTGTAAAAGCCTGTGTGGCTGTGACTGGGTTGGAGGAAGTTTGGGGTCTGGCAGGTGGTCCCTGCAGAGCCAGAACCTGTCTCAGCACGGCTGCCAGCATCCCTCCTTGCCTCCAGGAGGCTGACATGAAGCAAATCTTATCTCCTGTAATTGCTGCAGCACATGTTATTTCTGTCAGATCCTAGTGCTGCTCTGTGTGCAAAGGGGAGCATATTCCCACTTCACCAATGCAGCATGCTGTTAACACATGAATTGTTTGTTTTTTTATCATGTGTTCATGGTAGGTGTTGGAGGCGGGACTGCTGGAAACAAGCTGCAAAAGCCTGTTTGGGTACAGCTGTGTGTGAAACTGGCCTTTAAAAATGTGCATTACCCCTCAGCTGCTCAATGGGTTTACAACATCATTCATTCTGTTTACACTGTAATGACTTTGGTAGACCCCCCCACCCCCACCCCCTTAATCTCTATCATACAGTCCATGAAAGCATAGCAAAGGAACTACTAAAAAAACATACTGACTTTGAGGAGCAGCCTAAACATTGACAGGTTCAGCTTCAGACATCAATGGGAGGCAGTGAGGTTCCCACAGGTGCTGCCCTACGTATGCAGGAGGAACCGCAGCTGTAGGAAAGGCCAAGAAATTAGATATTTCCTAACAAATACAATTCCATTAGGACTTAGGGGTCAGAAACTGAAATAACTTTAGGACTGGGTCTGGAGGAAGCAGTAGGGAAGTCAGAGCAATGTTTTTAATTCCAGTGAGCAGTTTGATTTGTGCTGTGCAGCATTTTGTGGGTGTTTGTTGTACTTGGCAGCACCTCAGCACATCCCATCCTGTGACTTCTCCTTGTGGAGTGGCCCCTGCATGCCCACAGTAAGAGCCCAAGTCCAGAAGCCACACTGGCACTGTTGGCCATAAATCACAGCAAATCTAAAACTCTGTCACCTTGACCTGATGCTATCTCCAGAGTGGTAGCACTTGTCTCTCTCAGGCCAGTAGCCCCACCACCTTGCACTTATCAGAGAACAGAGACCAGCCAACAGTTCCAACTCATTACTCTGCATCTGGCATACCAGCACTGGCACCACACAACGTGGGAAACATCAAAATTTTGTGCCATCACTTTGGGCTGCACTTCCGAGGCAGTGTTGTCTGTGGCTGTCCATGAATCCAGGCAGCTGTCTGCTCGTAGAGGTGCCAGGTCTGACTTCTGAAGGTAGCTTCTCATTCCCTCGTCGACAGACCCAAGAACCCGGTGAGTGCTCACTGCTCATGGCACTGTACCCAGCCTTCTTCCGGCAGAAAGAGACACCTCACCTCACCATTCCCATCAGTGTGAAGGGCTAATGAAAGGAATGGCAATTAAAAAAAATGTTTTCCAAGAGACAAAGAAGACCAGCCAGCCTGCGCTGCAGGGAACCTCTGTGCCCGCCCCAGGAGGCAGATCCCTACTGCTTCCAGCTCTCGCCCAAGTTTCCATTTTCAATGCAGAAAGCCTCAGGTGGAGAAGTAAAAGCCATCCGAGCATTTTTTCCCATTTCTTCCAATCCTCTGTTGCACCCCTGTTTCCAATGTGATTTATAGTAATTAACGTGAGCCCAATTAAACCAACGGGCTGAAACCACGAGTGCATGTGCGAGTGGCAGTAGGACAGTTATTGATTTATTTCTGAGGGCAGCAATTTGTTTAAAGAAACAATTTCTAATATTCAATAAATGGCAGTTTTAATTTCTTCTTCATACATGATCTTAAAATGAGATTTTAATTTTTTTTATTTATTCCATAAACAATATAACAAAACTCAGCAAGTTAACAATATGACATTTTCACCATACAGAGTCAGTCACAAATATTTAAAACCTTTGCAACAAGAACAACAAAACCAAAAATATTACAAGAATAATTTACAAGAGGATCTATAAAACAGCAAAGCGCTCACAAATTTTCCAGTTTCCTTTACACAATATCACTACACTCTTTCACAACATTTCTTTTTATTACAAAATTTCCAACAAAAGTTTAATTTTTTCTTTGTATTTTGGTTTTTAAAACCAGAAACTTTTAAGTATACATCCTTTTATTAACACCCGAAGGTGCAAAAAAAGGGAAACCTCACACATACAAACACTTCACAGCACTTTTCTAAGAAAAATATACACTTACAAAATATTTTACAAATTGGCACACTTAAAAATATACAAGATTTTGTAGGCGTCTTAGAGTGATCCTTAAGAATTATACTTCAATTGACTCTACAGAATATTTATAAAGCTTATTCTAAAAGAAAAAAGGCAAATAATTTCCAAACATGTTAAAATTGCAGTGTAAAATGTTAAACAGAAATGGATATGTTACATTCATAAAAAGGGCCATTTAATATTTCTTAAATGCTCAAGGGGGATAAAAGTTTTCTTTAGCACCATAAAACAGTAGCAACTTACTCGTGAGGTGCCTCTAGTTCTATGGAAGTTAACTCAAGGAGCAGTACATTCAAATCTCTGTAGGCAGCAGTCAGAACAGCCGCAGCCGGCGCTGTGGGATGTGAAACAGAGCATCTCCTTCAATTCCTACCCTGCTTCCCACGGGGAGTAAAAGACAAAAGGAGTTTAACCAGAATCCTTTTTTTTTTTTTTTTTCTTTTTTTATTTTTTTTTAAAGTCTTCCCTTTGTGCTTTTGAAACATACTTTTTTTTTTTTTTTCCTTTTCTTTTTTTCCTAGCTATCGAAGGGTAACGGTGAATACAAACTTTATTTCTTGTTTCCTTTTGCACCAAGTGTTCAAAGGCTCAGTAAACGTGTCTGGCAACCCAAGTATCCTGTGGGATGGAGGACATCCTCCTTTTCTAGATCTGAATTCCCTTAGATGGCTCTTACTCCACTGTCATTAGTGTCACTTGTTTACCTGAGAAACAGATTTGAAAAGCCTTGCTTCTACCACAGACGTACTTTGTTTACTCTATATATTCTTTTTTGCATTATTTTACACGCTGAAGAGATAAAGAGGCACATTCTCAAATAGATGTCAGCGCCCTGAACCATGCAACTGCCACCAGACTCTGGGAGCTGCACAGGCAAACTCCAACACACTCAGTTGAGAAAGTAAGACCAAGGGCCTGATCCTGCACCGACTGAAGTTCATACACCTGATCCTTTTCTCACTTACACTGACTTCAATGGAGTTTTCTCTTGGCTCACGCCAGAGCAGACTGCGGTCCAGGAAAGCACTCGGGTGAGCAGTGGCCATTTGCTGCAGGTATTTCTTGCCCAAGTGCTTTGCTAGACTGGGACCTCACAGAAGGAATAACATGGTCCAACAGGCATGGGATTAAAACTCTTAGAATGTCTTGATTTTGGTTCCTGGCTCATTTGAGCTGTAATGCCAAAAACATAACAGTGATCTTGATTTTTTTAAAAAACCAGCTGCATGGCAACTGCTGCACAAGTGACTGAACTTGGCTTTCCTCTCCATGCGGGCTGGGCTCAGCAGGACAGAACCGTGTGGCATGGCTCACCTCCCTCCATCAGATACCTTGCTAAACCTGGTCTGTAATTCACAACTCTCCGTTTTTCAAGAAAACCTCTTATGCTTAGAAATTAAAAACAAAAAGTGAGATGTAAACCTGTTTTTTGTTGTTTCTTTTTAATGATTAGTTGAATCCCCATTGTCGATATTTTTATGTTTACAAAACCTCTATATGCAAGTACCTCCAGCAAAACTGTGGCTATCGGGGGTGAGCTGGCTGCTGCCAGCTTGCTATAAGGTTTCTCATGGAAGGACATCGTCCTTGCTACGTATTCCCCAAAGGAGAATGGCTGCTTTCTCTGTCCTGTGGGAGACGCTCTATTGAGGATTGTGTTAAACAGCCCCAGCTTGGTCTCAGCCCACTTTTACAGCCATTTTTTCTAAGCAGCCACTTTCTTTCTAATTTTGCTGCTGACTATTGTTTGCCCAGCTGCCGTGGTCCAGCACGGCACAGTTCAAGACCAAAGCATTACACATCAGGGTCCTTTCACACGATGCCTCTACAGCAGGGGTGGAACAAGATCAAGTAGAATAGACATCATAAGGGATGATGCAGAATAAACATCTTTGTGTACCTTGAATTAATCACCCTGAACAACCAGGAGCCTGGCAAAAGATGGCTGGAAGTGCATGGGGGTCAGACAAGACAAGTTTTGGATAGGAAAGCCAAACTGAATGAGCCTGAGAGGTGCATAGAAAGAGGGTAGAGGAAAGATGGGACAAATATCCCATGGCTGCAAGCAACACATGGAGAAATGAAAATTAAACAATCCTGACAAGGGCAAAGGGAAAAACTGAAGTTCTGTGACAAGGAATGAGGCAAAGGTGGGAGTGGTTAAAATCTTGAGGTAGTGATACGCAGGTGGAGATCAAAACCAAAAGGGAGAAAGACAAATGTTTGGCTCAAGGCAATTGCCCAGATTTGGTAATTTTGGAGCACATTGACAGGGGTATAACTTTCAGACACAGAGAAAGCATCAGGGGTCTTGACAATTTCCGTGGTCAGAGATGTGGGATGGCAACCAAAGATGGCAGAGGAAAAAAAGGAGTGAAGGGAGAGCAGCAAGGAAGGCAGCAGGCATTTGTAACTAACACTGTCCTGAAATGTCTGACAGCTGTGTTATTCCTTGGTTTTCTGTATTTTGGAGCGCCTCTCTTAATAATAAATGCTGAGGCAGATGGGCTTGTTCAGCTTGGAGAAGAGAAGCCTCTGGAGAAACTTCATTGTGGCCTTCCAGTACTTAATCAGAGCTTATAAACAGGAGGGAGACCAACTTTTTGCACACTTTTTACAACGGGGAATGGTTTTAAACTAAAAGAGAGTAAGTTTACATTACACGTGAGAAGGAAATTCTTTTCTTGGAGGGTGGTTAGGCCCTGGAACTGCTACCAAGAGATCAGTGGGTGCCCCATCCCTGGAGGTGCTCAAGGCCAGGTGGGATGGGGCCCCAGGCAGCCTGAGCTGGTGGAGGGCAGCTGGCCCATGGCAGGGGGCTGTAGCTGGATGTACTTTGAGGTTCCTTCCAACCAAAGCTATTCGATGATATACAGTAAAATAGCTGATATGTCTTATGACTCATATTCATGTCCTATTGCACATTTCTCAAATGCAATAAATATTGATACCTGTTCCAGTACAGCTTTGTTACGGATCATATAGCTTGAATGTTCATCATGAAGAACACAGTGTAGGCCAGTGGCCAGTGCTCTCAAAGGATGGTTCTGGATGAAAAAGAAGGGACATGCCACACCCTCACTCCAGGCCTGATCTGTCTCCACGGGAGCAGTGACTGCAGTATATCAAAGAATGAAGCCAGGAGCCCTTCAGTGTGCAGGTTGAACATGATGAGGGTGTGGACCCTGAATGACTGTATGGATAGAAAAGACAGCTACAGGGGGATGCAGGAGAAATCACCGGGGCCGGTGTAAGCCAAACACCCAGGGCTGGAGCCCTTGCACAGTGCTTGTCTCCAAGATTCCAAGCACCTTCCAAACTCCAGAGACAGGGTGGGATTGACACTCACTCCTGCCTGCACCAGCTGTTCTTTCATCAAATAAAATGTTATGCGTTGTGCTATGCTCTCTTGTTGAAGGTGACAGAACACTGGAACAGGCTGTCCAGAGACTGTGGGGTCTCCTTATCTGGAGATATTCAAAACCCACTTGGATGTGTTCCTGCTCCAGCAGGGGAATTGGACTAGATGATCTTTCAAGGTTTTTTCCAATCCCTGATATTCTGTGATTCTGTGATTCTGTGAATTGCTATATCTCAAGATCTGAGAATTCGCAACTACTGGAAACACTTTGATGTCAGTTTGACACTTTGCATCTCCAAGTGTTCAATGAGAAACAGTCCATATTTTCGCTAAATCAACCTAAATCTTGTGTTCAGCCACTCCTGATACTTTGGCTTTCAGCATGGGCTTGTACAGAGAACCGAGTCTAGTCCTGTGATGTGTGCAACACCACCCCTATGCTTGTGAGCATGAGAGTGATCTGTCGGCTACATTAAGGCTCCATTTCCTCACCCCCTTCTATTGCGTAAGTGTGTCTGAGCCTCACACCCCTCTGCTTCCAGCAGCTCCCAGCCAGCAGGTCTCTTGCATATCAAGGTTTCATAAGAAATCAGCAGCAAAATGCACAGGCTCTCAGTTGCACAAGGAAGAGATTATTTGTTTGTTTTTGTTATTTTCTTGAAGGGCAAGGGTGCAGTGAGTAGGGTTACAAATAAGGCCTTTCAATAATACATTTAGCATTCAATACTTAATGCTGTCTAACAAAGTCCAGTCACGTATGAACCAGCCCTGATCAGTGAGATCACCAATAGTTCTGATTTCCTCCCTACATTATGAATTGAATCAAAGGAAAGGCTCAGAGTTGTGTTTAAACTAATGATTCTGATTTCAACATTTCAAACTATATTGGCATTGCAAGGTTAGACATTTAGGAAACACCAAAGATATGAAATGAGAGCGCTTTTGACAGGCTCTGCATCAAAAATATTTAAGAAACTACTAAAAGTAAAAGTAAATAGCAATAAATGTATGAAACATATTAGTTCCGTTTTTTATAATTATTTTAGAATTTATCCCAGGTTATTATAAAATATATAAAACTGAGATACAAAGAATTAGCAATGTAACTTTGCATTTCAAATGCTCTTCAGCTACAGGTTTTGCTTTAAGAAAACAGACACTTGAAAAGCAGCTGTTTCGTAGTCTCTAGATGCAGACACTCGAGTTCCTGTCAAACTTACCTGGAGTGTTTTCTGAACTCCTTCACCATTTCAACTCTCTCCTATAATGAAACTCAACATTTCACCATTATGTTTTTCTGCTCATGGTTTTAAAGAGAGGACATTACAATTTCCCAGCATCAGTTTAAAAGTTCCTTTTTTCTTTTTTTTTTTCCTTTTTTTTTTTCTTTTTTTTTTCTTTTTTTTTCTTTATGAGCTTTAAACCACAGGGTGAATCCATGAAATGAGGTAAGTAAATTTGGCACACTTTTAGTTATGTCCATAAAACTTTTGGTAAGTTGTATAAGTGAACAATATTGTTTTCATTGTGAGTTACAGGTGCTTTCAAAGGGGGTGGTTAGTACTTAATAACTGGAATGTATCTAGTAAAATCAAAAGGCATAGCTGCAGAAAACACTCACAACCCAATGTTGATAGAGAAGTAAAAATATATACAATACAGTCACTTGTTCATAGTTTGGCACAATTTTTTTGTTGTTGTGGGTAATAGTGCATAAACTACTGTACAACAGTATGACTTTTAAAACAGTCTTTCACAGAGAATACCAGATTAGGTTTGCTTTCAAATAATAAATTCCCACAATTTCAAACTCTTCGTTTCAGCACTTACATTTCAACATACCACAAGGCATATTTTGAAAGGAACGAATGAAAAAAAAATAATAAAAAAAAAAACGAAAAAAAGAAACATCAAACGTCTTTTTTCTAGAAAAGGGAGTCTCTTCTTCAAATACAGGAAAAACCAAAAATGTTGTTTCTGCTTTAAGAAGAATGGAGTCTGATTCCCTGCAGAAAAACCAAACATTTTATGCCATCTTAGTTAGCTTGTGTGGAGTCACCACGACAGGATCAAATGTGCTAAACTCTGACACAGGAGATGAAGCTTTATGATGCAGGTTAGGAGATAAACAGCAGAGGGGGCTAGAAAGCACTCAAAATTGCCACATGAAGCTCAATTATGAATGAGTTTTCATTTTCAAACTAAAGAGCCTTTAGTTTAGAGATCTTGGCTTTTGGATGCATAACCTCTTTTTTGTGTTTTGTTTTTTACAAAATGTTCAAAAAAAAGTCTTTCCTTTTCAAAATCATTAAAAAGATTGTGTAATCTTTTTTTTTCCCCCCCAATAAATAAGGAATTAAAAACTGAAGAAGCCAAACAGCAGAAAAGAGTAGCCTTGTTAGTGTTTTTTTTTTTTTTTTTATAACCCCAGCCAAGCCAGAAAATTGGTCATTCTTTTAGGTAGCTTGCAAGTAATAAGTATTTTCATGCATTTAAAAAAAGAAAAAAAGAAAAAAAGAAAAAAAAAAAACGAAAAAAGAAAAGGAAAAAAAAACCAAAAACTGTAAAAGGGGAATGTCTTTTTCATGCAACTTTTGCTTTCAGGAAGGAAAAAATGAGGAACAGCGGGCTTAGCAGGTAGTAGGAAAGTTAAAGGGGCATTCCAGCCAGTTTGGTGCAGCATTACCTCAGTTTCTCAAAAGAAGCTGTCACAGGTGGGTCCTTATGGGTCTGTTCCCGGTCTGTTCGCTTTATCTTACAGTTCTCATCCCTCAGCGATTTAGAACTTGATTTATGACGGTACAGTTTTTTATGGGTAGGTCCGTTATTGCCTAAAGTGCTCAGGTTACTATAGTTTTTATCAAAAAAGGGAGAGTGAATGTCTGTATTGTACCCAGCTGAACAGTTGGGGCGACCAGGGTCGCAGGTGGCTGCTTTGCTGTTTTTACTCGAGCCCTTGTTGTTTGACTTATGGTTCTTTGCCACTCCCGGCGAGCTGCTGTTCGCCTTCTTCTTAGACTCTTGGGGCGTCCCTGCTAAAATTTTAAGGGTTTTCAGTTTCAGGCTGTTCGATTCGGGCGATCGGAATATGTCTGGCACACTGTTGTGGTTGACAGGTCCCCACAGGGGCTCGATGGAGGCCATCATGAACCTCTGGACGTCTGCCATTCCCGAGGCGATGTTGGACAGGATGTTGGAGGGCTCCTCGAACTCCCTCTGGTCATCATCCAACAGGCCTGTGGTGCTCCCAAGGCTCGTTTCTGACCAGGCTGTGCCACTGTCCTTCCCCAGTGCCCATTCTGCAGCCAGGCCGTTGTGCTTGCCCAGCTTGCCAGTGGCTGGGCTGCTGTGCTGAATGCCCTCAGCCAGCCCCTTGGGCGCTGAGGCTGGGCTGGCCAGCTGGCTGACGGCCCTGCTGCCACCCACTTGGGCCTTCTCGCTGCTAAGGCTCGCCGCGTTCTTCCCCTTCCTGGTGGATTTGGGTGCCTGCCTAGAGTTCTTCCCTTGCGGCTTATCGGTGCCTTTGTTGGTTTTGGGAGATTTTTTCCTGGTGGTTTTCTGGGAAGAGCTTTGGTTTGTACCCGCATTCTTGCTGGATGAACTTTTCCTCTTAGATTTCGACACTTTGCTATTGGTGCTAATTTGACCAGATGGCTCATTAAATGTTGACAAGCATGGTCTTTTTTCAAGAAGGCTGACAGAATCTTCATCGTTGAACATATGGAACTGAAACTGGTGATTATTTAAAGTAAACCCATTATCTGCCTGCTCCTCGGTCTGCAGGACCCCGCAGTTCCACTTGACCTTCTCGGAGCTGCTCAGAGCAGCCTGGGCACTCTCCGGGAAGCCCTTGAGGGTGCCCAAGGGCTTAGTGTCGGAGCCAGCTATCTGTGGGGAAAGGTTGGGAGTGTCTGGAGGGGACATCTCCGAGAGCGATGACTGGCGGAACTTATCAGGTGTGAAGTTGGAAATGTCTAAAAGGTCTGTGGACTCCTTCAAAGGGGTTATTTCATCTATGCTTTGCTGGATCACTAGCTTGGGACTGCAGTGGGCCAAGAAATCGTCATTAATATCATCGTCGCCATCCTTTTCGCAGGACTTTAAAGAGCTGTAATTGCTAGAACTAACTGACAATGAACCCACTGAATCAAAGCTAATGAGTCTGCCATCATCTGTACTTAGTGTACCTCGCTGGAAATGAAAGCGCCCCTCTCCATTATTAAAATGACACGACTGATAAGAATCATCAGGCTGCACTTGCTGGCTATCCGGCATGTAATTTTTTTGGTAGAGCAACTTGCTGCTATTCAGATTGACTTGAGGGTAGTTAGAGGCTGGGAGGCCATCAGTGCCTGCTGCACCACCAAACTCGCCTGTCAGTGCTGTGGTATCCTGCAGCTCGCCAGCGAATTCCTGCCGGTTGCCCCCAGCAGCCTTGCTGGCTGGCCACACACTGCCAAAGGTGCTCTGCTCCATCTCCAGGTGGCCAGGAGACTGCTGCAGCTCAGACTCAGACGGTGGGGACAGCACACAGCTCTGCGATGGCTGCAGAGCAGTGAATGGTTTGTCTGCTGGGATGATGCTGGGGAGCGGGTGCTGCTGCTCAGAGGGATGCTGTGTGAAGTATGAGATGCCGGTGCTGCTCGACAAATCCGAAGCGTCTAACAGTGTCTGCAGATACCCTCCAGGGATCAGGGGTACATTGGTAGTGATATTAGCAGATGGCAGAGGCTTGTCTGAAGAGGAGGTGGATGGTAGGAAAGGAGAATTTTTAGCAATCTTATCCTCATGGCACTCTGGGAGATGGGAGCTGTCTGAAGCACAAGGAACGTTTTCATCCTTCAGATGCGCTGCAGAGTCCTGGTTTCCCAGAGCTGGGCAACCCTCTGCCACACTGGCAGCAGCTTTGATTTTCTTACATTTCAACCTGGCTTCACTTTTGAATTTGATCCGGCGGAGCACTTTCCTCTCCGTCCCCTTGTATTCTCGTTCCTGCGATTTGCATTTCACAGCAGCGATGTCCGTGATGTCATTTACGTGTAATCCATTTGCACAGCTGGGGGTGGCAATGGCTAACGCCTGCAGCCCTTTCAGGCCTGCATCCTCCTTACTGCTGCAAGGCTGCTTGTGATCAGAGGAGCAAGAGCCCAGCTTGTTCACTGACTGCTCAATGGCTTTAATTCTTTGAATCCTGTGCCTGTTTGCTAGCTTGCATTTTCGCTTCCGTGGGTGAGGGAGGAACGAAGCATCTGAACCGTTAAGATAGAAATTCTGCTTGTGGTAGAGAGACGATCTGAGCAAATCCAGCCGGCTCTGCTGCCTCTCCTGCCAGAAGCCCTTCAATGGGGCCAGCTTTTCATATTTACTGAGCAGCTCCTCGTTCAGGGTAACAGTTGTCTCGTTGGCATCCACTTTGCTGAGCTTCACCAGCATATGCTTCTCCCCTTTAAACCTGTTAATGATGATGTACTTGATGATAACAGGGGGCTCCTTGCGAGAGACTTTTCGCCGTTTCTTGGGGCACCACTCGTCATCATCCTCCTCCTTGGGTCCGTCCGGCAGCCACTCCTTCTTGTCCAGGATCTTCTCATTCTCAATGGAGTCCACATCATACAGGTAGTCGTCACTGTATCGCACTTTCCTCTTTGCCCGCAGCCCATAGTTCTGCTGGATGAAGGAGCTGGAGTGGTCCCGGGACAGGTACCGGCTGCAGTCCTTTATATCTCGCAGCACATCATAGGAGGACTCTGTGCATGTGCTGTCATCGCTGAACTCCCCAGAGTCCTCCGTGGAATTCACAGAGTCCAAGAAGTGGCTTCTTTTGGGGCCCACGTACTGCACCACTTCTGTGCTGTTGCAAGATTTATTTAAGGCAGCTTTCTCCTCCTCCTCACCATCCTCTTCCTCGCCATCCTCCTCCTCTTCTCCCCAGATGATGCCTTCTTCGGACTTGAATTGAGAAGGGTCGGTGGCACCACCGGGTCCCCTTTTCAGGGTGCTCCTGCTGTCCCTTTTGGTGCAGTTGCCGAAGACGCTGGGGAAGAAGTTGAACTGCGCATCCTCTTGTAGGGCGGTGGTCTTCTCCCGCACATTGTCCTGGAACGACTCGTATCTGATCTTTAAGGAGCAGACATCGCTTCCCAAGGTCGAATCATCATCATCAAACATGTAATTATCCACATCTTCCTCAGAAAACAGATTTACAGAAAGCTCATTTTTGGAGCATAGGTCAAGCAGCTCAATTTTACTTTCACTAATGAAAGATTCAAAATAGCCCCATTCCTGGTTGGGATTTGTTAGTAAGGGTTCCTCACCATTGCATTTGTCTAATAGTAATCCCTCGTAATAATTTTTCTGAGTGGGGTCCTCTGAATCACTGTCAGATTTTTCTGCATCTCTTTTGTCCGCTGCCCTCGATTTATGCATAGGGAAGCTTAAAAGCTGGTCTGAAAGCAGTTGATCCCCATATCTCATGGTTTCTCCTGTGCTCATGCAGTGAATCCCTATATCAGAGACCGAACAGGTGTCATAATCCCTATTTATATCCCCCACTTTCAAGCTTATTCCCGGCTCCGCATCAATGCCGTCCTTTGATTCAATGAAGCAGCCCAGGCAGGTCCTGCTCGGCTGCATCAGGCAGTCTCCGGTCAGGGCAGACATGCCTCCAGGCTCCATCATGCTGAAGGGAGCCTTCTCACAGTCGCCCGGCAGAGACCAGGAGCTCATGCCCTTCGTCACGCAGGACGTGAGGGAGATGGCGTGTGCCGAGGAGTCGTCTGAGGTGTGCTCAGGGACATCGGTGAGCCGCAGTGGGGACGGCGGGCTCAACGAGCAGGGCTTCTTTGCAGGCAGGGCTGGCAGCACACGGTGGCACGCCTGGGTTTCCTTTGGGGCTGCTGTCAGGGCTGGGAAGGCGTCGGTGGTGTCGGCAACACTGTATGGCCTCTCCTCGCCGTCTGAGGTTCGTAGCTCTGGAGCAGTGGGAGGAGAGGAAGGGAGAAAAAGGAGAGTTTACAGATCTTGCAGCCCCGTCACCCTGCTCCCCCTCTCCCTGGGTTCAGGGGTGACTGTTCCCCTCTGCAGGGCTGCAGGCTCCTTCCCACAAGATCACACTCTCAGAGCTAATTAATTTCATGAAGTACAAAAAACCAAAGAGGTAAACACTCTGCCCCCCACAGCCAGCTGGAAGAGGTACAAGATTATGTTTAAAAAACCGAAACCATCCGTTCTTTCCTCCTAATATACATACTGTTACCTGGATACTGCCTTTCAAATCTGACAAGGTTATTAAAAAACAAAACAACTCTAATAAAAATGTTCCCATTAACATTTACAAAATTAAGAGAAAAATAAGATTCTTAAAGAAACAAAACATCCTCCTGGCAGTGCCTGCAGCTGAAACGTACCTGAGCTGCTGCAGGGTCAGAGAGTTAGGGCTGATTTAAATCCAGAAGCCTTCCTGCCACTGTCCGTGCGCAGGGAAAGCAGGCGGTGGCATAGAGCTTAAAGCAGTTATTAGAATTACTGCTGTTTTTGCAATTCTTTCCTTTTTTCCTAATCTATAAAATGTCTTTTGCATTGTGTAAGGTGTTGTTTGTGTTTTTTAGCTTAAGGATTTTTATTTTCCTTGCCTTATAGTAGATTTTTATGGCAAAGTAAAATTATTTATCTGGCTTCTGGCTCAGCAGATGGTATGACCCTTGAAATGGAAATGTCTTTTCATCCATGAACATGCTCTGATATCTCCATATTAAAAAAATACACAAATGTGTGATTCATAATAACCAGAGACCTCTGCTACCCTCAAGGTGATTCCCAGTGCTCACATTCCAGCATGTCTTACCTGTTTGGCCATTTCATGGAAAGCCATGGGTTTGTGGGGCAAGGCCCTGCTTTTCTTGTGAGCAGAGGAGCACTGAAAAGAACGTGGAGGGGCATGCCCGGGCCCCACCAGGAAGATGGGGCAGCAGCCTCCCCAGCACAGCTGGGACTGAGATGCTCCCACAGAGCATCTCCCACAGAGCTGGCCCCAAAAGCTGCCACTAGTTCTGGGCTCCCAGTAGTCTCAGGAATGGAGCCATCATTGAAGACTTAAGTCTGGACAAGGAAGCTACAGAATATGCTTGAACAACTTTAAAAATGCTAAACAAATCAGAAATGCAATGCAATGCCTGTATGCATCCTGAACAGACCGACTTGCTGAAATTGGTGCTGTTTCTCTCCCTCAAAAAGGGTTAAAAAGCAAAATAAATCTCATTTCAGGTTCCTCCGACCATTTTTAGATTAGAAATGAAGAGGTGGTATCTTTTTTCCTTGAGCAGCAAAACAAATAAACCAATGCACTTCCACCTCACAAGTAAAAGAAAATAAGAATCAGCTTGGAGCTGAGAGGAAGCATGGAAAATTTGAGGATAAAAGAAGACTATGAATGCTGCAGCGCTTGAAGAAAGGGGGAGGTGGAGAGCTGAAATTCAGTCTTACGCAGTGATGCTGTAATATAAAATATACTGTCTGTAGGTGTGTTTTTTTTTTTTAAGGCTTATACTTGTACAAGTGAATTTAACTCTTGTGAAATACAAATACCAAAACTTGATTTTGTAGAGGTTTTATTGTTTTAAAATCAGGCATGCAATCAATGAAACTCCGAAGTAAATAACACTCCAAGAAGACTGCCATTAAAAAAGAAAAGCACTGGAACACCAAAAAACCTTTTCAGATTTAACTCAATAACTGCCCCAAATCAGACAGGCAGCCTTAGCAGAGGAACACTGATCATGCCACTATGAATCAGCTCCAAAAGGAGGCCCAAAAAGAAAAGGAAGCGTGCATTACAGCAGCCTTTGGGTTGCTCTGGATTAAGCCCGACCAGTGCAGTGAGCACCAGCTTACAGTGAGGGTGAGATGATTCAAGAAGCAACGCCCCTATGTCATCAACAGGGAGGTGGTGGCATTAGAGCAACTCGCTGCTTGGGATTCAGCAGCAACTCCTACACGACAATGTTTAATTAAGACTTGTTTAATTGAATTTCACAGAAGTGGTGTCAGGTTCTAGAAATCACCTCAGTCTCTACTGAGGAGGTACTGTCTACCAGATAAGACGAGGGGAGCGTGGCTAGAAAACCTCCTTGTAGCTCCTGCAGCTGTCACAGGCTGTGGCTTTACATCTGCCTTCATGTCTGCATTTCTGAATGCGATGGGCTGGTGAAGACAGAGATCTTCAGAACTGCATCGTAAAGAAAAGCGCTGGCGTACTCTTCACCTGCCATCAGCACATGTGGGAACCTCAAGGCACCTGTGTATCTGGAGTTGCTCCAGGTTTTCAGTAATGAATGTGAACAACATTTGCCTCTGTGCATTCTCACTAGAGTAAACCTCACATTGACAAGACAGAAGGATTTGAACACACACGGCACTGGAGAACAGAGTACTAGATACCTTACAGGGACCAATTTACACACAGTGCAAGATTTGTAGGTCAATACAAATTCTGAAAAGCCATGAAATTAACCATAAAAACACGAAGAACTGAAAACACTGAGCTGTGCTTCAACACCAGACTGCCGCTGCACTTACTGTGGCTAGTGACAGGAAGGCCAAATAAATGACACAAGAAAATGCTCTGAGGAATTTTATTTCAATCAGGTTTTCAGGCAACACAGTGCCTGCTACTCTTACCCACCTAGTGTTTTTGAAAGCAAGTAAGGAATAGATTACGCCAACATTAGTCAGATACTTGGGGCAGGCCACTAGAAGAGGCTGGTTGTTCCCAGCACTGTTGCAGAGGCTCCCAGGATGGTGACCATGACCAGCAGTACGACTCCTGAACACAGGTGTTACAGGCCAAGCTGGCCAGCGATGGGCTGCAGAACAAAGGTAGCACTGAGCTCCCAGGTCTGACCTTCCCTGCAGGTCACAGCTCACCCAGCTTTCTTACTTACGCTCAAGCTCCAATTTGCCCTAAATTTGTAGGAACTGAAAATCCTCCATCAAATCTGCCTGAGAGTGGCTTACACAATTGTGAAGAGGGGGAAAGATTCCCAACAGAGGGGATACATAATCTCATAAGACTTTTTTTCCCTAGGAAACCAAACTAAAATCTATAATTCAAACTGCGTGTGCACAAAAACATTTCCAACCATGCATATGCATGGGCAAAACCAGTACTTGTTAAGACCTAAAAAGCTGTACATCCATAGCTGGAGTACAGAAAATATCCATTTACTTTACTGCTCCGCATTATAGAGATACCTGCAAACCACTAAAATTAAATACATGAAAGGAATTAGAAAAATAAGTTGGCTTGTGAGTTGTCACTGCTCCCTCACGTGCTGTAATTAAGTTCCTTACCATTTTCTTTCACCCCATTAATCAGGATAGTTTCTTGGTCTTCTGAGGCACAATCCTGCTCTTGTTGGTCATCCATCAATTTAACCTCTTTCTGTTCATTCCATGCCCCACTGCATCTGGCCAACCTGCACATTTCCAGAAACATAACCACAGTCAGTACAATTCCCAAAATCAGCTCAAGGAACCGTGAATAAAAAATAACAACAATAAAAATAAACACACGACATTACACGCTGCCCTTGCCCTGCTTAAGAGGACAAATGCTATTTATTTAGGCTATCGTATTTTCATTTTTCCACTCCAAAAGCCAAGTCCAACACATTTCAGCAGGGTTAAAATGATATATATCCCAATTTCCTTCCCCAAAGTCCCACTTTAGAAGGTGGAGTGGTGTTCTACACTTTCAAAGCGCTTTTCATGTCACCTGAAATTGCTTTGCAAAAGCAGGTAAGCGTTATTATCCCTATCTGGCAGACAGGTTAGCAGACAGAGAGAGGAGGGGACTCGCCCCAGGTCTCACAACAGCAATTCTGTGGCAGAGTTGGAAGAAAAACTCAGATGTCCAAGCTCATGCAAGCTGCCAGATAGTACTCTCCTCATCCAGGCACAGCCAGGCACGAGAAACTTCACCTAAGGAGCTTTCTGGAATAAGTATCTCTAGCCTCATTTTTCACTGAAAACTCTTCTTCACCATCAGAACTCCTTCCTCGGAGAGCTGCTCTCGTTCCCTTTCCACCTGCCAGCACTCACAGTCCGTACGATGTTAAAATTCATCTTGATCCTATTTGCATCCATCATTTCTTGGAGGCATCAAACCGAAGATCCAGATCAGGGCCAGGTTCTCTCCATCCCTCTGCTGAAGATGCCCCATGTTGAAAGTGCTGCCCGCCCAAGGAGATGAACATGGTGCAGTGGAGAGACACAGCTGAGTCCTGGCACAGGCAGCAGGGAACAACCAGATGAGTGGGACCACACTTCTTCACCCAGAAATCAAAGACCAAATCTGCTTGTAATTTCTGGCAACCTGAACTCAACTTTATCTCTCTCACAGCAGATAATAGATGGAAGCACTGTTATTGGTTTTTTATTTTTATTTTTACATTAACATTTGTCAATGCCTCATCTTCCCACAGTACTCACTGCCCTGGGTTCAGCTGCCAAATTTCATTCAGATTCAGCTTTGCAGCGAAGTCCTCTTAATTAATGTGAAATCTTTACAACCGTCTTAGTAAGCAAAACCTTCACCAAACTTAAAGATGTTGTGACATGAAGAGTAAGATAAGAATAACAAGCATCAGTAACCCAATTCCTTTGCATATTTAGAAGAATATTTAACTAACCCGCCGAGTTTTACTTCGATGCAAATCCATATTTCAAAGCTCACGACAAATCGCTGGCTCCAATAAGCCTTCTCTCCCTCGCTGGCACCCCGGGCTGCCACCAAGGCTGACAAAAGGCAGCTGAGCTCAGCTGAGGATCTACAAGCTCCAAACCACACACCAGGCTGGAGTACTTATGTGTAACTTGAAGTAGATTAACTTTTAAGCACGAAAGCTGCTCAATGTTTTTGAGAAACGGTCTAGAACATTATGCCTCCTTAGTAACACCGGCCTGTTGAATGGAAGGCTGAAGCAATATGTGGGCCAACAAGGCTTCTGGGAGTGGCTGTTAGTGGCATGAGAAAGCTTTCTGAGAAGGAAAGGCTGAGTTATTATTTAGGGATATCGAATAGACTGTAATTTGCTCAGTGGGTTTTGTACACCTTCATGGTTTGCGAGGTGCAAGAGACCTTCCATGTGAAATGACTGTAGGTGGGTCAGGCTGGAGTTCATAGTACTTGGCTACGGATGCTCATACATCTCAACCTGCTGCTCAGCATTCACTTCAAAGCACTCAAAGAGCATTTGTGGATGATCAGACTGGCATCTTTACAACATAGACAGATCAGCATTTCTGTTTACTCTGATCTCTGCTGTCTTTCTGAAGAACAGAGGTAATGCTCCAGGAGAGTCCCATCTATGCCAGCTCATGCTGGGGCATTCTTCCTTCCCCAAGGAGCAGGACATAGCACCCAGCAGGCACCCACTCTAACTGCAGTCTCTCTGTTGGGCCCCAGCCGAGGGGATGGCTGCACTGTGGCATGCTGGTAATTCTGGTCTTGGCTTTTCCTGATGGTCACCAGCAGATGCAAAGTATGAAATGGAGAGGCCATGCTGTAGCACTTCTCTTGTGACACTGTACCTGAGGGATTTCCATGCTTTAATTTTTTCATTTCCCACATTATTTTCTGCCTTACTGACATGCTGGCCTCCCCTGCACCTTGTGGTAATGCACGTGGTACCTTCTGTGCTGTGTAAAATGAACCACCTTTTGCTCAGTTTCAGCCTGCTGCCCTCCAAAGGATGGGCGCAGAAATAATGGCCTCAGTCCTAGACAGGACTCTGAGTATGACCGTTATATAAATATTTAATAATAACAACATTCATAAAGAGAGTCACGGCAATATTGCATGTTATCCAAATACACAATGTAGACGAGGATACCACCAACTCTTTCTCACTGATCACTGTTTAACCTATAGGAACCAGGCTGAAGGACAAGAGGTGATCCAGAAATTTTTTTGCTGCAGAAAGATTAATTCTGCTCATCAAGTCTCTGATTAGCAGCAAAACGAGATGAGGCCTACGGCCACATCTTCCATCTACCCACATCACTCAGAAGCACAAGCATCATCTCCGCACCGGTTTGCTGACCTGATATTTTGTCAGGGTTTATCTGTTTATAGCAATTTGGTGTAAAATGCCACATGTGGCCTGTTTTCAACTGGTAACATAATCATATTAAAATAAGAGCTTGCAATGAATAAAACATAATACAAATGCAAAAACAATGATTCTCCAATAATGTGGATTTGTCACTTGCAGTGTACAAAAGATCTCCAGAGGGAAAACTAATGTGGACATAAAACACCAGCAGGCTTACAAAGAAGGATCCCAGGCATTATTAGGAAGGCATCGTCCTATTGCCATTGGGACTTCTTGAAGGAGACAGGAGCAAGGTCTTACGTGTGTGTTTGTAGATGCATTCCTGCCTGCTGGCTTCTTGCTGCTGGGGTGTGACTGTGGTTTGTGCTGCCCTGGGGCTGCCTGCCAGCTGCGCATGTTGGAAGTGGGATCTGCAAGTGAGATGTGAGGGCAGCTTTGCTTTCTGCCCCTCATCACTTCTCACCGGCGTGTCACAGGCAAACGTCAAAGGAGACAGCAGGACTCAGTGGGCAAAAGCCAAGCTACCAGCAAGCAAGCAGTCGGACAGTCAGAGGCAGAAAATGACAGCCTATAGGTAGGGAACCTGGGTGATTTTTCATCCCCTTTTGTTGTTTTTTGGGATGCAAGTGCACAGGAGGGAGGGAAAAGCAGAAAGAAAGTTTCTGATGGATGTAATTAATCCAGAGACTGGAGAAGAAAAGAGGATGATGATATGCAAGAATGAAGGGGCTGTGACTGCAGACAACTGTTTGCCTCAACTGAAGTAGCTTGAGCATGGAGCTGAGTTCTAGAAACGAGCTGGACAGAACTGAAATAAATTCAGACAGGGGATCTTCAGATATGGTTGAAAAGAGATGAAGTACAAATGAAACAGACAATTTAAGGTTTGCAGAGACCTGTTGAACAAGAGGACCTCTCCAGAGCACTGTGACCACAGAAGGTCAGCTCTCAAGGTGGACAGGGAAAAACACCAGCAACTATGAAATAAAACTGACAAAGGGGCTTGACACAATGCAGAACAGGAAGAAACCGAAGACTGGGAATAACAAAGTGGAGAAGAACAGCTGGGTCTCCGGGAAGAAAAGCTAAACCAACAGAGAACTGGGGTACAAAGGTGATCAGCAGAGAATATAGTGGGTAGCAGGAGAGCTGAACAGAGCCATATGCAGACAGAAGAACAAAGGGGAGAGGCTTTGGCTTGCAGACAGCGTCCAGCCATTGAAGACACATACGACTGAGGTCACACTGTTATGTAGAAGCGGCAGGAGGAAATTCAGTCACCACTTGAAGTCTATGAACTTGACTGGAGCTGGAGTGGATGGAGGAAGATGATGGTGAAAAGCCATGGTGTTGGATGAACTCCAGGTCTCTTGAGGAGAAGCAGCAGGAGCACAGCATGCCAGGCTGAGCTTCAAGGGCAGGCAGGGTGGTTCAGTCACAAGGAACAATTCCCAAGGACAGCCTCATCCCAACTTCACTGTGTACTTTGGGATCTGCTAAGATCACAGCTAGCGTAACTGAAAAATGTGCCAGCTATGAAAGGAGATGGAAAGAAAGGAGTTGCAGAAAGCAGGCGCCGGAGCTGGAAAATAATCCAACTTGCTTTCAGCAAGGGATGGACAAATTAATGGGCAGAAGAACAGGAAACAATTGCCTGTGATAGCAGCACACAGAACTCTGTGACCTGGAGAAATCCCTTTCAGTCGTGCAGCTGATGTCAGCAGAAGGACTGCAAGTGCCTCAGAAAACCTTCACCACCACAGCTGAGAAAATTCTCCCCTTCTCACGTCTCCTGTACTTTTTCCCACTACTCATGATAACGGGGTTGTGCAAAAGCTGTTAGCAACAAGAACATGTGCAGATGTCTGGCAGAACACCAACACAGCATTGAAAGTGGATCCTCCCATTTACCTCTATGACCTCAGGAGCAGGTCCTTGGTCTTGAAACATGTGTTCTTCAGCTTAGCTGGCCACATAACCCAACAGTTTTTTGTGTTTTTCTTTAAAAAAAACACCTGGTGATTGAGAAACTTCATGGGCATTGCTACTGCTGGAGCATCTGTCTCGGAAGACAGATGTGGACATAGCAATGCCCAAGCTGAGGCTCCATGAGCTCTCTGCTCCTGCTGACATGGCAACAGCCCAAGCACACTCAATATGACACATTTTATCAGCTGGTTGGAGTAAATTGCATGTATTTCTTTTCCTATGAATTCAACAGAGTGTGTATGCAAAGCAACAACAACACGAACAACACTCCCTACAGGAAACAAAACTGAGGGATGCCAATTATTTACCTACAACAGAGGAGGAAATGCTCGAATTACAGAGCTAAAACATCTGGGCATGTTTCCATGTTCTAGTCAAGTAAAGGACAGGCTTTATGTGCACTTAAAACAGACACATTTTTATACAGCCTGGATTTAAGCACTTTCTTACTGTATCCATTTTACAAGGGTGAAAGGTTTACACAACTGTGAGGGAAAAATGCCTCTGCTCAAAACTTGTCCTCTACAAAGACAGCACCACGCTGCTTTGCTTCTTTCTCACCCCAAAAACACCCTTTTCTCCAGCAGGGGAATCCTGAAGACTGTCTGCACAGTGCACATGTGAGGGTCCACCCTTCGCTGCTGCCAGAGGTGCTGTGGGGCAAAGATGTTCCCAGGAGCTGCTCATGGAACAGCCCTGCAGAAAGCCTTCCTCTGACCCGTGCCCTCCCTCAAGAGGCAGCAGGCTCTGGCTCCTGAACCCCTGCAGCAGCAATGGGCTCAGCAGTAGCCTGGAAGCACTCAGAGCTGGCCATGCCTGCCATGGAACCAGTGTCTGGTGGCATGGATGATGTCCATGACTGTGAGCATCTCCTCGTTCAGATGTCCCCAGCACCAGCATCATACTGTTGGAGCTTAATATACACCCAAGCGAAGAAAAAAAATCCACCAGGTAAAAATAAACAGCCTACTAGACTGACTGAAAGCCCACCTACACAAATGGGAATTGTAGTAGCTGGACTAGATTATGGGTTAATGATAGCTGTTCCATAATTAAAGTCGTGAGAGTGTTTCAGCTTGAAGCTGAATAAACAAAAGGCCACAAGCACCCAGACAAAGCCCAGCGTGCCAATTCCTATTTGCACACACCTTTTACAAACCAAGTGCTTTTATTTGTTGTAGATCATCAGGGTGGATGGAGAGGGAGTATCCACAGTGAAGGAAAATCTTTTTATGGAGAAGTGGGGGAAGAAGTGAAGCAGAAGATGTGGCTTTTTTCTGCAGATTTGTGAATAAGCGCAGGTGTTGGAACGAGTTCTATATATGCAGTTATATCGTTCAGAAAAAGAGCTTTAGAGAAATTAATTACATGTCAGAGCCTCTGACAGGTCTTTTAAGAATTATGATACTTTTGAATGAAAACATTATATACTTAAAAAGAAATACCATGTAAATGTCTCTGAGATATTTACATTCAGTAGAGTAATAGTAGAAAAGAATTCAGCTCTCTCCGCAGTACAAATGGATGCTGAACATGCTGCGCTTTTCCTAACAACATCTTCTGCCCTTGGTGGACTTCATTAACTCTCAGGCAGAATTAAAAGATCGAGTTCAGGGCCATCTGCCACGAATCAGATGCAAACAGCGGTAATGCTCTCCCAGAGTGTTCCCTGGGCTGCAGCCCTGACCGCACTGCCCCCTGCCAAAGCAAGGCCTCCGTGCTGCATGCTTCCTCTGTGTTCACCAGGGCAGCAAGGCCTGCAGAGAAAAATGCCTTTTCCCCATTCTTTCTGTCCCAATAAAACCTGTGCACACCATAAGATAGAGGAAAAAAGAACAAAACAAAACACCCACCAGACATGAGGTTTCCAGAACCAGTATGGTTCAAAAGGTGAAGCTCCAAAGGAAACACCCACTCTGCTCATCATGGTACCCATCACGGCCATTATCCCCGGGTCATGGATGGATGCCAAATATCAGGGTCCCAGTTTCAACGCTAGAAAATTCTCATGAGGAAATCAATCTCCTTGTAGTTTTATGCATTTCTGTCCTGTCAATGATGATGACCGTGGGAGAAAAGGCCGAGTGAAGGAGAAAGGCAAGACCGAGGTCTTAGGGAGTTCATTCCAGCAGCAAGACATCTAAAGCCTGCAGAGGAGGTAGGGTTCAACAGAATAAACGCTAGCTGCGAAAAGGTTTGGCAGTCTAGATATAAATATGGATAAAAGCCTCCAATTAGGAAAAAAAAATGGGAAAAACTGAAGTTGATAAAAAAAGAGCTTGCAGAGAAAATGGAGAACACAAAAATCATGAGAAGAAGAAACAATTTAAGAACTCATGTGTTCCCAGAAGGTGTAAAGGATGGATGGCTTGTTAATATTCATAGCAAGCCTCCACTTTCTTCTCAGCTGAAAGCAGATGCAACAATTATCACAGAGCCCGAGCCCCAACTCCAGCAGACCCTGAGACACGATATTAAGAGCTGACTATTTTAGAGCAGATCCTGAAATAAATGGCAGTTTCTGACCTTACTCTGGGAGGACTTAAGGTGCAAGTGTTTCAAGACCTGTCACAAACAACTTTAAGGAAAAGGGAAGGAAGTGAACAAAATTATAGCCTTCCTGACACAGCACACATAAAATACAGAAGAAGCTTTCTCTGTAAATGTATTCTCACACATCATGAACAGCAGTATATCATAAAGGGAAAAAGGCAGCAATTAAAAGCCTCAAGAAGCTGAAACGCATGAAGGAATGTCTGAAATACAGCTCGTTTCAGCTTAATGGTAGAGAAGGGATTGTTGCTAAACCCAGAAGTACTGGGAGATGAGAGCGGGCTGAAAGGTTGGTACAATGTGGGTGTGGATGGGGTGAGGCTGAGGGGAACTGGGGAAAGCTGGAACCGTGCAGGCAGAAGAATATGCAGGCAGCAACGTGGAGACTGGAAGAGGCTGAAAAAAATGGAAGCAGCAAGGACAGCCTGTGCCCAGCAACAAACAGCAAGGAGCAAGGGGGATGGAAAGGCAGTGTGCAGTACAGACCTGGCCTCAGAGCAGGGCAGTGCTGTGGAAAAAGAGACCACTGACCCCAGCCCAGAGAATGCAAGCGAGCAGTGGGAAAGCTCATTATTTAGGTAAGGAACAAAGTGTGAGGCTGAACGCATCCACAAGAGAAGAACCCAGACACCCTGCACCATGGTGCAGGCACATGGTTTAGAGATGATTTGCTCTGTAGCTTCATGAAGGTCACAAATAACCTGGGCTCATTATTTCCTAGCAAACCCGATTTTAGTAATTAGGAAATCAAAATGGAGCCAATGCTCAGGAAAAGCACAGCTCTGCACTACGCTGTCCCATGCTTACAACATCTCTGCAAAGATTGTCAGAAGTATCTAAGAGCAAATTACTAAGAAATGGTTATGGGAGGCTGGCAGGGCCAAGACAAGAGGGACTGACTACACACAGCTTCAAACCGCAAACCACAGCTGCCAGCAATAAGCCACAAAGCACAACATGGGCCAGAACAGGGGAAGTGAGGCCCTTTTTGAAGCACCCCTGCCTCACTGCCTGCATTTCCTTGCTTGTGCTCAGCCTGCTGGAGCCCTGGCCATCTTGGTATGGCCACACACAGACCACACCACCACCCCCCCCTCCTTAAAAGCAACAGCATTCTAAACATGCTGTTCTCACTCAATCGCGGGATCTAAAGTTAAGATGAATCAGAAAAGTTAAGGGCCCACATTTCTGAGAAAATGAGGCTAGGATGATTAAAAACTCCAGCTCCTGTAAACCTGCAGGGTTTGAGAAAGCAGTGAGATGTGGGAGTGTTAACATTACCAAAACACAAGGACCTCTCCAAAGCTAATTATGTATCAGTCAAGCCTAAAACAACAAAAGTCATTAAGGAAAGGTTCAGGGTGGAGATTTCTTGATGGGAAGAATTGCTTCATTTAAATAAAATTATTTTACCAAAATTCTCATTCTATTGAAGTATTTACGTATACAAATTACATACAAGTTACAGTCCACAGGACAGTATCTTAAAAGCTTAGCAAAGACTTCCTATGAACCTAATCAGGAAATACGAGAGACCAAGGTCAAGTACGTTAATATTACTGAGGCTTTCTAAGAAAAGAGATGCTTCACGGTTCCCTGCACACTGATATTATCAAATAACTCAGCTGAAGAACGGTGTGTAAAATGTTGTTTAAAAACATAGAATAGCACGAGGAAACACATTTCACAGAGGTATGCTGAAGAAAAGGCTCCGTTCTAAACGTCAAGATTCTCTGCTAGTAAAGTTTCTTCTCATTGCTGTTAACAACCTTGTTTAAAAAAAAAAGACAGAGGAAAAAAAAATATCTGTATGAATTTGTAATACATTGAAGTTTGGACTAAAGAGGACAATTAAACTGGATGGTGTTGGAGAAGGATAGGAAAGCTCATCAGAACAGCTGCAGTAACCCTAGTGATGTAAACATCTCTTTTCCAATACTTTAAATTAGAAATTTTATAGTGAAAAAGAAATCTTAGAAAAGCTCATTTTTTCCTCTTATTAGCAATTAACACACATGGACGTGGGATAAAAAGTGCTCATTTATAAAGTCCAGAGAATTTTCTTAAAAGCACGGGTAGAAAGACCACAAAACTGAGTGCCTGCATGAGGCAGGGGAAGGAACAGAGCTGCCATGAGGGGTGGAGTCCTGCTGGGTCCCCCAGACGAGGTGAATGCAGGAGGGATGTGCACACAGCCCTGTGCAGCACCCACTGACCTGAGTGTGTTTCATGGCAGAGCAAGTGGGCTCTGCCAGCTTGCACAGCTGGAGCACTGCATCCTACAGGGAAAACAGCTTCAAAGTCTCATCCTGTGATGTGCATCTGAAGGAGCTAATGCTTCTGACTAAAAAGGGAATAGGGGTAGGTAGGAAAAGCAAATGATCAAAACACTTATCACACAGCAAAAGAAGTTATCGGGCCTGATAAGGTGTCTGAATTGATGATGATTATAAGATACCATCCATTTTTAGCTAATAATTCAGAAAAAGGATGAATTATTTGAGGAATAATATGTGATCATTTATTTAAAGACTTATTATAATGTATATGTTCTAGGAAGCAGAGTTAGGGCTGCACAGACACGTTAACACTTGCTCGTCTGGACTGCTGTATGTTTAACCAAAGGCAGAGATTTCATAGCTCTGTATGAGGCTTTAAAATCAAGTGGCTGGTTTAGTTTATAGGGCTCCTGCATTTATAAAACAGCAAGTGATTTTACAAGGCTGTTTTATACACACTCTAGTTTTCCTCCACTTCTCTATTCACATTCAATAAGTGTGCCAACATTTGCCTTTGAGAACTGGTTCATTTATTTAAAATTCCCAAACAACCCCATCCACAACTCCGCATGCCTTAGCGGTTCACCCAATTAGTTGAGAGCGTCAATTAAATATGAAGATACGTCTCTTAATTTTTACTCAGAAAGATGTTGGGTTGAGCCCAGCACCGGGGGCGACTTCTGAAGGCAAAATCCCGCCTTGGGAGAGCCCGCAGCTCCTAAGATATCGGTCCAAACCTCCGCCTGTATCCAGGTAACAATTCGGAATGCTGATATTTAAGAGGAGAAATATCTGGACAGCTGCCCCAACTCCCTAGGAAGCAATGTTTAGTTAAAGTCTTGGATATCACTGAAAGAATATGTGGAGATGTCACACTGTGGCTGAAGGATTTTTTCAAGTGCTGAATTATTCACCCGTGAATCTCTGATGTGAAATCCAAATGCTCCGGTACTGCCCTGGCTTTAGACAATGTCTAATTCCTTTCTGTGTCACGGCGGGGTCTCTTCATCAGCCTTCTTTCATCTCTAATCACAGTGAGGTCATGGATTATTACTCATATTCACCACACAGCTCAGAGTCGCTGAGCCCGGGACTCTCAGTGCCCTGCCTGCACCAGCCCAGCACCACCAGCAGCGCACAGCATCCCGTCCCACCACCCTTCTGCAGCCAGGAGGATGTCAATATGTTTCCCTGCTCTTTCCCTGTGAAAGCATAGTGGGAGGAAAAATCATAAACAAAGGCATTTATCAGCTTTTGCTGGAGGTGTTGCTCTGCATATCGAGTTGAGCGGCTGTGATTGTTCCATTAGGAGGAGCTGGGTTACGTCTGCAACGTTAACGAGTCTTGGAGAACAGAGGGAAAGAGTACTACAGGCATTGCCACAGCAAAGATAAATAGGTAAACATCCTGTGCCTGACACTAGTTAATACATCACAGCTTTATTCACTTAAGGCAGCCACAAAATCAATTCTTCAGTAAAAATATAAAATTTGTATCCAAATCTGCGCTCACTGTATTAGTGAGGCACACAATGATGGAGCAGGAGGAAATCCACATCTGTGCAGCAAGCTTTAGGTCTGCTGGTTTGCCTTTGCCTCATGCAAAGCCCCACTAAGTACTTTGTTTTCCACGAACCATCACCTTTTTTCTTCATTTTTCCTCAAAACCAAATAATTCATCTTTGTTCAGGTTCCTCACATAGCCACGTTCTCAGCCCCTCGAGGACAGTGCCCACTGTGGTTGCAAAAGGATCTCGTGCCAACCAGCAGCACTGATACAAACCACAGGAACTACTAAAAGTAAAAAAACCCTTCTCTTTGAAAATGCTAAAAAAGAATTAACAGAACACATTCTAAACCAGTCAAAATCCCAGCTTCATTCTGGATAAGATTCTGAGCCTTGCACCTAGAGAGTGAGACAAGGAGAAAGCCAAAAAAACAGTCAGTTCAAGTGTAACCCCAAGGGTGAAGTCATGGTCCCTTTCAAGCTGAGGTTCTTATTCCTCAATCTGCTGTTAAAGGGCTGAAGGAGATCTTGGGGATCCCATGCTCTGTGGAAACAACTTGAATCCTGCTTCAGATTTTCCAAACTATGTATATATATTTTTGGACAGCAGCCGTCAATTACATGGGAGCTTTCAACTATTTTGAGCTAAAATTGATTAGCAATTTTTGAAGAATGCACTGCAAATTGCTCTGCTAATCACAGCAACTCAAACCATGCAACTGTATTAAAATAATATCAGTGCTAAGCCAGAAGCCAAAGACAGCGCAGAAATGCTGAGTTCAAGTTTCCTGCCCTGGGTTCTTCATCTTGCCCACTTGCATCTGCATGCTATCACCTCTGTGGTTTTTTCCTGGTGATATTTTGAGATTCCAGATGGCTGCACACCAATTCAGTGCTAACACCACGTCGTGTTTCAGTAATGCTTTAGTTCCCTAAACACTGGGGCACACTTTCAGAGGATGGCCTTGTTTGGAGCACTAAGTACTGACCTCCCCGGGCTGCCGGCACGTGGCACTTCCCAATAAGGATCTGCAGCCACACAGTTTTACAGTGCAAGCATCAGCTGCACCTGGAAAAGACTGAGCTGAAAAATAACATATCCCTTCGAGGAAACACTGACATGCAGAATAAGGAGAAGATATTAAATTCCTTTCATGCTAGGTTGCCCCCAAGCCCTTTAATGGAGACCAGGAGAGACGGAGACACCACAGGTACATGGGTGGTTTGCTCCTGGGTGATGATGTCTGCTCTGCCTCCCACCCAGCACTGCAACCCTGAACTCCAAGAGCACTACAGAGACGAACAATCGAAGCACCCAGCCTACAGTGTGCTCTAAAAGCACTTTCTTCCTTCCCTGTGTATTATTTTCCAGCTATTCAGTTTAGAGGAGAAAGAAATCAAGATGCAGAGCTTCATCCAGACAAAGCAAATATCTTCCAGATGTGAATCAAAGCTGATTCCAGTCATGCCATGCATCCACATCACTGGGTACCCCCATCACTGAGCATCCCTATCACATGCCCATCACCAACTGCCCTCACCAGCAGGCAAGGACAGGGGAACAATTCCCTTGCCACCAAGGTGACAAAGACAAAGGTGGTGAAGGAAGGAATAATCACCCAACACTTTCCTTCCGTGCATTTCACTTATGTTGGTGGAAAAGTCTCCACAATAGATTAAATCAAAGTCCGTCGCCAAGTTCAAGAACACATTTAATGCAGATCTATTCATTTCAAGGAGGGTCTGCACAATGGATAGTTTTCCCCTTCAAAAATTATTCAGACCTGTACGCTTTCTTTTCATTCTTCTGTATCTTAACATTTAAAAGAGAAATACAGCATGTTTGTAATGGGAGAAACATTGCACAAATCACAGCTTGCTGTAAAAGTGTATTTCACAAAGACTTTACATGGTAAAGGGACAAGGACCACTTGTTGATAAATTACTTTCATTTGGAGAGGAATGACATATTTGTGTGCACTGTAAGTGGTGCCATTGTGGAGCAATTTGATGGAAGTCCAGTAAAATGTGGTGTGCAGGTTCCATTTAACCTCACCTACATCAAATTAATGGACAGGGATGGTGCCGGTAGACAAAGCAGAGCACTGTGTATGCATGCACCAAAGCACCAAAACACCCATCTTGATCCATCCCCTATTGCTCTCCTCATTGCTTTGGACCTGCCCACAGAATGAGGAAGCAAGCAGCTGCATACTAGGGACAAAGTGATGGCCCACAGGGGAAACTTATCAACCAGCAACACAGAAATTAAGTATTAAAGTGCTGCCTGAGCCGTGTCCACAGCTCTCGTTTAAGGCAATGTTAGCACAACATTCTAAAGTCACTGAGGGGATTCCTGTCCGTTACCACAGAGAGATGATGCTGTGAACGATGCAGCAGGCAGTGCCTGATTTTTCACCCTGGATCTTAAAAATGGGGATTGGCACATCGAAGTCCATTCAAAGGACGGAGAAAGGCTGCTTTCACAGCAGGACAAGGCTTGCAGCAATTTAAAGTGATGGCTTTTGGCATGCCACGTTTGAGAGGTTAATGGAGAAGGTATTGGATGGCATGTCTCAGCCAGTTTGCTAAACCTACATGATGTCCTGGTGCACGCTAAAAATCTCTGAGCAGGAACCAGTAAATGGGCTGCAGCAAGCTCTGGGCTGCAGTGCTGAAAGCAGACCCAAAGAGATGTGAGCTGTTTCAGAAAGAGCCAATTTACCCTGGGCACGGCAAGGAGGAGCTGGCAGCACCAGGTGTATCAGCAGCTGTGGTCTGTCAGCCCCATGCATAGGGACATGCAGAGCTCCGAAGGGCTTGGGTCAGGTTATCCAGGCTTATTTGAAGGTTTGTTGTTATTTCAGATCAGGTATGAACTGTCTGAGAAAACAGAATGGTTTCAATGGCAAGCAGAGTGCGACTTCCACCCCAGGAGTGACAGCTGGGCTCATCTCCAGTTTGATATGCTTTCATAGGACTCTATGGGATGGCAAGTTTGGGAATCAAGGGCCAGGTTCACCCCTACCTGAAAAACACAACAGTCCTGACAGAGGAGTGGCTTATTATAGCAAAAAAACTGATCACTAAGGAAAAGTAAATAAGCCACTTGATGGATAAACTACAACACACCCTCATTGCTATTTGGCTGGGAATAACCTTCTGGAAATGACAAAGCACCCCAATGCACAACAGGTTCAGGAAGCTCCAGAAATCCCAGATGGCAGCATGATGGCTCTACAAAGCCCAGGGCTCCCACACGTCTGCATCAACTCTGTGGCTGTAAATCCTGCTCCATGGGAAAGGGCATGGGGAAGAAGTGTGCACAGGAAGATCCCTGAATGATAGAAACCTGCATTAAGAAGCAGATGCAACCCACACGCTGAGAGACAGAGGGCTTTGGCTGAGTGGTGCTTTTGCAGAGGGACACGTGCAGCATCAGTGAAGGAAGTCCACCTCAAGCAAGCACGAAACCACAGCTAGAGGCTTAAGCTAACTGAAGGCATCTCCAAAAGCTGACAGCACAAAACACAGCCTGGTGTTTTGGTGTGCACCAAGGATGTGCCCTGACAGCACAAAGTGGCTCTCCTTTAGGGTCAGGCACAGGGCCAGGTGCTGTGGGCACGGTGCTGCATCCGTCTGCCAGCTGACAAATGTCCACAGCTCCCAGCCACATCAAGCTGCACTGAGAGCCCATCAGAAATCAAACCTCTTCAGCCTGAGGGAAATGACGCACGTTTTGTTGCACAGTCTCCATGTCCATTATGCCCATTGCTGAACGCAGGTGTCACTGCTGGTCACCTCCACCCGCTGATGGGCTGTGGTCCTCCCTGCTCTCAGCAAGCAGCACTTCTATGAATAGCGAGCAGATCTCTGGGTTGAATGCTGCCAGCAGGTCAGGTCACAGCTGCAAGTCCTCTGCCTGCAGCACGCTGTTGCTTTTCCTGATGTTGATTCGCCAATATTTCACTAATACATCCCTGATACAGGTTCTTTGTATAGCTCAGGAAGAAATGACACAGTTACTCTTGCTCTTTAGATCCAATTGTGTGCGGGAGGTGAAGTGCCACTGAATTTATGCTAAGATTTTAAAGGATGCTATCAATTTGAAACTCACAAAGTACTTCAATTTTTTTCACCTCAGTTAACAATCTCACAGCACTACAGAAGTGAAGGGTTTCAAACCATCTAAATTTAGTGCTTCCTGCTCCCTGGCACCACCATCTTCACCTGCCTGGTGCTCTGCCAGTGCTTACACTCCTTGGAGCTGGCAACAACATGACAGCATCACCTGCAATGCAACACTGTGTCCATACTGCCAGGATGCAAAAAAGCACTTAAAACATGTCCCAGGTATGGCCTGAAGGCTCAGACAGCAAAGTCACATAAACAGAATAAAGATTTGTGGTCTTTTAAATAATGCAATTTAAGCCAGTCCTACAAGTGCTGCACACAGAGGGATCAGCCCTGTTCCTCCTGCAGCTCTCCATCAGCCTGGCTACACATCACCCCAGCTCTTCCTCTGGTGGGCAGCTGTGCTGAACAGTGCTGATCCGCTGGGGATGCACAACTGTAAGGCACCAAATTATTCCCCCTTCTTACACAGCCCCAAATGAAACAAAAAGTATTTTAGATGGCAAATGGACTAAGACAGAACAGTGTGCAAATAGACTGCATCAGTTCACTATGCAGAGGTCCCATGCCAGTGCATGTCATCATGCTGCAAGATACAGGAAAGATACAGGAAAGCCAAAGGAGTGCAAGATTTTCTTTGGAAGTCTTGAAAATCTTACAACATGCAGACGCGCATCAGCCATAAAAATATTCCAGAGCAAGTTGAAAATCTCTCTTACAAAAACACAGCTCTAAAATGCTTCAATGGATGAAAACCATTTTTAGTTTTCTTTTTTTTTTTTTCTTAAATTGCATCTGGGCTGACAGCTCGAACACTGAGCTGCAGCCTGTGAGACAGAAATACCAACTCCGTGCTAACAGTAGTGCTGCTCCCATTGCTGTAATGATCTTAATCAAAGTGTATTGTGATAAAAAAGAGATTCTGGTTTGACTGCCTTCAGTGTGCTCTAGCTATCTGAGCGTCCAGATCCCATATTACTCAGCGAAGCTGCCTCAAAGATTTTCCAGGAATGGCAGTGACAGCTTTTCAAGGTGCCATTGGTACATAACAGTGCCAGGTGAAGAACAGCCCCTGTGCAGAACCTTGCTGCATGCAGTCCCCAAGGCACACAGGCAGCACCCAGCCCTGTGGCAATGGCAACTGGAGCCCAAAGTAGCAGCACAAACCATCCCTGCTGCGAACACGCTGTGCTCTAATTTGTGGCAAAATGCAACAGGTGCTACAACACAGGCGGGGGAACGTGAGGAGGAGGAGAGCAGCGCAAATGGGAACAAGCGCCTGGAAAATGAGACGTACCCAGGGAGATGCTCTATTTAAGTGCTACGCCAGCTAAAAGTTAAGCAAACAAGCTGATGAAACAAATAATGCATTGCTACCTCCCACCTGCTGCTAGATTCCATAGCAGAAGTGGGTCACACAAGTGCAGGTACTGATAGCAGGTAATGAAATACTCTGTGCCATGTGCAGCTCTGTGAGGCGTTCCCTCTCCCAGACTGCCAAGGAACAGGCTGGTTTCTGGCCAGAACACCACGTCTGGGTATTCAGGTAGGATATGAGGAAAAATTTCTTCTCAGAAAGAGTAGTGCTGCATTGGCACAGGCTGCCTGTGGTTGGGGGGGAGGGGGTGACACTGCCCCTGGAGGTGTGCAAAACCAATACAGATTCAGCACTGAGGGATGTGGTTAATGATACAGTAGTAATGGGTTGACAGCTGGACTTGGTGATCTTAGATGTCTTTTCCAACCTTGATGATTCTGTGAGTCTATCTCATTGGCTCCAGACACGAAGCAGCACTGCAATGCCAACAAGGTGCAGCTGGAAGGCACCATGCATACGTGCTATCCAGGCATCCCACCAGGGCCTACATGGGCTGCATGCCCCACTTCCACGCTGACCTGCTCTCTTTGCACAGAACCGGTTTGCACAGGAGGGAACCCAACTATGGAAGTGGTTTGGCTCCATGATGGCATTTCCAGCATCCTGCTGTAGAGCTGACCATGAAAAATAGGAGAAATTACAGAAATTCAGTTCCCTTCATGCTGTCTCTAAGCACTGATTAATTACCGTGGTTTAGATAATAGCAGCAGCTCCTGTGCAGAGACAGGAAGAAAGGCAGCCCCGAGACGTGGCTGGGCCATTACATTACAGCTGCAACCTGTGGCAGCTCTCCTCCCTTTGCAAGGCACAAACTCTATCCTTTCCTGATTTGCACACCAATCTACCTCAGTGCATGAAGCTGACATTTATTTCACTGTATCACCAAAGGACCTAACAGGGTTCTGTTACTTGAGTGCGCAGGCACTAAAACAACTCAGGTTGTCCTGCAGCCAGCAGTCTTCAGAAACAAAACTTAGATTAGATTGCTGTGAATTGGTTAAAAAAAAAGAAGGAAGTAATTATGCTACTGCCTGGTAAGCTGTGATTCTGCCCTGTCTGGGCACGATCTTAGGATTTATTGTTAGACATACAAGACCAAAGCAGAGAGCAGCAAAGGCGTGAAGGTGGGGTGGTCCACCTTTCAAGCCTCCACGTGAAAAGCAGGTTTCCTTAGAATTTCACAGCCTCACAGACACAACCAGAGAGATTCGGGAGACACTCCTGCCCTTTCCCAGCAGCTTATGTATTATTCTTTAAAAATAAAATAAAAGAGAATGAAAAAAAAAAAGAGAGAAAAATGCAGTGCCTTTATTCCCTTGTGTTGCTCTAAGCTTTTCTCATGGCACCACACAATGAGCTTTCTTCAGGAAGTAGAGCAGCAGCCTTGCCTAACCGCAGTAATGCAGTTCCAGCTTCAGTGCTTTGAGAAGGTGCTGGGTAAAAAAGAAAAAAAGGAGAAGGAAAAGAAACCAAAAGAGAAAGAAAATGAATGAGAGCACAATAGGGAATATGAATTGCTGAGGGAGAGGAAAAAAAAAAGGAATCAAGTGTAGGTATAATTGCAAAGCACCTGCCTCTGGCACTGGGGAAAAAAGGAATTGCGGGTGATTCAGGAGTATGACAAAGAATCCCTTCAACAAGTTGTCTTTTATCACAACTTTGCTGTTATACGGCTACACTGCAACAGGGAGAAATTGCATCATGTCAACAGCAAGTTTATAGAGATAAACTGACTGAAGACAGTAGCAATACGCTGGCAGTTACTTTGTGTTTTCCTTATCGCGCCGCAATAAATTCACTAAGAACAGCATAAACAGGAGATTAGAAACAAAAATACATCGTGCTCAGGAAAGCCAGCTCCTCCACAGCCTCCACTGCTGCCCAGCCACGGATGTGGGCTGCCCTCAGGCTTCCAAGCCCCAGGCCTGATGGAGCACAGCAAACACCTCTGGCTCCTCCAGTGCAGGCTGGGGCTGCAAAAGAGCCCCCTACTGCTCCAGTCCTGGGCTGCAGCTCTGCACTGCTGGGACTTCTCCAGCACAGCTCCTGGTCCTTCTGGTCTGGACACAAATAGTGAGCATGCAGTCATCAGATTCTTTTTTTGCATTCTGAAAGCTGAGACTTCTAAGTTTATCTCAGAAGGACATTGGAAAGATGAATAGAGAGAAATTATGCAGAGAAAGAGAAAATATTCAAAGAGTAGAATTATGTATGCATAATTGCCTGGCTCCCTGGGGTGCATGGGCGAGTACACCAAGTCACTTTGTGAAATCATTCCCCACAACTCCTGTATCCTAATTATAGTGCTGCAAGTGGGGAGAAGCTAATTTTTCAAACAGTCCTGATGGGGTAACTGGAAGAGCTGAGAGGACACAGTTAACCCCTCACCTACCACAGGTCTGCAAGCAGAGGTGCAAACAGAGAAAAGCAGCGTAAAGGAAGCACGCACCGTGGGGCAGTAGGATCATTTAATGCTGTCAGCCCTTGGTTGAGCACTCCTGGAGCCCAGCCAGGCAGCCTGCGCGACCAACCGGGTGCCGGTTAGGGGCAGCAATGCAACTACAACTGCACGTCCAACAGCTCGGCATTAGCCACGCAGCAGCTCTCGCAATCCCTGGTTGGAATCTGCTACCTCTTCTGCAGGAGGGGCCCTGTGCCCCTGGACAGCCCAGCCCAGCCCACCCACTGCTGGGGCTGAGCCAGCACAGAAACCAGACGGCTGCTGGCACTGCTTAATGCGCACTGCAGGTTTACGCTCACTGAAAACACTCCTGGAAGTCCCTAAACTCCCCTATTTTGACTAAAGCTGTCACTACTATTTTGACCACAATCCCTCTAAATTTCTTGTGCTTGTTCTCATTTACTACAAATCCCTCAGAAGGTTGCAGTTAGGATTGTTTTTCCTTATTGGAACAGATGCAGGTACGTAATATTAAGAAGATGCAACTGTACTCCATCTACCCATCTTGAGAAGGCAAGGACTGCTTTTCCTTGGCCAGCCTGTACACAGTACCACCAAAAGCATGGCAGCATCACATCCAGCTTCCTTGCCAGGGCTGGTAGGAATGAGGCAGCAGGCTGGGTGACCACTCAATCCCTAGGAAAGCTGTCTCCAAACGTTACAGATATTCACAGGATTTAAGACCAAAAAGGACCGCCAGCTCACTTAGGACCTCCTAACACAATAGACAATTACATTTTGCCCAGTCACCTCCCTCATCGAGGTCAATTATTCGTTCAGAAGATAATTTTCACACAGGTTTGACTTCAAGCACTGACCTCAGCACATGAAGAACTCCTCATGCAGCTTTACGAATGATGAACTCTCTGCCAAGCCCATATTAATATCTAACCTTTAAGTTCCAAAAATTAAATATTTGAGCCAAACTGAATAGTTTTGTCTTTTTTCCCCCAAAGTAGACAATTTTATTATTTAATCCTCTAGCATTGTTTCAAGCTCCTTCAAATTACTCCCAGTTGAATGTGATCCAAGCTCTCCTGTGTTTAACAAACCTGGAGACCAATGGTGACCAAACTTCCCAACTTCCTGAATAAATCCTTGTCTGGCCAAGAGCCAGGAAGGAGCAGCTCTGGGTGTGCAAGGGATGGAAAGAAGCAGACCTGGGTCCTGGGAGGATATCTTGGCCCCACATCCCCATCAGGCACTATAACATAGGGAAATGAACGACTACATTGTACTGAAAAAACTAAAATCAATACAGACTGGAAGAGGTTTTTATCCTCTTGCATATTTTCCTCTGTTTCTTTGGAAAGAAAAGATCTGTTCACTCTGGAGAAAAATCTCATTAGACATGTGGAGTATCAGACCTGCAAAGGACAGCAACAGTCATTGGACTTCTTCAGACGAGGAGATTCTGGTTCAGAGCCTTTCTTGGGGTGATGTGGGCTTCATGCTCTTCTCAAGTGATGCTGCCTTTGTTAACCTCAATTAAGAAGTGCTCCACCTGACCACTCAGGCAAGCACCTCGTGTCATCCACCCTCATGTCCTCCCCAGCAAGGGGAGGGCAACATGACCATGTAAATGACATCACCACATACACTAAGCAGATTGGAGATGGCATCTAGCTGCAGTACACAAGGTCAGTGCTGCAAAGTACAGATGCACAATACTGTCTGCACAAATATACATCTCTTGCCCTTGGGAGAACTCCCAGGATAAGAGCATTTAAAAAACAGATGCAAAAAAGAATCAAAAGATGAGAAGTAGGGCTGAAACCACAACAGGGTAACAGGAGCAGCTCACTTCTCACTCAGATCTGAGACCAAAGCAGCAGCAAAGTAGGAATTTCCCAACAGATGGTTTATTGCTGAGCACGTTTCTGAGCCTGCCGTAAACATCAGCAGCATGATAGCCTCCTGCTTAATAGTACGACATAAATGACAACACCTAAACGAAGATTTGAACTGCTGTCTGCATTGAAAAGTGGTCCTGTCTGAACCAAGACTTGCAACCCAATTGGTATAAGTTTATTTAGGTTCTTTGGGTGAGCTTCAGGAGTGTCAATACAGGACCCATCAACAATGCTAACTTCCTATCTCTATTATTTGCCAAAGGCCCAGATATGTCCTCAAACTAAAGCACGTACAGATGTCACAATGATGTACTCTGTATTCAGTTTGCTGCAGCGCTATCAGCAGACAACATGGAGGTTGGCTGGGCAGAGTGGTTACAAGGGTGAGGCCACAGACCTCCATAATGCCAAACATGCACTTTTTGCTGATAAAGAGGTTTTAGGGAGGAGCTGTAGGTTTGGGAGACATTCCTGCAGGAATCTGCTCAAACACTTTCAGCATAACACAGGAATGGGTGTGCAAATGTTAGAAGGACACAGCCAGGGTATTCACCAGGACACATCACTGTGCAATGGGAAATGAAAAATGGGCAAAGAGGCTGTGACTGCAGTATGCAGGGAGCATTGGGCAAGGGTAGCAAAGAGGAACCCTTGTAGTGCACTGCAGGACCTCAGTAATACAACTGCAGCACTCTGCAAAGTAAGACATTTAAAAATAAAAGCCCTAACGAAAGATCAAATCCAGGCAACTGCCCCCATGCATTGCCAGCTGGCCATGAGGACATCAGGGCATTCAAAACAAAACCTCTCCGTTTGCTGAGCCAGGCCCTTGGCATCTCCTGGTGACAGACCATGTGGAACAGGGCTTTACAGCACAGGGATGCTCTGAGATGGTCACCCTGTAAAGCACGCTTCAGCTACAGCACATCCTCAGCTGTAAGCACAGGGCAGGCCTGCAGGAAGGGAGGACTGCATCACTCCTCAATACTTGGTGTTCCAGTTAGGCACGGATGATGTTCTGACAAAAATCAATGGATCCAGATATAGCAGCACTTGAGGTAAATGTCACTTCAGAAGGGCTCTTGTGCCGGTATCTGGAGCAATGAGTTTTTTTGGGGAAATGAGAAACAAAGGAACATCAAGAAGTGTTGGAAGTACCGTACCAGCATTCGTATAATAAAATGTTCCTCAAGGTGAGACTCAATACTATCTGGAAATTTACTCACTTTCTCCAAATCTTCTTCCCATGCCGCTTGCAAAGCCCTCTTCCTACCTGTGCAGAAAACTGCTGCGGATGCATACAAGGACGTATCTCACTCATGGGCTCCACAGTGCCTTTAACTTCTGCAGCCCCGTCTGTGCAGGGGAGTGATGTGGCCATGGTCCTCCACCAAAAGCCTCATGCTCTTAAGAGGGATGTACTCCCAAATGCCATGACTACGCACTGCTGCCAGCCTCCCACTAGGATGCTGCAGAGGTTACGCACCTGTGCTCCCCCACACTGCCAACCAGAGCCAAAAGGTGCATCTCTGGAACACCTCTGGTAAAGCACAATCATGTCACCAGGAAAACAGCCCTCTCAGGACAGAACTGCCGGGAAGGCAAAGCCATTGATGAGCGCTACATACAGCAACAGGAAGCCCAAATTGCAGCACAGGAGCAGAGCTGGTGAGGAGCCAAGGCACACGAGCCTCAGTGTTTGGACTGGGTGCACAATCTGGGACACAGGTTGTACACAGCAGCACACAAAGGTCTGATTCACATCATCACATAGTTCTTAATTTCTGCTTTGAATTAAAAAAACCAAAAACATAAGAATTGAGAATCTTCCCCTGCCTTTTGCCCAGCAGTGATCAGCACAAGCTCCCAGCCCTGACTGGCACAACAGACAGCGCCACAAAGGGAAGGGATGTTTAGAAAACGTTTTTAAACAATTCAATTTTAAAGCAATTTGTGCGCAGTGGCATCCGGCATTCTTGACTGCAGAACAGACAGCAGGCTGGATCAATTGTGGGGTAGAGGTGGGTGCAGGAACGCAGGAGCAGCAGACTGTGGCAGTGAGGCTAATAGCTTTGTAGCAATTTATTCAGTGAGAAATGCTGCACAGAGCGACGCGGGGGTCTGGCAGAACGCGGGCAGAGAGGACTGGGAGGGGCACAGGCCCCAGCTCCAGAGTGGCAGAGAGCAGAGGGGGTTGATACTGAGCACTCCAGGAAAAGCAGGCAGCTTACAAAACGAAAGGGGTGACAATTAATGGATCCAAACAGGCCATCTGCAAAATAAAATCTCACTGAAGAAATCTCACACAAAAAAACCCAACACGAGAAAAGCTTTAGTGCTGTCACAGCATCACTTCATGTCCAGTGTTTCCTTACAGTTTCTGGTTCATGGCTGTGCCACCCCAAGTAAAACCACGTTGCCAGCAGGGAGTGGGACTCTACATTTTTCATACCAATTGCAGGGGAAACCCCACAGATTCATCTCCAGCCCTGACACATCTTGGTCCCTGTCACCTCAGCAGCAGCGAAGCCCAACCTGCAGATGTGCCCCAGTGCTTCCTCTTCTCCCTGGTAGCATTCATCCACGCTTTGCTGTTGTGTTTAAGGCATGGACAAGAAGAGCTAATTTTGCAATAGGACAAAAGGAAATGGCTTTCTGGAATTTGGCTTTAACAAATGAGCAAAAAAAAAAAAAATCACGTTCAATCATCATGAATGCCCTGTGATACAAGCTCGAGAGCTCTACATCTTGCAGACAAAATTTGCTTAGAATCGCTCCTGCTGGTGTTTGCAGCCCAAGGATAATGTGATGCTCTTTCCACATCGTACTAGCTCCATGCCCAAGCACATATGGTCTGGCTAAATAAGAAGCCTTGGAAAGGCTGTCAACAAGACTAGGGGAAGGTGTGCATCTGTGCAGAAACATATGTGTGCCCCGGCACTGCATGCTGAGCCACACAGAGGCAGCCATGCCCAGAGCCCCAATGCTACCTGCCCAGGTGTGGCAGCAGCACGGCACAGGAACACAGGTTCTGCCACCACCTGCTTCCACACCCCTTCCCTCGCTACCATCATGCAGCAGAGCAGTCTGCCTCTAAGGTCCCTCTCGCTATGGTATCTAAAGAGGATGCTCCTGCTAACACCACCAATGTGGGCTTTCACAGCACAGCTGCTGCTGTCCTGGTTGTGTACCTGCTGACATGACTGCCAGAAAGCTTTGTGTGCGTCTATGAAAATCTCCCCCGGTACTAAAAGCAATGGAATAATCTACTATTGCAACTTGCATCCCTTAGAGAATTCTGCAGTTAAAAAAAAAAAAGAAAAAAAGACTGGTTGAATTTGATTAAACCTTTGGAACCTCTCCAATATTTCCAGTTATTCCATCTGTAGAAACACTCTACTGGCACTTGGCACATTTATAGCATTAACTGCCTTCTAAATCAGCAGCAGTTCTGCCTAACAATTTGGCATTTGCACATTGCCTTGTAAATTACCCACCTTACATCTTTGGATACAAGGACAGTCCCCTCCAAAAAGCCTATTACTGCTTCATAGAAATTCTTGAGGAAGATAATATCTTATGGGGCTTATTTTCTGACCAAAAAAAAAAAAAAAGGGGAGGATGGCATTCAGTGGGCATGGTATTAATGCCATGGCTCATAGTGTTACTATGGCAGTAAAATGAAACCCAGTGCAACCAGCTGGTTGCTACACTGCTATTAGATCCTCTTTTCTGTTTTTGACCTTTCTAGAATACTCTAGAATACATTAATCTATTCAAAATCCATTTAGGATCTAAAGCACGATGCAAGGTGAAGGTGTTTGTGAAGCAGTCTTTCTATCCGACAGCGCTTACAAAACAATTGCAATTCCACAGGCAAGGATTTGCTTGCTTTTGTGTGCTACGGCGACAGAAACGGGAATCAGGTTGGGAACAACAGTGGATCCAAATCAAGCCACAAAGCAGCAGGAAACCACTCAGCAGTATCAGTGGCTATTTGTGCATCTCTTGCTTGATAACAAGGACAGGGAAGGTTGGCACTGTTACCTCCCCAGCTCCAAGCACTTCCCCTCTCTTGTCTACCCAAATCATCAGAGGCAGAAAATCCTCCTTCCCAAATAGCTCTCAGCCCCAGGCTCTTCGAAAAACCCATTCTCCGTATCTGTAGCCACACCAGACCCATTCTTCTTGCACCTCCCCATCAACACAGTGTAGGAGAGACCCCAAAGGAAGGGCCCAGCTCCTGCAGAACAGCCCTTCCCTGGCCCACTCCCTGAGCTGTACTTGGCTGCCTCCTGCCTCGTGTTGGCTTGGCCAACATGCTGCTTCTTTCTAATGGAGGGGAGATGGACAAGGCACTGCAGTAATTCTCCTCTTGTCTTTTGCTTCTGAAATATGCCTTACTGATTTTGACACATACTATGACCCTGTAGCTTTAGAAGCCCAATGTCACCTGAGGACTTCAAGATGGTCCCTGTGCAGTGCATCATGACTTCTTGGAATCTGACGCAGGGCTCAGACGCTGTTCAGATCTCTGTGCTTAAGAAGTGCTGGCTGCTATTGTTGGGGCTAAAAAGGAATTTCTTGCTTCCTACTTTGCAGGTTCAGCTCCAACGTGCGGAGCTATACTGCTCTGATCCCATCCGCCACAAGAAGCAGTGACTCAAACTGCCTTACTCACTGCTGATGTTGAAATTAGCAACTTAGTTAATGCTCCCCATGCTAACATTAAAAAAAATTGCATTTTTCTTTTCTTCTGTATTCTACCCTCTTCCCTCACTTGGCTTGTTTCCTATTGTAACTCCAGGAAGGACTGATTTCCTTTGGCTGCAATTAACTTCTCACCTAACCGCAAGCAGCCACCTGCAGCACCAAGGACCCACCACCTCCTTATCCACTACCAGAGGCCTCCCCCACATAACGGGGTCCCACCACACATCTCAACCTGCATTGGCCCGTGCCCTATGCCCTGCTGGCACTGGGTGTTCTGGGGACACCAGGGGACGCGTAGGTCCCCGAGCTCGGCCACGAGACCCAGCGTGTCCCTTGTGTCTGCCCCCAGAGTGCTCCCACAGCACCACCAGCCATGCCCCCAACACAGCAACAAGGAGGATCTAGGCCTTCAGGCAAGGAGATGGCCTGAGCTCAGCACTTCCACCAGCAGCACTTGATGAAAATGTCTGCTCCCTCACAGAAAAAAAAAGCTCTCCCTGCAGCCAGCGATGCATACTAGATGACTGCCTTCTCAACATGAGAGCAAAAGGGCAAATGAATCACATTACACTCCATGAATAAAAGCAGTCTTAATGCAACAGCTACTTAATGACTTTGTTTTCAATGTGCCAGGCAGCGCAGCCTCATTTGCATGGGTGCTGAGCACCCCGAGTCCCACTGCAGGTATGGGAACCACCGGTCCCACACCTCAGGGTTCCCTCCTGAGCTCCCTTCTTGCTCAGGGCCCCCCCAGGAGAGTTTTCTGAGTTAAAAGCTGGCAGTCCTACAGACACAGTTTAGTGGGTATAGTGATGGGGTGACAGTTGGACTAGGTGATTTTAGTGCCCTTTTCCAAGCTTAATGATTCTGTCTGCCCCCCTGCAGCTCAGCCAGCATGCAGGGCGAGGGGAGTCCCACCATACTGTGGGACCAAGCGTCAGGCTTTCCACCAGCAGGAACACTGCACCCTCCCCTGGAGGAGAGAAGGACCTGCAGAATGCTGCGATGTCTGTTGGGGGAATACACCGGAATACAACCCCTCCAAAGCAATACCAGTCCTCTGCCAAACAAAAAGGAGTCCAATGTAAACAATGCATTGCCAAAGCCTCTTCCTTCACTGTAAAATACTGCTTAATTTCATCCCTTAGGCATCTATCATCTCACAACCCATACTATTTTTCCACCTATTACTGCTTAATTTTCCCCATCCAAAAAGTATGTACAGACACAAGCCAATTTCCCTCACAGCACAATTGCTGATGAGAAACAGGCAGCTGTTTTGCCAGGGTCCTAACGACCAGGCCATGAAGCAATGCCCCCCAGCCCCTCACTACCCCCGTGCAGGAGGGAGTAGAGAATCTGAAATCTCTCAAGGTAGAGAATCTGAAGCCCTCTTACGTTGGGGAATCAGCACTGTGACTGCTGGTGAGATGCACCCAGAACACACCCAGGGAAAGCCCAAGCTTTCCAAGCAATAGCACAGGACAGATCACAGCACATAAACTCTAGAACTCAGATAAAAAATGATTGAGGCAGTCACAAAACATGCCTTAAGACAGTTGCAAAATACTGCAAAGGCAAAAAGCAAGCCAGCCAGCATTCCAGGTGTGCAGTAAAAGAGAAAGCTGGGTGTTGATTCAGGGCTGTGTTCCTATAGATATTTATCATTCAGAAACAATGCAGTCTGTAAGTTCAGTTTGGGTTAATCATTTGCTTAAACACTGCTGACACTTCTCCTTTTTGCATGAGGCTATTTACAGCAGCCTCAGGATGCTCAGTGGGTCTCATGCTGCACTTCCCACCAGCAAAGTACCTGCACCTCCAAGACCTCTGTATAATCAGCAAACATACGAATGTTATAATTAAGCAATCTACAAGAAAGTTAGGCTAAACATGTTATCACGCTAAAGAAGAACGGATGGAAAGCTTACCCTTGTCCTGGGCTCACTGAGAAGACTCCAAGAGGAGCAATCTTCAAAAGATTCCCCCCTGGTAGTCAGTTCTTAAATGGTGTCTAGGAGAGGTGCAGCCATGCTCCACCCCTTCTGGTAGCACAGGTGAATCACCCTCACCTGTGCTCCAAGGGCTGACTCAGTGCTCGCCTCAGGTGATCAATCAGAGGTTCAGGCTGTGATTCAGCAGTTCCCATACAGCCTCCCAGACAGCGGGCAGATATGGGACAAAGGAAGGGCAAGGGAAGCATTTCCTAGGGACCAGCAAGCTCTGGAATTGGTCTGGCACCCCTGGCCTCTGTGCAGATGACCACCTCCCATTGGGACCCTGCTGCAGCCCTTGAGGCTCTGCCCAATGTGGTTCTTCTGTTTTGCCTTCACTGAATACTTCATTTGTACTTCCTACCACAGCAAAAGGCATCACTGCTGTTTTCCACTCTGTTGCTATCCTGCCTTTAGGTGCTCAATTAAAAAAGGAGCTTAAAAAGCAGCTGCAAGCATCAGCAAGCATTAGTGCTTGCAGGCACTCCTGTCTTGTCCAGGGGGTGTTACCACAGCAAATAGAAATTGCAAGCAGAGGCTGCACGGCCATGAGTCAGGAAGGCAGAAAGGCGTGAAAGCAAAATGAATGGAAAGGCAACAAACCCGCAATATTTCAGTGCCGGCCCCAAGCTCCTGGCTGGCCTCCATCTATCAGCACCACCAGTGCCAGGGAGCCACTGGGGCTGTAATTACTGTATGCCAGGGGCAGTGCCAGGCTGTGGCCACGTGGCACTGCTGGGGCCACCATGAGTGACAGCAAGGGCAAGGGAAACCCACCTTCCTTGAGATCTCTGTGCACCTGTGGGAGTGGCCAACTCCCCTCAGCATTGTGGGGTGATCAGCAGCCAGTGGGGAAAGGGCTTTTTAAAGAGATGTAAAAAGAGGATTTGGTATTGAAACACACGCCACAGATGGTGTAGCAGACGAGGATTAATTCATGAATCATATTTCTTAAGTGATACAATCTCTCTTTTCACTTCCATGCTTTCCCTTTTTGACTCAGAAGCAGGGATCTGAGATGCCCTGCCCAGATATGAATTTTGCATGAACAAACATTGCAGGGAAAAAAGAAAAGAAAAAAAAAAAGGCAATAAAACAGAAAACCCAGATGTGTAAAGCGAAGTTTTCAGATCCAAGCAAACGCATATCTTGTCTGTCTAGGGAAGAGGGTGAGTGGAAACACAATACATGCGGGGTAAGCACTGAGTGCACTGCCGGCACCGCATGGAGCAGAGGGCATCAGCCACACTGCATGGTGCAGGCGTCCACCATTCCCAGCTCACTCAGCTTTCTCACCTGCAAAAGGTGCTGCTACCCCTGGCTTTCATCACCAATTCAGCTTTTTCAGTCAGTTTGACAGAGCAGCTCTGTATATGCTTAACAGCTTTGTTACACCGCCTCACACTTACTGGTACAGCTTTACCCTGAGCACGGAGCTTTAAGTTAGAATAAGGGTGAAAAATTACTTACCCTTAAATTACTTCAACCTTTCTCTGCTTTGTGTGTGATGTGGGCTTCTCTTTTGGTTACTATTTCCAGATTTGGTCTTTGGGTAGGTGAATGGAGGAGGAGAATGAAAGGAGTTGTATTTGATGACGATGGAGACTGCAAAATAAAGAGAAGCACTTTAGTGCAGAACAGGCCTCTCCGTACATACGCATCAGATTAAATTAAATTAGCGACACCTACAGAAATGCTTCCTGGTGTTTTTATGCACAAGTTTTTGTGCACAAACATCACAACACCAAAAGCAGCAATTCCCAAACCACACAGACGCTGTGCTCGGTCGTGGAAGGAACCAAACCGGGGCTTCCAGGCTGGGACACAGAACCACACGCTAACGCTGCAGGGTACCAACACAACCCCCACCAGTGCTTCCCATAAGCACTGCGGCGTTCAGCCCCTGCCCACCGGCCTTGGCCAAACCCTAAGTGTGCTAACAAAGGCAGGAAGCTTTTCTGTTCTGTTTAGCAGAGCGGGGAAGGGAAAGCATAAATGAATAGAGCTGCTTGAGGCATGGAGGACAGCGCAGAAACAAGAAGCCGGGTCTGCTAACCCAGCGCCTCCACCTTGCCACGCTGCAACAGAGCGCTGCTGGGAGCGCCCAGCAATGCATGTGTTACCGTTTCTTCTAGTGCTACAAAGCGTAGCACCTGGTGAGAGGTTCGTCTGGAAACACAGCTTATGCAAATTACTCGTGGGCAGCAGAAAATGACCATTTCCCATGTGTGTTTAACGTGTGTAGCAAGTATGTGAGTAACACTGGGAAGCAGAGGAACCTGGCGCTAGAGGAGACACGGCATGTGGGATCTCTGCAGTGGGACTCCACCAAACACACAACTCGTGTAGGAATAACTCCCCTGGTTCAGGCCGGCAGGTGGGCCCAGTGAGGACATGGTCACAGAGCAGCACCCTGGAGACTGGGGCTGCTGGGCGCCGCTCAGTGCAGCCAGGAGAGCATATAGAGGGAAACCCGCAGGCAGGAGGATGCTCAGCCAGAGACCAGGGATTCATACAGGGAACAGCAATCAGAGGCAGACATCGGTGTGCAAGACCATGTCTGTGTACAGCGCCCTGTTTGTCACCAAACACAAGTGTAGCAAGAATGCAGAGGGTGTTTGATCTCCATACACACTGCTGCTTAGTGAGACAACTGCATGACCTCAGGTGGCCTTGGGCTGCCTTGGACAAAATATGATGGGTGGAGGCAAGCAGGGAGAAGAAATAGCTTCTCCTTTTTCATCACTGGAAGAGTTTCTGTATAGCCAGCCTTTTACAGGCTGTTATTTCAGATTGACCTTTAGGGTTTGTGGTGGGGAAAAGGAAGATGGAGGAGGATTTCGGCAGGCTCAAAGCCATGGGCACACTGCAATTTCCCCTGGCAAACTTCAGCTGCTGGCCCAGGCATGTAAGAGCACAGAGCATGCACCATCCCCGCTGTCACTGCAGGGCCGTGCTGCCCAGGACGAGATTTGGATTTGGGATTTGAGTATAAATTACAGAGCAACATAAGAGAACTGAAGAGGCAGCTCCACTCTTTCCTGCATCATCTCTTTCACGTTTATAAGCCATTCCATCCCTTCCCATTTAGCTGCTTCATTTTGGCTCCTCGCTGCACCAAATTGTTCCATGTTCACAAAGCAATGAAACCGAATAAATAATCACAAACTCACATGCAAGAACTCTGAGAGCTGCAAGGGAAAGAAGAGAGGATATCAGCAGATAGAGACAACTTGGAGGCAACCTGAGGTTTGGTATTCTGTGTCAGCCTGACACACAGGGGAAATAACCCTTTAATCCAGTGCAGTGTATTTCATTTACTGTAGTGTTATCCAGTTCGAAGATGTTATGAAAGGAATCCCCAGAGAGACTTAAGACTTCAAAACCAGCCTGAGTTTGAACTTAATTCCACCGTTGCAAAGGCTGCAGTCGGGGAAGATGACCTTTTCTGTACCTTGCATGCCAGGAGCCATTCTGCCTCATAATGTCACGCCAAATTAGAATATTCCCTTTTTGTTTTATGCAGGATTTTGTTTTGTCTTTTCTTTTTAATTAAAAGCATCTGTCACTATTAATGAAACAAAAAAAAAAAAAAAAAAAGAGAGAGAGAGAGAGAGAGTGAATCAATAACCCAAGCAGGCAGCAGGTGGTGGGGCCAGGAGGTGGTGGGGTGGTGCTGGGGGTCCTCCTGCCTGGGGAAGGACAAAGACAAACTGAAGTGTGGGTCTTCAAGCTGCTAAGCTCTTACTGGCCTCACCTGCAGAGAAAGCTGCGATGCATTTTCAAGATGACCTTAACTCCTGGACAGCAGAACAGGACGTGAGGAGGGGTCGCACCCTGGGCTCCCCTGCAGCCCTTTGGTGTCAGGGCCCTGCAGCAGTGCTGAGCCTTCCCCATGCACTGGGAACATGCCTAAAGCTGTTTTCTTGCATCTATCACATCCATGGGCCTTCCTACTGCGAGGTGAAAGGCCAACTTGAACTCACTGCAGCTTAGCATTCAGATTTAGTGTGTAATTAAATGTAAATGTGTGTTTTTCAAAATCTGCTCTCACGCAGAACAGTAAATTAATTACAAAAAGTCTTCATAATGTGAAATTATTTAGCCCGCTATATGCAGTACAAATAGCTTTATTATATCATTAATAATTAGAAGTGTTCAGCCAGCACAGTTGAAAAAAATGTAAACGAAATATGTCAAGGATACGTTGCTTTCTATTCTTCCTGGTTTCTAATGCCTTATTTCATGGTAGATAAGTGAAAAATCTCTTTACCTGACTTAGTGAGAAGCTCATTTACTCATGCAAATTTAAAACTGAGTGTCATAATACAATGAAATTATAAAAACATATCAAGAAGAAGCTAGCGAGTCACTAAATTTAGCTCCTAGTGGAGCTCAGCTTGCCTTGCACTGCAGGTTAGGGATGCATGCATACACGCAGTGCTCCAGAGCCCTGTGCAAGGGCAGGGATGGCACTGGGCATGTGTGCCGCCTTCCCCTGCTGTGTGGCACTCCATGCTTCACCCCAGGACTGGAATACACCCAGCAAAACGCATTATGAAGCACCACAGTGCCTGCCATGAACAGCCCGCAGCCCAGGCAGGACCGCCAGCTGAGCTGCGTTACCTGCTGGCAGAGCAGGGACACGGCAGCCCCAGGCCAGGAGCCATCTCTGGGACCTGGAGACCCAGTAGGGGGCTGAGGGCTGGGACCCCACCACTGCCCCTACAGCGTGGTGGGAAGAGGAGATCCTCACGCTCCTGAGGCAGCAGAGAGACATGAAAATAAGACACTGTAATGAGAAACAGGACGAGAACGAATGGAAAAACATCAAGTTCCATTAAGGGCTGTGTTAAAGGTTTGTAACGGTCTCCAGACAAGCCCGCTGATATTCCCGAACCTTTATCGATCCACAGGTCAAACCAGAAACAAAAATATCTATTTTAGAAAACAGTGCTTGGAGCTTTTCGTGCATCTGCACCACGAAGCCAACCTTCCCTTCCTCGCTCTGGCACGGCAGCCCTTCCCCACACCTCGCTGTCACCGCCCCGTCCTCCTCCCGCACAGCGCAGCCCCATAGGAGGCAGGGAGACGTCCTGCACAAGGGCTGCAATGGAGGTGGTGTATTCTGCACCCACGCGGGGCGCGTGACACGGTGCTCGCTGCATTTTGCTCTCTTAGATTGCCACAGTTGTCAATTTTATTTTTATCCTGAGTTAGATATGAATCAGGAATTGCAGAAGACAAAACAACACACTGCAATCATCCAGCGTGCCAATTAAGCTAAAAGATACCCGGGAAATCAAAATTAAATGCCATATCTATGAAAAGAAACAGACAGCTTCCTCAGAAACAAAAAAAACATATTCCAGGAATGCATTTGTGGCAGCCCAAAAATGGATCCGAAGCAGTTCTGCAACTTACTGTCATCCCTCACATCTGCATACTGTAGATCTTCATCAAATTGTGTATGTTTTTGCACATTTATCATCAAGATTTATTGAAGTTGATTCCATAAATTTCATTTAGTTGTTCAGTGCTGCTATTTGTTTCCAAGGCAACAAACGCACTTTGCCCAAGCCGCACAGTACATCATGGCTGCTTGGGATTTGGGGGTCCCTGCCCCTCGTGGCACCCGCCATCATCAGGGATGGGTCTGCATCCACACGCTACTCCCAAGCAAAGGCAGCACCCAGCTGACAATAGCCATGGGCTCTGCCAGCCAGGAGGCGGTTTGCTTGGCACATACAGGGCCATCCTGAGGAGGAAGGCAGAGTTGGCTCAGTGCTGCTCCCAGTGTGCTGGCGAACGTGAAACAACCTCACGCTGTCCCCTGAACCTGCACAGTGACAAGGAACACGCTTACTGCTGGCTTGGGATGCAACGAGCAACCTACTTCAGCTGTATGAACCCACTGATCTTACTATTATTCCTAGGCATGCAAGTGTTACGCTCCATGCATGGCATCCCTTGCACAGCCAGGGGTGTCACTGCAACTACAATAGCCACCAGGTCTAGGGGCCCAGGCTGGTAGGCTTTGCTCATGGCCACGGATTCTGATGTTTGCAAAGGAGCATGGAAAGCAGCCTGTCCCAGCATTAGCCTACATGAGCACCAGTGAAAGGCACAGTGAAGATGTCACAGTGCCCAGCACTGGAGGTGCATGGTCCTGCAATTGTCAGACGGGGGATATTGTATCTCTATCCAGCAGCAGGCAGAAGATATAACCAGCCACAGGTAACACCTGTGTGTTATAAAAGCTGGTGTTTATACCAGGCTTTGCAAGCACTGCTGTGCTTCTTGTAGAGCTCCCAGCAAGGCCACAGGGACCACAGTGGGGTGTACTGGGCAGCAGCACACAGGGCCAGGGTGCAGTGTGTTCTCCCCAGCAGGAGCCAGGGAGCTGTGCTTGCTGCGTGCTGCTCCCTCTCTCCTCACAATAAACACTGCCTGTACTCTGAAGCACTGCTCATGAGTTGCCAGCCAGGCACAGCAACGTGAGTGACACAGCATGGGGGCATCTCGCTGCCCCTCGCACCCTCCTGCTCGTGGGTTCTGTTCCTATGAACTAGCAGAGGATAAAAATGCTCAGAAAAAGGAATCCCCTCTGTGGCTTTTTACTGGGATGGCTGCAGCAAGGGCAGGCTGCTACCTATGTAGAGGCAGCCCCAGCCCTGCCTGCAGCCCAGCTTTATCACACTCAGCACTTTCCCTGCTCCAGAACGCTCTGCAGAAGGAAGACTTCTGCTTCTCTCCCAGATGAAGGTGTCCTGGAGTCCATCTGGACCTTGGCGATGGCCAGCTGGGTGGCCAAGCAATGAGGTCACCTCCAACACAATGCCACGTGGGCTCTGGCCCCACTGCCTCTCTAGGGGCTGTGGGAGAAGGCCCAGCAGCAAGCGATAGCCCGTAGCATGCAGGTGGCAGCTCCCAGCCTTGCCAGCCTTGCTCCCCTCAGCTCCATTCCAGGCCCAGCTCCGCACAGCGCGGGGTCCCCCGGCGGTCTAAGAGCTTGTGCTCCCTCCTGCACCCACCCATGTTTGTGGGACAATGAAGGAGCTACTTCAGGGCTTTGGTGAGATGAAAGGAAAAACCTTAATTAAAATCAGTTTTAAAACACATCAAGATTTTTTTTTTTTCATCTTCTTCAGATTAGCAGCCATCCTAAGAGTACGCTGTGAATTGAAATGCGCTGCTTCTCCTCAAACACTGCGGGCTTTGCAACAATATGAAACCCAGACCAACCTAACAAAATATATGTGAGAGGAGAGTACACCTCACAGTAACCACAATGATTCAGGCTTCCTCTAAAACACAAGTAGTGTCCCTCTTTTGTCCAGACTTCATCTCTGTTAACCCAGCTCTGCACAAGCCCTCCTGGAAGTGAACCACTGTTATTGCAGGGCACAAGCAGCAGTTTTCCTTGCACAAGAAAACCAGTGGTGAGGTCTGATGACAGAGCCATCGCACTGACATTCTACAGGGCAGAAGACACCGAAAGGAGCACCTTTACTGAGGGGCCCCATGCTGGGCTCTGGGCTTTTGTCCCATCTCAGTGCAGGAGGTCTGGGAAAAGCACGCGTTTCCACAGCGGGCTGATTTTTAAAGAAAATGAATTCCCAAACGAGAGTCGCTGAAGCTCTCTGAGCGTTTGTAGCGTTCATATGAATCTCAACAGAGATGAAACAATGAGAGATCAACAGTGCATGATAAATGCAATTTATCATCCTGGTCCCACAACCCATTGCTCAGCTCTCCCAAATGCGGCACGCCCACTGCCACCTTCTGCAGCGAGGTTTTGGGATAACAGCCGAGGAGCTGCGGCCGTGGCCTCACACCAGCATGTCCTGCAGTGAACAGCAAGCACGGAGAGGAGGAGACTCCATAATCCCAACTACAAAAATCACATCGCTCTTGCAAAAACCTTTCCTGCTTGGTTTGTCCAGCAGCTCCCGTCCTTGCTGTCTGCATATCACCTGTACCATCAGTCTGATATCGAGCTTTCTTTAAGAAAAAGAATAACCAAATCAATTTCTTAGGAGGATAAACTTGCAGCTAAAGGGAAAAACTACAATTACACTTTCCAGCCATGAAAAGTAAATCAGATGGCACTGAAATCCCAGCAGAAAACACAGATTAATTAAAGTCTGCACTTTCTAAATCTGTTATTCAACTAAACACAGCTGTTAAAAAAATGATGCCTTTGCTGTAATTTTCACATACATTCAAACCACTGAAATCCAGTGAAAAACACTACTAAGTACATTTGCTTAACTGTTGAAGTTGCACGGGCAAAGAAATTGCAGTGTGGCAAGGACCTGCTGATGGATTGGTCTGCTCCATGCCAGACTTCTTTTGCACATGCCCCATACGAGGACATGGGAATTGGAGATGGAGACAATGACTGACCCTAACGGGCTCCACGTGGCCAGTTCAGATCCTGTTTCCCACTGCAGATTTCCAGCAGTGGGGTAGGCTGAAGGACAGTGACCACCTGAAACACTGTGGCCACTGCAGCATGTCCACACCAGCAGCCAAAAAGGCCCACAGTTGTTGCCCTGGAGAGCTGCTGTGACAGCCCATGCAGCACTTTGGTCACCTGCCTGCTGCAGCCTGTGGTGCAGGCAGGGCACAGCTGACGCCGACATGCCATCGTGTGCAAAGAAACACAACAAGCCTGAAACAAAAGCTTTGCTTCTCTGTTTTCCGCCTCTCCAAGTCAACATCAACGACCAAAGTGGAGAGCTCCTTGCTCTGTCACTGAGAGAAGTGAAATTGCCCTGATTTGAATGCAACCTAAAATGCAGTCTGCAATTCAACTCAATCATTATGAACTTACTTCACAGCCCCGGCACAGCTGTTCCTCCCCTCTGGAAAAGAAAATAATACTTGAACCTTGCTTCCTTTTAAAGAGGGAGAAGGCCTGGGACAGCCCTCATTTCCTCTCCATGTTTCTGAAATCACAGTAGCTTAAAATACCATTAGTGTGCTCTAATACAGTAATATATTAATATTGGCAATAACTCCTTGCCTGTATCAGTCTGTAAAGCCTCTCCTCATGTGGACATGTGGTGGCTGCAGCAAATGGCATCTGATGGCAAGTGTCGAGTACAGCTGAATGCAGCACTGTGCTGCATGGGACACTGCCAGCACGGGGATCCACACCAGGACATCCTGATGGAAGCGGAGGACCAGACCCATTACCTTCCCACAGAGAGGGGCTTCCAGACTTGTGCGAGCTGCAGGGCTGTGGCCATAGAATCACATTGTTTCTGTGATATTTCTACCACAAAGGCAATGGCCATCACCCAGTGCTCAAGGACACCCAGAAAGCACCAAGCAGCAGCACCTGGGACAGTGGTTTCAACTCGAAGGGGTAGGAGTGCTGACCAGCAGTGAGCCAGCAAGATGAAAATCTCTGCTTTTTCAGGAAAAAAAAAAAAAAAAAAAAAAAAAAACTTAATGGGAAAAAAGCCCTGCAAATTCCAAATTCAGGAGAAAATGTTAAAGGATCAAGGAACTCCCAACCTGTACGTGGACAGTCAGCTATGTGTCACACATCCACAAAAACCAGAACAACTGCTCAGAAATATCATGGGATAACACCAAGAACCTCTCACCAGGCTTTAATGTAGCTGGCTTCTGAATATGACATCTCACCTCACTTGCTGCTGTAGCTGCTCCACTTCATCCACCTACTGCCTGCCTACCTACCACAAGTTCCTGAAACATGAGAAGCTACAAGGAACAACAATTAAACCCAGGCATGCACCAGTAAAAAAACATAACTATTATTTTTGCCAGGAATGAGCAAGATGCACTGGTAGCAAAGTTCTTCCTATAATCTTCTATTACAGGGTGAAGATTTTAATAAAAAGAAATAAAAAGAGCTCACATTTTGATCTTTTCCCAGAGCTAGACATGGTTTAATTAGTTTGATCTCATTATGTAAACTGGAGAGGAAGAAAGAATGCCATTAAAAAAATATCCCACTGGTGAATGAGACAACCTTGACACCAAACAAGATGTTTTCCTGGAGAAGCTTCTCCTGCTGTGATGCAGATCCCACACCTCTCCCAGTCCCAGGGCCTCCCCAAGCCCACTCACGCTCCGCTCCCTCCCAGCTGGCACTCCAACCAGCAGCATTCCCAGTGAGATGGGTGTCATTGACTCGGTTGTATTCAGCCCCAGATCATTCAGTGTATTCCTCGGAAAAGATCAACTGGAACTAAACACTGCCATAATATACCCCATCTGTTAAAGTAGATACTTCTGTAATAACTCATTTAGAATTCAATAAGAAAAGAGAATTACAAACAAGGTGTCCATAATGAGCCTCAATATAATTATTAAACCAGATAAAGTAGGCCTGGTTTTCAATACAAGAAAGTTATTTGTACCTTAATGATAATGAAATGTAAAAAGCATCTGTAATTTCCACTGAAATGTATTGCAGAAAGTCAACTTAGTGCACGTCACTTTGTTAAGACTATTCTTATTATTGTGCTTGCAATGACAGCAAAATGCTTCTTAGTTCCAACTCCTGGGATGTATAAAAATATGATTAGAGCGCTATAACAATACAACAATGGATTAATTTGCCCAACCATTGCATTTCAGATCTGACAGAATTTTATGATTTATTTTACCAACTGAAAGGTGGTTATTTCGGGATCCTGGCTCCTAACAAAGCAATGCAGTGCAGACTTTTGAAATCATCTTTCTGCTCCAGCACCGCCGCAAGGTGACAGCGATGCTGGGCGCCCAGCACTCCATGCCAGTGCCATGGCATGTCACAGCCAGGACATGGTCTGGGCTCACGGGGGAAACATGGCAGTGGTTCTTTGCCTGCTGAAGCCATACCTTGAGTAAATGGAGCTGATCTGGGGCATGCCGAATGATATTACCTAGGTGAGGAAAGGAGAGCATAAAGAACTAATCAGTGTCAGACAGTACCACTAACAATGTAGACCAAAAGGTGTTGAGAAATCCAGCATGAAGGGCAAGCGATATAAAGGAAAATAATTAATAACTCATCTGCTGAATGTCAATGGGATCCAGCCTCTACAACTGCAAGATTAGCAGAGAATAATCAGAGATTATTAGCAAATTCATGTGCTCACTCTTCAGTTAAATTGATGCAGTTTAAAAGCAGGTAGAAGTTGCCATTTTGGCCTAAGATGGGGACCAGAACAGAGTTTTCTAACACAAAAAAAGCCCCTAGGACCTCAATCACAGCGCTATTGAAAAGGAATCGAGTGTGTGCTGTTGGGAGGAGGGGGAGGAACAGCCCAGCGCACAGAAATCCCGAGGAAGCCGGCACCGCCCACAGCAGTGCGTGCTGCGGGCAGGATGGGAGCAGGGCTCGCTCTCATATATTTTCTTAGCTGCTTCCTTCCAGGTGCCCCTGCCCTGCTACAGGCATCTCTCCCATTCATTCCCAAGTGGAAGAGCTCCTTTATTAGCACTCCAGCAGATGTGCCACACTCCCACCTTTTTGGCAGCCCTTCCTGCAGCACGAGCGTTATGCTGCAGTCGTGCAAGCACGGTAAGCCTGCATTAAATCTGTGCTGCCATGCACAGAGGAATAAATACTTCCTTCACCACATAAGAACAGTTGGCAGGTCCTGGTCTAATGCTGTGCTGTAGGAAAAGTGTTCCAGTGGGGCTTCGGAGACCAACCATGCTTTTTGGGAACATCACCCAGAACCACATGTCCAAAGCCAAGCCTGCACGTGCTGCACGTCCCCATCCAATGGCACTGCTGGGGCTAAGGAGGAGCAACAGGAGCAAAACATTCCCGTTAATCACAGTGACGAGGCACAGAAAGGTAAGAGCAAAAGGATCCTTCCTCTGCCCATGCCGTTGCCTCCAGCCAACTCACCACACCTGGAGGCACACCACGCTGACACTGCAAGGAGTGAATGCCTTCTGCAGACTTATGCCATCACAAGCAAATAAAACTACTACTTCATTTCAGGATCATTGTTTCACTAATATCCTCAGCTTTTAAGCAATGAGACTTATTATGGAGCAAATTGCCCAAATCTTGCAACAGACATTCTTCTTCCTAAAGGAGATTCTTAAGGAGTAAGAAGATTATTCTCTCTTGATATTCCCACACAATTCTATTTATTTTGCAATTAACTTTTATGCTTATTATAAGGTTTTGGAAAAGTGAACTTGGCCAAGTATAAGCACCAGATGCCCTTTTCACCTGAAAGCTGAAATAAACAGTCCAGAATATTCCAGGTAGAGAGGAAAAACGATGGGGTCAGGCTCAGCAGCTGTCAAGACATGATCATCACTGTGGTCCTTTCCAACCTAGGCCATTCTAAGTTTTCTGAAGTATCTCAAGCTCCAAGCTGTACAAAAATACCCAACCACAACAACAACAACAAAAATAAAGAAAAAAACTGTAGAATGATCAAGTTCAAGATTTTGTTCCCCTGAGAGTCTGGGGCAGGGAGCTGTTACTGGTGGGAGAGGCTTCCAAGCAAGATGTGCAATCTCCATCTCAAAATGGGCACTAGGCAAGAAGGATGGGTCTAAAATCATCTGATCTTTGGGGATACTCTGCAGCTCAGATCCATTTCTGGTATTTCAGAGGGGTTTTGGCCATCCCCACTCTGAAGATATACAAGCTAGATAGAGGGATGCCATGCATTTCAGAAAGGAAGAGGAGAATAGAGAAGTGCACGCATGCGTGTGCACACAACATTTTCTTAAAACTCTTTACCGTGCTTCCCACATGAAATCATATGAGTTTCCATTCATTACTAGCAGAGTTCTTGCTGGATTTGGATGATTGCCCAATTGCTACTGGTGCCAGAAACCCAAAACATCAGAGGGGTGATTCATCTTGTGCCGTGACAGCTCTGGAACTGGGCTAAGGGGAGGGGAAAAACAACACACAAAACCCCCAAATACAATGATTGAGCCCTCTGTGTGCTTCCCAACCACCTCAGCAATGAGGAAGCAAAGAGGAAGGCAACACACAGCCCCCCAGTGCACTCCTGCACTGCCTGCCTTACCGGAGGGAGCTTCTCGCAGCAGCAGCAAATACAGCTTCACCTGTGTTTTCTTTGTGTGCCTCACAGCAGCTAATCACCGTAACAGAGCAAACCAGGATGTCCATGCTGGCCCAAGGTCTTCCACATAGATGCCGTTTAAGTCTTGTTTATACGGTGCTCACTCATCCAAAGAGTTAGCAACAAGAGAACAAGAGGGGCTTTGTACCTCCATGCTCCACTATGTTAAAAATTGATTTAGCATAATGGTTTCAAAGAGATTAAAATCCAATTTTGTAAATCAAAGCAAGAACTGTACTGAGTCACTTCTACAGAGGCAGAGAAGAACCTGCTGAATTCTAAAAACGACAGTCGCAGCCCTGATCCTCTATTAACGCGGGGAAAGTAATTAACCAATCTAAGCCGCAGTTTAATAAGCTGTATTTTACTGTATGCATCTGTTCTTTATCCTCACACCAATAACAAGATGTGATTTTTATCTGAGGTGTAGAAGACAGTGTGGAGAAGGAGAAAAGCAGCGGCTGGGTTAGCCACAGCTGCACTGCCAGTGCCATTCTGAGGCCAACAGGAGCTGCTTGCTCCTCAGAATGTGTGATAGCATTTGGGATGAAGGTTTGAATTCTTCTGGTTCTATAAATTGCTTTAGAATCAAACCTCATTAAAAAAAAAAACAAAACCCTACAACAATAACAACAAACAAATGGGTAAAACAGGACAAAATGAGATAAAATAAATGGGCTGTGCAGATGTCCTAAGAAGAACTCCAACATAGGAACTACCTCCTTCAAGGAAAACACATTTCCTTTAATACACTGGATGTGCAGATCTAGCTGTGGAGAAAAAAACCCACACATTCAGAATCATTTATAGCAAGTATCTTTGATGGTTATGGCATCTTCTGAAGAGAAATGTAGAAATACTTAACAGGGCCTGATGCACACCACGCAGCACGGAGATGCTGTGTGATGCAGACAGCCCAGGACTCATTAGATCCTTAAAACAAATTTTGCAGCATTTCTCATGAGCAGCACAGACATTGTATTAGTAATTTGCATTGGAAAATGCAATCTGAGCTTTAAAGAACACCTGAAGCTTTACAGAGAAATGTAAGAAATCGCAGACATTCAAGCTCATGTATTTAAAACAGACAAGGTGGAGTCTGTGGTTATATCAGTTTGTTTTCTTTTAGAGGGACAATAATGGCATTTTTCCTGTGTTGCATTTAATGCAGAAGTTAGCCTTATTTATTATGCATTTCATACCTAAATCAAGAACCCTGTGCTACTACGTGGAAACGTTTTGCGTCTATCAGCATTCATTCTCCAGTTTTGCAAAATCCCAGTGGAAAGACAAGAATTTGTCCCAGAGACAAATGTAGGGATGCCTGGGAACCATAGAAATGGGCAGGAGGGAGAAAGCCATCTCCTCCAGACACTACCTCACTGGATTTTGAGCTGGGAGCTCTGAAGAGCAAGTTTTTGAAGTTTCCCATGAGAACAGAGAGATGAAGGAAATTCCAATGGCAAGCAAGGCACTGAGCCCCTGGGGCAGCCAGCCAGCACAGCACCAAGGGCCTGGGCCAAGGGGATCTGCTAATGTGGGGGTAACTGGCAGTAATCAGGAAGAATGGCCGCTTCCAGCACCTAAGGAACATGCACAGTCACATCATGCGGCCAGCAGAAGGACTCTGCCCTCCTCCTTCTCCTACAGGACTGTGAGAAACACCTCAAGAATGCTGCCTCAATGTGCATCAGTCCCGCACTCTTGTTCTTGTCTTCCTCATCAAGAGCCTTCAGCACACAGAAGCAGCTCTGGTATTAGTTTGAGGAGAAAATGCTCTTGCTGTGCAAATTGCTTGCTGGAAGGGTCCCGCTGGGGAGCTGCTGGCTGCCATGCACCAGGGATATCACAGACTGTGACCCACCATCCCAGCACAGGAACTATGGTGCTGAGAGGGGACCCGAAAGAGAGCCAGTATGCAAATGAGAAAAATGAATATTTAAATAAAGCAGCCATTAAGAACAGATTAACTCTGTCAATCACTGTTCACTTTTGTTTTCTTGTGTACACATTGGAGAGGTTGCACAATTACCAATTTTGGTTCTCCGGAGGTGTATCTAGTTCTGCATTTCCAAGTGCAGCTTCACAAATTGTTGGGTTCTTTTAAATGAAGTGCATTTACCTATGTAAAGGAGAACAAATTGCTACTTCAGCTTTCTTCTATTGTCTGTCTGCCGCAATTTGCAGCCTTCTTGTGCCCGCTCTGTTCAGTTCTCCCTTCAGCATTCCCTTCATTTCCCTGCAAAGATCTGGCCACCTCCTGCTGCAGGGCTGGATACCACTGCAGGACTGTGGGGACCCGCTCAGCCCATGGTTTTCAGTGCCTGGCAGAGCAAGGAACCAAGATTTGAAGGTAATTGGTGGCATGACACAGAAGACCATTCAAAATCACTGAGAACTCACGGATACCTGCAGAATGTGGATAACCAACAGCTGCAGCTACGCTGCTCTTTGGGATGCAGTGGTGCAGGAAGCAACCCAGCCGCCTGCCCGTGCCCAGGGCCTGCCCGGCAAGCTGTGGGGAGTGGGGAGGGGAGCTGGAGGTGCTTTTGTGCCACTGCTGGTCTGAATGACCACGTCTGGGAGGAAACACCGTGGTGCTTTGTGACAAGCGCTATGCTATCAACCTGGCCTCTTATGAACGTCTGCACTCCATGCCCTGCACCCCTACAGGGGCACAGGGCTGCGTGCCCTCCAGCACCCCAAACCTCCTGGAGCTGCCATGTTTTACTGCGCCTTGCCCTTTCAAAGGGTGCTCTGGCACAGCTTCTGCCATAATGACGTTGTGATCTGTCCCGGTGCTTTGCAGAACCAACTACTGCGCTTTGCCAACTTCCCAACCCGCCAGTTCTGGAGCCAGGCTCCGCTCACACACCAGGACGAGGGCATGCTGCAAAGTGTGATTCCCAAAGGCAAGCAGCCTGTCACCCCGCAGATCAGGCGCACACTTTCACCACTGCTTCCATTTTGTTGGCAGAGTCAAGTGAAGCCACTTCTCCCTTAACCTCCCACTCGCTCACTCCAAGCACTCATCGCGCTCCTCCCGCTCCCAAACCACGCCAGCTGTTTGCGCTGCTCCCCAGGCAGGACAATCTGCCCATTTCCCTTTGCCTTTAATGAGAAAAAAAGAAAGCGAGGATGCAAGCGGGAGAAAAATAAAAACAAAGGCAGTCAGGAATTGGCATCTCCATCAAACGCACTGTCATGAGTAACATAAAACCAAACCAACACAAAGACTCTCGGCTGTGTAAACATGTGTTTCCCAGAGTTTTGGAGGACTGCTCAGGAGCACGCTGCTGGCAGGAGCTGCCCAGCCCAGGGCTCCCTCCTCCCACAAACAGCAGCACAAAGCCCCCAGCCCTGCCTCGGAAATTCGGAGAGCCCAGATCTGACTCTCATCTACTTTGTTAAATTTCTGCTAATTGCTTTTAACGCACTTCCTCCGCCAGAGTGTTTATAGCTTAATTCCTCATGGGCATTCTTTCTGGAGTTTTACTAAGTACAGAAGGAAAATGAAATCTAACCAACATGCCAGTGATGTAATTGCTAATGGCCTCTGTAACAAATGCGTGCAGGGTTGTGTGTGTGTTGTTTTTTTTTTCTTTCCTTTGCCACCAACTGCCTTCAGCACATTTTGTAAGATCATGAAAACGAAGCCAAGGAAGCTGCAGTCCTATAAATACTATGGAGCAGTGTGGCTCAATATGATGTAATGCAGTCCAGTATCTTATAATTAGCACACTGGAAAGTACACTGAAAAGACATTGGACTGAAATACTGAAGCTCGAGCTTTAATAAAACACACATCTTCCCATCTAAGACTAAAATATATTGGCACTGCAAGCTACGGAACTTCAGATTATCTCCAGTCTTCAGCAAGCCACAGCTAAGAGGAGTTAATGCATTTATGAATCTCAGACAACAAGGGCGTAAGATCTATAACCCTAAAACAATATTATGCATAGAACACACCTTTCATCATTACACATTAATAGATTTGAGAGGGAAAGTTGGAGGGGTGGTGTTACGTGTCAAAATTAATTATAATACCAATAAGCTGAAATTCAACAGGGAAGATCGGGTTGTCTGAATTATGGTGTCATCAGCACTGAAAAAAACATCAACGGGAAGAGGCTGCAGCCTTTTGCAGCAAATCAAATTAAAAACATCCCAGACCAACCCACTGCAGAGAGTTTCAAGTGACGAAGGACGGTTCCAAGGCAGCCTGAACGTGTCTAGGATGCAATTTGGTGCTCCAACTGTTAGAGACTTCACTTAGGCTTACTAAAATTTGGGACCAATGGCTACAAACTATGTCAAGTCAAGAATACTAGGCTGTTTGCTTCCCTTGTAAATTAAGCCATAAAGGAAACAAAAGCTCCATTTCCATAGGATGTCCTCAGTATATCTCCAAACCTGACACCCCCAGACCAACCCACAAAGCCAGAATAAGGAACTCCACCATTTCCCCCCGTGCTGACAATGTGCCATGTGCCAAACAGGGAAGAATACCACAATTTATGCAATTTTTTTCCAACAAAACCAGAAGAAAACACCACCAACCTCCACTGTGAACCTCCCCCAAACCCAAAGCATTCAATACGTGTATGTGAGAGCTGGGGCACTGGCAACAGTACTGGGAGCAGAGATGAGAACAAACAATACTGCCTGGACATTTAATTCTCAGAGTCAATTAAATGCTAAAAACAGAATTCTGCATGAGTTAATGCTAGACAAAAGGATTAAGGAATGAAGGACTTATTTATAAACACACAGACGAAAACCTGGTTAAGAAGAAGTAGGCGAATTAATAAAAGAAAAAATAAAAAGAATAATTCAAATGTGGCTAAGAAAGGGAATTCCTTTATTAAATTTGTCTTCAAAAGTAAATTAAGAAAAGATGCCTGTGCTATCAGAGAGCAATGGCGAGTTTGTAAAAATAGCCACCACTGAAGGGGAGAAAAAGGGAGTATGTGGAAAATGCGGGCATCTGCCCAACCACTCAATCTGTGCAATTAACCAAAGGAATCAAGTGTTGTTAGTTGTGAAGAATTACTTTTTAAAGGGAAATTTAGCAAATGTCTTCAAAACATAAACATAATACCTAAGTCTGAAAATTACTTCAACGGATGGATGCAATTAGCTTTCATTCCGGGTAAAAGAAAGGAAAAATATTAAGAAAAAAAAACCTCTCTGTTGCGAGTAGCAGCTCAGCAAGCTACAAGAAGTGCAAATTTGCTGAGAACACCTCGTTATGCACATTTGGTTTGTTAGAGCAAATAATTTATTTAATGAAAAGAAGAAAAGAAATGCCACACGGATTACGGCAGCATTTTTGAGACTCAGTTCTGAAATTAAAAGGAAGAATCACGCAAAATGTGAGCATCCTCAAGTCTCCCTGCTGTAAGAGGAACTGGGATTTGGTGCCTGTAAGAACTGAAGCCAACTGAAGCGATTTTTGGTCCAAAGGGCAGAGTTCATGGAGAACCAGGGACACTTTTCCACTGGCACCTGAAAGCACTGCTTTCATTGACCGGGACATCTTTGATAAGGAAGGTGCCCACCTTCTCTCAGGACCGCCCTTATCAACATCACTCCTTGTCCTCTCCAGGAGGAGCTTCCAAGCCTGCCAGATTTGAAAGAAGTTGGAAAAAGATAATAGAATATATTATTATATATATAGATATTTCTATTTGGAAGAGTAAACCCAATACTGAAGAGGATGTCACCCAAAGTCCAGGCACACAGAGATGGAGATGCTGGGAACACAGAGACGTAGGCAGGGAGGTGCAGAGGCAGAGGGCAGGAGGCCCAAGATGAAATGGCAGAAAGACGTGGCAGCTAAAAAGACAGCTTGATTTCAGAGGCAGAAAACACAGGAGCAGGGATCACATAGCAGGACATTGCAGTCTCCTCTCTCTACAGATGTAATTAATCCATAAATGGAATAATGTATTCACTTCTGGACACCTCATTACCAGAAAGTCATTGACAAATTGAACAGCATACAAAGAAAACAACAAAAAAAAAGTCTAAGGGTTCGAAGGGAAAAATTTCTAAGGAAAGATGAAAAGATCTGAATACGTCTGGCTGCAAGCAAGAACCCAGCATAGCAGGATAAGATACGTATCTGCATGCTTCAAGAGTGTAAACATCAAGCAGAAGAAACCAGCATGGGGGGCTGTTAGGAGGAAAAACGGAATGAAATTACTAATAAAGAAAGCTTCAGATGGAGATCTCCTTGCCCTGTTAGGATGCACAGTTAGCTCTCAGGGGATGCAGCACAAGTGCCAGTGCAAGAGAACCAGGCTGGGCCAGACAACATCTGAACAAAGGTGCAGTGCAGAGAGCTGTGCACCAACCAGGACTGAGCTGGGAACTTCTATATCTGGTTTCTGACATCAGCTTCTCTTATTTTATAGTGATACAAAATCTATTAATGGATTTTCACTTAAGTACCTTAATGTGAAAGCAGGGTCAGGACTGCCAATTGAAATGAAAGGCAAGGCACATACGCAAGGCTCTCCAGAACTGACCCAAACTAAGGGATTTACTTCCATCCTCACTCGCTCTCCCAAAGCTCCAGCTCACTGCTCATGGCAAAGCATGCTGAAAAGGCAAGCAAAGGGAAAAACAACGTTAGCCATGTTCAGGGTGAGGTAATGAAAGCTGATGCATCACAGCCATTTGTCACCACATCCAACGGATGCTGCTTTAAATAACCCAAACTGCTCCTGCCCGTGCCACCAGCCCCGCCAAGGCAACAAGCCCACCTATCAATCCCATTTGCCTGTGGAGATCCTGCTGGCTCACACCGAGCCCTTAAATCTGGAAGCATTTGATCCCAGCACATGGCTCCTCTTCTCTCGCTGAGCATACCAAGTAACTTCAGCCAGAGTGATATCAAAAGAAGACAATTTAAATTAGATTGAGCCAGACCTAAGCCTACAGCATCTTCTAATGACTGCTGTCAATAAACCAGCCCCGTGTGCACCTTCTGCAGCACAAACACAGTCCACAGTAAGGACAGCAACTTGTTAAGCAACTCCCCTTTGAAAATGCTACTAGGAGGAATGGTAAATTTTCGTGATGTGAAAATACCAATGTTTGTTGCTTGCAAAGACCAGATTTACAGTGAGCCTCAGCCAAGCAGTTTGTTTCACACCTTCAAATTTAAGGGGAACAGTGTTTTCCACTGGAAAAGGCAGCCCAGAAGTTGCAATAAAGCAGACACAGAAACGTCAATCAGTGCCGACATGGAGCTGTGAAAGCTTCCTGAAGGAAAGCACAGCAATCCTGCAAAACCACCACCCAATGTAAGGACAGCAAGTAAGAAACGAGCACTGCGCATAAGTGGACAAGGCAGGGGGGCCGGGGACGGCACCTTCCTCCACCTGTCCTCAGAGTAACATTAAATGCAAGGAGAGCAGCACTGTGCTGCCATGAGAGGAAGGTGATGCATGAGGTGACTGCAGTGGTTGCTGCTGGCAGCCCCCCATGACAAGGCTCCCCTGGTTGCTAACAAGCCTCTTTCTGCTTTTGTTTCTGTTGTTAAATATTCCGTGCAGCACAACCAAGTTTCTCCATATGAATTGTAGGTTCCAGAAAACAAGATGTTGCAACGACTTGGATGACACAAAGAATATCTTGCTGTGTCCTTAGGGAAAGGAAAAAGGAGAGAAAACACACAGGAAAATGTACCAGTTCCTGTATAAACCTACTCGACACTGCAGGCAAATCTATTTTTTCTACAACCCCGCGTGCAGTGCAGCAGGAGAAAGGCAGCGGCAGTGAGGGCTGCTGTCCTCCTCCAGGAGGAGCCAACATGAAAATTGGATAATTTTTCATTATTTCACACCATTAAATGGGACCAGGAAGGGATAAGCAGACTAAGAAGAGAAAGAAGGGACAAAGCATAAAAAAATACGAAAGGAGTGGGAATTTTCATTCAATCCAAATTTTTTTTCAAAGTATCTGAGCGTTTTCCTTCTGAATTCTTAATTTTTTGTCTAAATTTCTCATGGAGCTTCAGCAGCAGCTTACAGCAGCTCATGTCACCCCATCAGGAACAGACAGCAGGCTCGGATTAATTTTTGAGGAAAGCTGATTTCATGCCAATGCACTTGGCAATGCAGAACACAAGAAGAGCTATCCCAAAAATGCAGTATTTATGAGAGGAGTGGTTTCTAAAATTGTTTTCACTATGGATAACAAGAAGCAGCACCTGACTCCTCTCTTGTACACAGGTTTTCAGCTGATTACCTTCAAAGGTGACGGGAGCAGCTATTTCCCAGAGCCCTGTGCAGAGCGGTCCCAGCCGGACACTTGCTGTAACTGCTTTCCAAAAGCCATGGAGACGTGTTGCACATGGAAAACACTTTTGTACCTCCAGGAAAACATAAAATGTTGCCCACAGAAATGGAGAGATTCTCTCGGTGTGATCGTGGTTCTAAGATTTAATTATCTCAGCACAGAACTGCAGGTATCAATGCTTCAGAGACAAAGAACAAACAAGGCAATTATTCCCAGAAGTCCTCCTTTTTCCCTCTAATAACCATGAGGGTTACAAACATGCCGAGGTCAAAGAATGTGTAATGAAGAAATTTATTTCCAATTGGGATGCACGGAAACCTTGCACTAAAATGGTGGAAGGGCAGCAATGTGAACCTCCGCGGAGCTGAGATTAATGCACGGCTAAGGATCACACAGACCATCACAGAGCCACGTCTGAAATGACAAGGAATGGAACTAATAAGTGTCCTTCCAACCAACCCAAACCCTTTGCCTCTCCAGCTTCCCACTGAGCTGTGCCATGCACACACACCCCCAGCCTTGACAGCAAGCACCAGGACATCCCAGCTGCAGAGCTCTGGGTCTCTCTGGGGAACCTCTCTGGGGTCTGTCCTGTTCAATGGCAATGGATTGGACTTCTCCTTCGGTGACTTACATGGTCCTAAGACACCCTGTGAAATACTGACTTGCAGGGCCACAGCCCTACCAGTTTGATGCACACACAAGATGAGGTGAGGGGTATCTGCAGGCAGCAGCTGAAACCCTCAGCCCTCACCCATCCAGGCAGTGTGGGGCAGTTTCTGTGCTGCAGACACTAACAGCCACAGCAGCTTCTTTAGCCCCCATCTCCTTAAAGAGATAAGGCTACCCGTTACTTAAAAAAAGGGGAAAAAAAGGAAAGCCAAACTACACACAACCATGCAGCACTGTGACTTACTCTGAGACTAAAAATATTCATGCCCTACCTCCCGTACAGTAAGTCTTCATTGGCTTATTTTTCTGCAGTACCAAGTCAAAAGATTTTAAGACACAAAGGCAGAGAAAGTGTAATTCTGTCCAACAAGGTGGGGAATCACCCCACATATTCCCATGGCTCCAATTCTAGTGGCACATCTCCGAGATGCAGCACACTGCTCTCCACTCCGGAGTCACCAACATCTTATCCAAGCACCAAAGACACTCTTAAGGAAAGGTGTACAATGAACAATGTTGGTTCAGTCTTATACTTCCAACATTCTGAAAGTTTTGGAAAAATCTTTTTTTTTCTTTTAAGCAGATTTATGCTTCCCAGCTACTCAATTTACAAGGAGAACATTTCACTCAAGCGTTCAGGACTGCTACCTTCTCATACCTTCTCATATGTGGTGGGTTCTCAATGAGGAACCCACCACATATGCAGAAAGTTACTTGGAAAGCTCACAAATGCAGCAACATACAGAGTAAAATGAACATTTGAGTCATCCTGTGCAATTTTATGCAAAGTGTGCAGTTTCTTAATGATGGACATCAAATCATAGAATCATCTGAATTTGAAGGGACCATTAAAGGTCATCTGGTCCAACCCCCCTACAGTGAGCAGGGACACCTATAGCACCATCAGATGCTCAGAGCCCCATCCAGCCCAACCTTAAATGTCTCCGAGACGGGGCACCACCACCTCTCTGGGCAAACTGACCCAGGTTGTCACACGCACCTTGCACACACCATATACCATACTGTGCCACAGCCCTGCTGGGTATGGTCCTGTCCATGCAGCCCCAGCATGTTACTACAGAGCGTGCTGGGTTGGCTCTGTGTGGCTGGCTGCATGTAAGTGATAGGAACAAGGGAGGGTGGGATCACTTGGATTTGGCTGTGTGCATTACAACTCGTTCTGTGACACATGCACGTTCCTAAAGTTGTGTTCTCAAGTTGTTGTTTTTTTAATTTAAAAGTCTGAATTTTTCTGAATTTCTTGCAAAAAAATTCCACCCATTGACTACTTTCTGTTTGGCAGAGAATGCAAAAGGAATAAATAGAGGATTCTGGAGGGGGAAAAAACATATTATGTTGGATCCAAACCTTCCATGCCATGATTTCACTGGAATAGCACTGCAGAGCAAGGACAGCGGCAGCTCAACAACAGCCAGAGCTGATCTGGGTGGCCACAAACAGCAGCACGTGTCCAGCACTCGCACAGCACTCACCAGCTTCTTGGCATGCCACAAGGAAATTTCAACAAAGAAACACAAGTTCTGAGCCACAAGGAAAACAGAAAATACTGCAGCATGGGGGAGATGTGCAAAGCTCCTACTACCAGTCTCTGTGCTCCACTGATTTGCTGGTGCACACTACAACCCCACAAGAGCAGAAGCAAGCTGGCAGTAGGCAGCAAACCTCAGCCAGGAGGCACAAGGATCTGTTTGGAGTTTAATCCCATTTCCTGGGAAAATAACTGGGCTCTGGCAGAGGACAGTATGAGCTGGCACAGGCAGGGATGCTGGGAGGACCAGAAAGAACAGCAACGTGTGGGCATCTCCCAGGATCAGCTCCTGCGGCCACACGCTTACAAAGCACGGCAGTCCATGGCTGTGCTCCACCTCCATGAGGAGCTCAGGGGTCCTGGTGCCTTCACACTCAGCCAGGAAAGGGACCAACGCAGTCTGGGATGTGCCACATCCAATGGACTCAAGGTGCCAACAGCAGTGCCCACTGCACGCAGATCTCACCACATCCTGTCCCACAGAGCACAGAGGATAGGTGAGGTGAGGGGGAGGACTGCTAGGGACATGGTGAAGTGAGGAAACGCCTCTGGCAGTGCTACAGAGAGCAGGCAGCCACCATGGCCACGGCTCAGCACAGTCACACAGCGTACAGGAGTGTGATGCTGCTGTGAATCCTGCCTGAGCAGCTCCCGGCCATGCAGTGCTGCACACCTGAAGGAGACAGGCACCAGCTCTGCCCTTCCTTCGGATCTGCTCCCATAGCACAGAACTGCCACTGCCACGACCCAGAGTGGGAAGTGCTGCACCAGAGCTTGGCTGAGAGCGAGAGCCCAACATCACTGCTTTCTGTTGCTGCCTGCCCCTGCTCCTGAGTTTCCCAGGGAGAGCTACTTACTCCAAACTGAGCCTCTCTTATTATGAGGACAATTCTCCACTTCTCCCCAGGGACCAGCCGCACAGAGCAAGCTTTCTCTGTTGTTGTTGTTGCGGCTGTTGTTAAACTGTGCTTGCCTATCGATCTGCGCCTGGAAAAACTTGAGGATGCGCGCTGTTGGCCCAGCCCTTCCAGAAGGGACCATCAGCCACAGCTGCCAAAGGACAGATCCTCCAGCACCTGTGTGGGGCTGCAGAGCAGCATCACAGGACATGAGACCCCCCCACCCCCGCCCCAGCTTCCCCCACACCGCTCCTGGAGCAGAGGTGACTTCGGGTGCGATGCTCAGGCCATGCACAACAGCAGGCACTCCTCATGATCCAAGAGTCACATGTTTTTCACTTCTAATTTTTGTCTTTATGAGTGGAAAAAGAGAGATCACCACTGAGAGCACAGATTTCCAGGCCCCAGCTTGCTACGGAGGTTTTAAGCAGCGCAGTCCCCAGCACAAACCAGCAGGCGTACATCACCATTCCCATGCCCCCAAAGCACAGTCACTGCCAGCAGCAAAGAGACACAAGTCCTGCAGCCTGCTCTGCAGCTCAGCACAGCTCCTCCCAGCCCAGCACTGCCCAGCAGCAGGGAGCGAGCGGTTCTCCCTGCACTCCGTGGGTGAGCACTCAGCCTGTGCCACCAAACTGTGAGAGGAGTGGGGGAAATACCATGGCAAATGGATCTGTCCATCATGAATCATACAGGATGTGAGCAGTGCTCAGCTTAATTGAAAGGGTGCGCACCTAATCTGACACAGAAAAGCAGCTGCACGTGCATGAGAACCATGCCTGGTGCGGATGACCCACGTCTGTAGGGCGGCCCTGATGGCCCTACATGTATGGCGGCCCTGATGACGAGTTCTGCATCACGCTGCAGCAGTTTCCTTGAGAAAGAGCAAATAACGCACGGAAATCAAGTGTGCTGGCTTACAGCTCAAAGCAATTTCATCCTAAGATAAAGATTTCATATTGACTAGGAGGCTGGTTCAGATTTCCTGTCAGCAGACAGATTTTCCTACGTTAACAAGGACAGACAGGCCGCGATGCAACAAATGCAACTCTGGCACCATGGATGCGCCCCAGGCCCCCAGCCCCTGCAGCACAACAGCGGTGTTCCCAGCAGTTCCCATAGCCCTTGAAGTCAATGGGTGCAAATCGGGGTCTGGCTGAGAGCTGCTCAGTGCCGCAGAGCCCCACCAGCCTGGGGTTGCCCCTATGCTTCTGAGTTATTTGTTCCTGGGAGGATCCCCCCATAACACGCCCCGACAGCCCCCAAGCACACAAAGGAAGAGCAGAGCCCTGGACCAGCAGTGGCTGACCAGGGGAGAGCCACGATGGGTTAAAAAATTTGGAAAATATATGTATTTGCTAATTCATTTTCATTCTGCATGAAAATGCAAATTGGGTGCAAAAATAAAACAAACAGAGAAGGCCTAATTATTTATACAGGCATTTTAATCAAACAATGAATAGCGCGCAGCAACCTTCTACATCAATTAATAAAGCTGGCTTCTGCGAAACAAAAGAGTTACACCATGCGGCCTAATTGCAAAACCCAGCCTGGAGCAGCCTTCCTCCCCAACCCCACACACCTGGCCCAGCACAGCCCTGCTGCATTCCTGCGCTGGGGCCACTTGCAGCCCCGCTCCCTGCTTACAAATTCATTACAGCACCACGTTTGCTAATGCCTCTGACAGAGGAGCGGCCGTAATGCAGCACTGGGAGGCACAACGCAGCTAATTCAGCACGGGGCTGGGGCCGGCTCTCGCTCTGCGCAGGAGGCAGCTGCTTCCACTTAAGCTTAGCACATTTCGGGAGACGAGGATAAAATAGGAGCTATTAGATGTTTGCATTAGATGCCAGGGAGCCACCTCTCTGTTTTGTATTAACAAAGCATGCTTTACAACCTATTTCTTCGTGTCTTACCTTGAGCTTCACTTGATCAAACATCACTCACCGCCGTAACATATGTGACCGAACTGGCTAATGATGAGCTGTCACCTTTCTGACGAAGCGGTGCCTATGCTTGCTGCAAGCAGATCTATCAGAAGCAGCCCAGCGCCTTGCAGCTCCCAGCACAAGGTTTGCCATCGTGAGGCTGCAGACAGGGGATTCGGCAGCATCCCTGTGCAGGCAGGCAGTGCCAAAAGCCTCGGCGTCAGGCGTGCTGCTCCCTGCACTTGGTAGCATTTTGGGTGTGGGGATGCTGCTGGGTTATTTTTAAAACAGCAACAAGAAGCAACGCACACACTGTCAACCCCCCTCCCAACGCATTAACTGCGAGCTCTGCTGGGGGAAGTGGATGCTTTAGGAATCCGTCACTCTGCCAGTGCACAAATCCAAACCCACAGCTCCCAGCCTGGCTCCTGGCCTGGCATGGTGAGGCACCACGTGGCACAGGCAGGTCAGGGCACATAGCATCCTGTGCAGTGCCACAGAACAGCTGGATGTGATGCTGTTAGGTGAGCCCTTCTCCCCCCCAAAAAAAAGGGAAAAAAAAATCTCTCTGAAATAAAACTCAGTGCCACCGATACATTCCCTTTTGTCTCTTTTAGCACTGCCAGGCAAGGGATTGATAAATTAATTGTAAAATTCCATGCTGGAAAAATCATATTCATTTAATAAATTTGCTCTAAATATTAATCTAGAGACAGTTCTCTGTGCATTATGAGTTTGGGGAAGGTTCCTTCCAAACCTGAGACCTATGTTTACCGTCAACACTGCGCTTCTCAACAGCTGGGGCAGGCTGGGAGCAAGTGCATGTGGCAGGTGGTTTGCTAAGACGGCCTGCATTTATCTGTGTTTGGAGCTCTTTCACTCAGAAGCCAGGCACTGAAGGGCCAAATCCATACATGGCACATATAAAAATGCTACTGAAATTCAACTCTGGAAGAACAATTGATTTTTGAAGCTTATATCAAATGCAATCAGATGCAATTGAAGCTCAATCGTTCATTCTTTGTTATGTTTAAAAATTTTTGTTAATATGTATTTGATTCTCCTAGGGAATATCATTCATTTATAAAACTCTCCACATTTCAGAACTGATGCTCATGTGTAGTCAGAGAAGATGCTCAAAAATGCACTTGACGGCTCACACTGCGTAACAGACCATGCTTCAAGGAAATGTGTGTTGCACACCTTGTGCAAAGTACAATGCGAGCTGTGTCCGGGGGCTGACTGCACAGAGGTGCTTTCTGCCCTAAATCTGAGTTTAAACTATAGTCTTCAGTTGCATTTCCAATGACAACAAAGACCAAAGTCAAACACCACTGGAACATACGCGATTCTGTGTGATGAGGGCCAGGAAGCAGAAAATGTCCACTTCTCCCTCCTCTCCTGACACTGCAATTGTGGGTAATGATGGAAATGCAAAAAAACCCCACTTAGGAGTGTTTCCCAATGCTGGGCACACAGCATGGGCCAGTCAGTGCCACCAGCTGCATCCCCATGCCCTCAGGCCTTCCTCCACAGCCCTTCTTCATGAGCACTGGACAACATCCATGCTAGAGAGACACACAGGTCCTACAGTCAGACCAACACGACACCAAATGCCTCCCCTCCTATAGATCCTGTAAAGATTTTTCTGCCCGTAACATTTATTAGAGTCCTTTAACAACTCCAGTAATGATTCTCTAAAAAATAAATAAAAGTAGTAAATCATTTTTATTGCAATTCCCTGCCTCTTTAGAAAGATACAGCATACTGACAAATAAAATCTACCTGCCGAGCAACGAGACCTGAGACGAGACCTGGTGAGCAGTGAAATAACAGCTGGAGAATAGATGTCTTCCAGAACCAAATATCCCCAGGGACCTTACATGTTAAAAGCAACAACACTTGCAATTTTGGATATACATGTTTGAAATGTCCTTCCAGCTACACCACAAATTTCACAGGTAAGAGAAACATAACAACTATGCGCTAACCAGCAATGCGATTCAGAGATGCTACAAACAGGGCTGCTTTCTCAGCTACCAGCATGACTTCTCCTCTCTGTGATTTACAGGTACTTAAAAACAAGTAGGTTAATGAAGCAACAATACACTGACTGCGGAGCGCTGATTAATACAAACTTCCCAGCATAGCGAGCCAAGAGCCAACTCTGTATCAAGGCAGTGTCCAAGTGGTTTGCCTGGGTTTGTTAAACAAACAAAAAAAAGGGAATCCAGGGATGTCTGTCCGATGCACTCAGCTTGTGAGCATCCTGAAGCACTGCTCAGAACCGCCTGGTTGGAAAGAGATGGGACTGCAAGAAAACAAGCAATCTGAGCTGCACGATGGCTGTTCAGCAGTCAACAATGTACTACCAAAGGCCTCAGCCCTGCTCCTGGTGAGCAAACTGTTGTACAAAAATAGCCATTACTAAGATAACTGTTAAGATAACTAAGGTAACTGTTTGCATCTCAGGGTACAAGAACACTAGACTGGAACCTGCAGCATTAATCCCTTGAGACTGCAGCCCACCACAATGTCTGGGAAAAAAAGTCACAATTTGGTGACAAAAAAGAAAGTACACCAAGTAAGAATTAATTCTAATTTAACTACCCACTGCATACTCTATACAGTCAGACCAAGGGCTACTGGGCATCAGGGCACTGCTGCACACTGGCCCTTTGTCACCACTGAGCCCAGGACTGAAGGGGGAGCAGAGACCAACCGTACTGTTGTTCAGGTACAGCACAGGAAACCCTTCCCTGCTCTGTCTGCTCTGCCTTCATTACCAGCACACAATGCAACCTGCAGGACTGCAAAAGCTCCTCCGCCACTGAAGTAATCTGCTCCAGCAATTCACACACTGAGCTTGTCACTGCAGACCCCAACTGGCTGGGGAAGAAAGTCACCAACAACATATCAGGAATCAAAGCAAAATGAAGTTGGTTTGGATTTGACTCCAACCGTCCCCACTATTTGGAGACATTTTCCCTTTTTAGAATGCATGCCTATCATCACTTAATGAAAAGGCACATGCTAGTGGACAACAATGGGCAGCCTCAAATAAGAAACCATGTGTTCCACCTAGCCTGCTGCAGCTCCTGGCATTCACACGACTACTCCTCAAATTTATGACAACAAAAACCCGTGCTTTCCATTCTCACAGTGGGGTGGTTTGGGTGCGCTGGGATGGAAAGAGAGGGCTGCAAACCCATCCTCAAGAAAGGACAGGAGGATGGAAGGGCACCTGAGACAGGTGAGCATTTATTTGTTGTGACTAATGTTATTAACAGTAGCAGTAGATTAGCACTGGGCTAGCATCAAACGCAGCAGCTCATTTACAGTGACTAACCAGGGCAAACAGGGACAGGAGTTTTAATGATGCACAGAAGTCTGCAGCTTAAGCTGAATTCTAAAAAAGATACCAGAAAGAGCGAAGCTGTAAAAGAAAGAGAGAACTACTGTTCTGTACCTAAGGAAAAATGCTCCTGAGCGATGCTGGCACTGGGCCCTCTGCCTTCAGTGCACCGCTGTGGTTCCTTACAACTCAGAGCATTTCTCTTCCAACATACAAACCGAGCTTTTGCAGATGATGGATGAAGGGAGGGGAACAAAACAGTAAAAAATAATAATTAAAAAATAATAACCAGTGAACCAATTTCTTAGGGTTCACAGAGAATCGTTCAGGCACAGCCCATAGGACAGGGTCCCCCTGCAAGCATCAATCTGCAGGTGGCAGCTGCGCTCTGTTGTCACTGCATCCTACTACGTTTTTTTGAGATGCACTCTCCCAAGCTCCCTGCATATCACTGAGTATTTAGGGAAGCGCTGGCAAAGGTTACCCTGGAAGTTTACCTCTGAATGAATACTGCTAGGAACGAAGAGCAAGCAGATGTTGGATGACTAACTCAAATCCGCTTGAACGGGATTTTGGAACAGTCAAAAAAGAAAATGTCCCCGGGGGATTCAACTAGATGTTATGTTCAGTGCAGTGCATATTCAGTAAAAGCACCATTGCTGGTGTAGGTATGCGCTAGCATAATATTGTTTTAACACATACCAAGAGCAGGGCTGATGCATCTCTAGGTGCTCCAGAACCAGGGCTGTCCTGGTGAAGCTTTCAGAAAGTCTTCGAGGCAGCATCTTATTGCCTTATGTTTTAAATCGCATTTTGCTGCTTCTACTCTGTTTTCATAAATAGATACCTGATGTTTTTCTTAAGCAGGTCTCACAGCTACAAGAGGATGAAGGAAATGATTTGATTCTCATCGTCCAGCTGGAAAGAGTAGGCTGGAATGGAGTGCACTTGCGATTTCCAATGCCTGAAGAGTGCTAACTAAAAGCAATGAGAAAATGGAGATGAAAAGAGTGGCTGATATGCATTTTGTCTCCAAAGTGGTGGTAAATGCTGGGTTTAGCCTCACTGCAGTTGAAATGCCTGCTGCAGAGAAGCCAGCCCTGCTACACTGAGCCTGTGCTGCACAGTCTGCAGACAGAAGTGGGGCTGGAGTTCTCAGCAGGCAACAGCCAAGCCGGGTGACACTGGAGGGTGAGAGCTGTGCCCCCAGCTCTCCACCACTGCTGTCCTGCACAGAGATCACATTGCTGGTTGTTTAGGTGTCAGGGCCAGCACAGGTACAGACCTGCCCTGTGAAGAGCTCAAGAAGTCAGTAATGAACACGAGGAGCTCTGCACACCTCGCCTTACTGCTCCCATTTTCAGGCAGGTGATGGGCCACCCAGACAGAAAGCTGAGGAGGACCACTGGTGTTTTCCACGCTGCAGAGCTCGTGGTCTTCACTGCACCATTTCCCCCCAGGAGTGACAAAGAGCACTTGGTTGCTATTCCTGAGTACATGCTTTTCTCCTCTGCTGCCAATGCTTTCTGACCCCTCAGGAACTTCAGTGGAGAAGCAGACACGTTTAGCCCCACGACAACGCTTTGCAAAAGAGTGCATTTAATCAGCTCTGCCTTGATTTATGTCTGCTTCTTATGAGGCCCAATTTCCGACGCTGAAATTCTGATTTGCTATCACAACCTTTAGACCTACAGCCAAAGAATGTCATTTTTAATGCTGGTCATTTGGCAAACCACAAAGAGAGCTCACAAATCCAATAAAAGAGGTCTAAAAAAAAAATCCACACAACAGTTCTGGCCTGCTGCATAGCAATGGGGAAAAGCACATAGTAAATCACCCATTTGATCATTGGGCAAGGGCCAGCATTCACTGAGAACCTGGCTGCCAACAGCACTTTCTCAGATTCCTCACAATGGGCTGCTTCAATTTGGTTTTTTAACTACGCAGAGGCCTGACATCAGCTTTGCTGGCAAAATTGTCTCCAAAAAGTGACCGAATACCTGGTGTGCTGCAGCTGTGTAAGTACACACAAAGGTTCGAATTCAGCAGAGCCTCTAGGATCCACATTTGCGATAATGAATCGTGTTACAAATTAGCTGTAAGCAAAAAAGACCCGGAGCTATCTTGAAACAAGAAAGCAAGGATGAAGCAGTAACGCCTTTGGTAAGACTTGTGCTATCGCACTCTGCTTTGTGCCCTTCCTATCCCGCCTTTTTTCACCCCTTTCACTCACTGAGTCTCCCTCTGGATTGGGGACCGCCATCCAGCATGCGTATCCCAGCCGCAGGACCACATCTGCCCAGCTTGCAGCTACCCAGGAGCAGGTGCTCAGTGCTCATCTGCATGGCCTCAGGTATTGTTCTGGTATAACAGAAACAGAGCCCTATTCAAAACAAGCTAATGGATACCCATAAGGAGCAGAAACAAGATGGAGAAGAGGCAGCTGCACTACTTACACACACAGCAATACATCTGATCTGCATTTTATATGTATGTAAAACGAATCAAACAGCAAAAGGCCAAACAAGCCCTGTCTTCATGTGACTGTATGTTTGTAGCACCTAGGTGTGACTTGCCAAACACGACCTGCACGGAATTCATGGCTACAGAGAAGATCAGCACAAGGTTCGTGGTGCTGCTCCCTCCTGGGGAAGCAGGGCATGCAACCCCCCCAGTCCACCTCAGCAGAAAGCACAAGAGGAAACAGCTTGCAGATGAACTGAAAAGCAAACACTGGTAAGTAGTAAGACTACTGGTAAGAGTAGGCTTCATGCTGTGGAGCCACTGAGCACCATTTGTTCCCAATATGTACCCTGGCAACACTTCTTGCCTGTCTTCAGTGCAGAAGGGGCAGGGGACACGTTGGGTTGCAGGTAACGCTTGGACAAAGGGCTACACTAGTTGCTAATGCAGCTCCTGTATTCTTATACAAATACTGACGTCTTTAGGAGTAGTCTCATAAGTGATTAAAAAAGGTCAACCCCTGCATGCAGCCACCTGGGTGGCTGTGTATTTCAGCTCTGATTCTCTCCCCTCCATGCCCAAATGCTGCTGTTTGCTCCTGCCTTTGTAACACCGGCACCCGGCGTAATTCCTCACTCTTATCCTCCTTATCACCCCCAAAGCCTGGTCTGGTTTCCTATGCGCCAAGATGAAAATTATATTAAACTGCAAGGAAAAAAAAACAAACACCAGTACCAGCCATGTTACACGCAGGATTTGCATCTCATCCCAAATCTCTCTTGCACCCAGAGCATACACTTTACAGATTTCTACCCTGGCATGACTTTCATCCCTCCCTCTGCACAGCACCTACTTGTCTTGTGGTGTGAGATTGAAGTAGACAAGTGTGAAAGAATCATATAGGGCTCAACATCATTAGGCTCATCCTGAAAGCACAGGAGTTGACAGGTCTGAGGAAGCAACTCCCTATTTTCCCCTGGGGCTCAGATTTGGGGGCTTGGAGGTTGGGAAGAGAAAGGAAGATCTGTGCAAAACAAAACCAGGCAGGCTGGCTGTGTGTCTTTTTCTTTATAATCTTGGGGCAGTTGTAAGGCTACCAGGCAGCAAAAATTGTAAAGAAAGCCTCGAGTTAAAACATAAACCCAAACTGCGAAAACACAATGAAAGTTCAGCGTGTTAGAAATAAAGTGCTGGGCAAAACATTAACACATTTACACATGGAAGTTGTGAAAGAGACAGAATCATCTTGTTGAAAATGTATCAGTCGGATGAGATCTGATTTTGGGGCAGAGTCCTGCAGATGCAGAAAATAAAAGTTCTTGGAAAGGTGTCATCATACAAATGTCCATGTATTCTCTGCCAAATAAGATGAATATACTCTCTCCACAAAACTGTGCTCCCTGGCAAAGTGCCCAGGTTCAACTTGCTCGCAGAGAATGAGGTCAAAAATCAAATGCCCCAAAATGCTTTGCTTATTAAGCAGGCTCAGTTGCATGCTTCAGGGCATCTGGCCTTAATGCAGACTGCTGCATTTCTACAAAACAGACAAATAAATAAATGAAAATCAATAAAATACCCTCAATCTTAAAGCCTATAGCAGATCAGCTTTGCCCGAAATGCCAACTAGACATTTTCTTATGGGATCCATCCCAAGGTCAGGACTGCACCCCTGGACAAGAGCAATGTTTAGAGCCTGTGACCATTAGTGTGTAACCACAGCTCAGCCCTGTCTTCTTCAGCAGCTTGTCCAAAGATAACCAGCATCTCTAAAAAGGAAGCAGCAGCTTAAGGCATGTGTTGTTGCTTGGTTGTTTTATTTTTTTTCTTCTGCTTTTTAATTTATATGTGGAAATAAGTGTGAACTGCTGAAGATCAAGTCAAATCCATTCCCTGCAGCTATTGCCATCCAGCAAGCAGGCAGCTCCATTCTCCACTGCTGTAACTTCCTCCCGGCCTTTCAGTTCGGCTTTGCTTAGACAACTTTGCAGTAACTCAATTGAGACAACACCGAGGCTCAGAGCAGAGGAGAAGGGCTCAGACTGAAAAGGTCAGTGATACGTAACCAGATTAAATGAAGCATGGCTTGGACACACCAACACCATCCATCTGCCTGAGACCCAAAGTGCCACCTTCCAAAAGTACACCTTTAAAGTTCCACGGCCTGTTTGGCTGCTGGCTGGGGAAAGCTGCTGCATGGTTGGCTGCACTCATCTGCTGGAAGCAGTCGGAGCAGGGCAACCAGTGCTGCAGTGCTGCCGTGCTGCCCTGCTTCTGAGGCTGTTGCCCAGGCAGCGCTGCGCACAGCATCCCTCTCATTTTGCTCTCACAGCTGTCTCGTGGGGCTCCGAAGCTACACTGATGGGGACTGGGATTGCTTGGGACAGAAGAGTTGTGTTAGATGAGAGCATCCTTGGGGCTCTGGGGTGCACTGGCAAAAGCAAGATGGGATGCTGCATGAGGATGCGGCTATACCCTGCTCAGCTCAGCAGCAGCGGGGGCTCCTGTGACTTCACAGCAAGTTCTGTAGTATTTGTCCTAACACTTCTGTTCACAAATTCCTTAAGACGTATTAAAAAGCAACTCTTTTTTTCCTAAACGATGTTTCTGACTCTCGTAGCTGCAAATAAGATTGGAAACACAACCAGTGTGCTTCCCAACAGCTCACAAAACAGGTGAGAAATAAAAAGCAAATGCAGTTTATTGTGCTTTAAAACAAAACAAAAGCAAAAACAACAAAAAACCAAAACAAACAAAAAAGAAAAACAACAACAAAAAACCCACCTGATTTGGGGGAGGCTACTTCATGATTTTTTAAATATCCACACCTGGCATACTGGTTACAAAGGGAGTATATACTGACTAATTTCCTGCCCAGTGTCAGCTTTCTAGATAATCCCAAAACAACGACTGTAACAAAATCCAGGCGTTCCAGATCATCGTTGTGCCTCAGGTATTAAACAGCACCAGTGAATAAAAGGCAGAATGAATATTTTAAGGGGCTGCAGGCAGCGAAAGCAATAGGTAGGGATTAGAATTCAGCCATCCCCAACCTGGGCTGCACGAGGCACAAAGCAGGAGCCCAGCCGGCTCCAAGGCCCCAGGAGGACCTCCCTCTCCCACCTGACCTATCCCAGCTGTGCAGCTCCTACTCAATGCCTAGGAAGTCTCCTCTCTGTCATTCATTGATCTCTGATGCACCCCAAACCTGAATTTTAGAAGCCTTGCTTGTTAAAACTAGACAGGAAGAAACTCTTCTCACTATTAAGGTGCTCGCCAGAAAACTCAACCGCTAATACATCTGCGCAGCACAGAAAGCCTCTCCTGAAACCTTTCATGTGTCTCTCTACATGTCAAGCTCCCTTTCTTCTTCCTTTTATCTTCTTATTTAGATAATTCTCACTAAAAGCAAGGTGGCCATTCCTATGAAATTACCATAGCGTCTCTTGATGGACTTTTAAGATATCTCTTGTTTGTTATACAGCGCTTGGGATGTGTTTTGCCAGGAAGCGAGATGTTGTTTATTCCTGTATTAGGAAGACAAAGTGTTTCCCACTTAAGGGCTCCGTCTCACAACGCTGCGGCACAAAGTGAGTGGCATAACTGAAGGGAAGAGGCTCCTCACAGCAATTGCATTTCAGTTTCATTGATTAGCAGTATTGCAAGTGTAAGGAGATTTAATGCCTAGCCCAGTGTAAATTGGATTCCAATTGCTATCTCTGCGTAAAAGGGGGTCTCACATAAGGGATTAAATGCAGGCCAAGGTTTCACAATGAACCCACTGGCTCATTCACAATCAGCTTTGTGTACTCATTAGAAAAGGGAGCTAATCACCCCAGTTTGTGCTGGTTTCAAAGCCGTGAGCACAAAAGGCTGTGACCTCCCACTGCGAGTCAAAGACAAAATATCCCGTGCTCTCCATCTATGGAAAACTCTCATTTCGGACCTCCAAAATTCAACCTTCTGATGGGCCCACAATAGAAATTAGCTATGGTCAGCAACATTCAGCTACTTCTAACATCCCAATTATATCGCTGAGGACAGAGGATGAATGAGGAAAAGCCAACATCTGCCCAGTACAGAACTACCAGTGACCTAGTTTCGTCCCAGCTTGTGGCTTGTTTGTGAATGTATTACGAGCTTGCACAACACAGCAAGCACATAAAAGTCCCAAGCAATCTCACAGGTAATCACAAAGACGTTCTGCATTTTGAAAGGCATACAGAAATGTATTCCCACGTGGCGCAGTGCAGCAAACCAGAGTTAAACCAGATGGCAAAACAGAAAGAAGGAAGCTTTGCCAGTGGAGGCAAGGGACAGCTTGTGGAACACACTGGGATCGAGGGCCTGGTTCCCAGCTCACCCAGCACTGCACAAGCAATAAGCCATCCAGGTCACAGAACTCCTAGAGAACATAGAGAAACAGCTGCATCTGCACAGATACAAACTTGTGAACGGCCAGGCCTTGCAGGATGTTACACTGGTTTTTAGCTAGGCTACAATCCTTCCTCCCCAAACTCTCTCCTATTACAGAAAGACCCAAGCCCAAGGAAAACCTCCAGGCTCCAACCTGTCTATGGACAAGGAAAGTAATTATTAAATAATAATAATAATAATAATAACCTGTTGATAAAAAGCAGCCAGAGTACCCTTCAAGCATTTCCACTGGATAATTTTTGATTATTTTTTTAATACAAGAAGAAAGCCAAGGGCACACCCAAAAAGCCAACCCAGCAGTTCTTTTTAATACAAGGATAAACCCAAATCCAACAGAAAAAACACACAGTCTTCACAGCATTAGAGTTGCAGTGTATGGACCTGTTCCGAGTTACCATGCCATTTAACAATACTGTAGGCACTGATTTATCATCCTGAGAAGTCACTGCTTAGCTTGACATTTCACTAACACGATGCCCTTATGACATCCTGAAGCACTTTGAAAAAATTTCACCTCACATTTATGCAGCTCAGCCAGCACTCTGCAACAAGCAAATGAATCTCTCTGCTTCTCCATCGGTACATCCACGAGATTCTCCCACCGAGATGATAATTCCCAATCTGCACTTATTTTCCAGATCATCAACTGGACTTCTGCACAGCTTACAACCTGGTCTTTGGCATTCTCAGCAAGAACTGCATTAGGTCCAATGATCGTTATCTCCATGACTTCAATTTTCCTCTCAGCCTCTTGCAATCTTAAACCAATGCTTTCCAACTCCTTATCCACTGCAGCATGAATAGCATCTCACTTTTCTATAATGTCTGCCAACCACTTAGCAAGTCCAGTGCCGCTTGATAAGCCAAATCCATGCCTCCTGACGGTACGAAGCTGCAAGCAGTCAAGCCTGCAGACAAACTGCAAGCAGTCACTTCCTCGTGACTTCCGTCACCTAAATTCAAGGTGCACGGAGCAGGTTTCATATAGGCAGGTATCTCCAGGGTGACAGCAACAGAACTGGAGGAAACTTCATGGAGCTGTGATAGGGAGGGTTGGGCAGGGTATCAGGAAAAGGTTCTTCACAAGAGGGTTGCTGGGCACTGGAACAGGCTGCCCAGGGCAGTGGTTTCAGCACTGAGCTTGTTGGAGTTCAAGAAGCATCTGGGTAACGTTCTCAGACATCGGGCTTCATTTTTGGGTGGTCCTGTATGGACCTAAGAGTTGGACTCGATAATACTTATGGGTCCCTTCCAATGTGGAATATGCCATGGTTCTACCTTCACAGCAACAAACTCACTGAGCAATTTAGAGATCAACTGCCATCCAGCAGCCAGAGCTGGGGAGCAGCCACAGCCACACACTGCCCTCACTGCCAAGGACAGGGCCGGCCTCCCTCTACCCACGTGAACCCCCCTGCTTCTTGCCAGGGCAAGGAGCCATTCAGGAGCTATGGAAAGAAATTATTTAAAACAGGGGCGCTTGGGTTGGGGTGGGAGGCAGAGCAGAAGGCAGGGGCTAGAGAAGACACCATCTCACTTCAAAAATCTAAATACATTAGACTAAAATCTCTTTCTTCCATGACGCGAAGCATGCCAGGAACAGAGAGCCGCGCGCAGTCTAGAAAACTAATATCTGAAGGGTTCAAGCAGAATATGTGATGCATCACCCCTCAGCTAGCTTCGAATTACAGCCTGCTTCACAGGGAACAAAACAGGGAGGGGTGGGAAGTGCGCGGTGACGGAGGACCAGGCGAGGTCGGCACGCGGTGCCCACAGCTCTGTGCTCGCTCCCCACGCTGCCGCAGCACAGCCCACGCTTGCTCCTCTTCACGTGCCTCGTGCACAAGAGGCCTGCGTTCAGCTTTAAAAATAACAACAGAGCTGGGAGAAAGGCACGGGGATGCTGCTGGAGAGCCACTTCTGGAGGCAGCACAATGAATCTGCAACGAGGGGAGGACACCAGGAAGGAGTGGCTCCAGATGCGTACAGCACACGGCTTCATGCAGCCGAGCAGCACGGAGCTGTCGCCGGTAGGCAGAGAGCTGCAAGTTCTGTTTTTTATCTTTCCTCTTTGAAGAGCCACATAATTGTTCTGACTAATAACAACGGACCTGCTATTGCTTCCGCTGTCCTTGGAGGGAGCAAAATCGGGTTTGGCGTTTGTAATTATGTAGGCTAAAATAAAAGTTATCAGATGTCACGCTGAGAGAATAGAGGGCACGATCCCGGGCAGCGCCGTGTGCTCCGAGCCTCATTCAGCCCAGTGACTGAGCATCACTTCTTGATTTTGGTATTTCATTTATAAGCTTGAAGTCATTCTGCTCATGTCCAAAGGAGGCACCACGTCATGTGGCTGAAGCGCAGCCTGCAGGCGGGGAAGGAAGCATCCCCAGCAGCCTGCTGGTATTCACCCTGCCTTCAGGTGGGCATGTGACAGAGAAGGGAATCCGGGTCAGACAGAACCAATTAGGCTCTAGGAGTCCAGTCCTGAATTACACCCTGAAGGACTCCAAGGCATTTGTTGCCAGAGCTAGTGGATGTCTCATCCTATTTACATAATATATGACCTAATTTTGTGTTCACTGAGTATTTAATTACAGCTGATTGAATACTAAAATGGCTCAAAACACTCTCAGCACTAATAATTAATATTTTAATTGTGATTTTTTTATTATTTTTTTTTAACATGCAACATTGGCTTTAAGTGTTTTGAGGAAGACGACAGAATGGAAACGAATAGCTTTCTCTGGAGCCAGCCCTGAACAAGCAAGTGCTCACTCGATGTGTGCCCTCCTCTTCCTCCACAGAAAAGAAGCCAGGAGCTCAGTACTTCACACCACCCCAGATTTAATCACTCCAGCCCATTTTGTGAACTGGAACCCCTGTCAGTTCACTTATCCAGCTCCATCCCTCTGGGACTGGGCCTTGTCAAGCTGCAGAGCATCATCCGCTTGCCTCAGGCAGAACCAAGAGACAACTGTGTTGAAAGGGATTCAAGCACAGCTGCTCAACAATTACTCTCAAGGCACAAGACAAAGTGTCTGTATGATGAGCATCTAACTATTCATCAGTATTTGTAAGAGACTTAATGGGAACCTCATTAATAAGTGTGCATTTCCAACCACGCAAGGTTGCACCACCAAACCGTTCACAGGCAAAGCAATCATTAATCCTGCCTGTTCCTTGCAGAAGAGAGGGGATAACTTTATAATATTGAATTTCAGCTAATCAAAAGACTTTGTAAAGGAAAGACCATTTAATCAAGCCAGTTTGAAATGTTTCAAAAACTGGTTTACACTTCAGAGATTGTGACAGATAAAAAAAAAAAAGAGGAATGAAAAATCAGCAGGGGGACTAATAACTGTAGGACTGCCTGCCCACACACCTGGAGCTGAAGGGCTCTAGGTGTTCTTAATGCATCAGGAACATTCATGGCATCCACCAGATCACAGCAGAGCAGCAGCCTTCCTGCAGCACATCTCACAAAAGCATTCTGCATTTTGTTCCTCAGGTGTGACTCTGAAAGTAATAGCAAGTTGCAAACGAAACCATACCAACACTATCTGAAAGCTGTGCTCCCTTCTAACTAGGGGTTTTTGTTTGTTTAAGAAAAAAAAAAATCACATTCATAAAAAGCTTAACTAAAGGATAAGGGTCCTTTGTTTCTAGACTTTCTTTATTAGTGCCAGCTTAAAAACAAAACAAAACAACTCTAAAAGGTCGTCTAAGCAGAGGTTTATCATAAATAAAACAAAACATTAGCTTGTAAACCACAGCTCCTGCAGGGCCAACAAGTGCTCAATACATATGCTGTGTGTTAATCCCACCCAGAGCTATCCACCTTAAACCAAACAACTGGAAGACCTTAACTATTATTTCATGAATTACCCTGTTTTACTAGTCACAGAATCATAGAATGGCTTGGGTTGAAAAGGACCTCAAAGATCATCTAGTTTCAACCCCCCTGCTAGTGGTCGCCAGCCACCAGACATAGTGGTAGTAATGGTATCATTACTACACTGATAATCTCCTCCTAATCCTTCTGCTGAAAACATAATTGCACCATTAGTGGGACATAAATGACTAACTGCATCCCCCCCCACCCCCCCCAAAAAAGTTGCAGAAAGATCTTACAGTTTTTGAGATCAATAAAATTACTACGCACAGCATTTCTCTCAAGATATTTATACCATGTTTACCACCTTGGTATCCAAGTCCAATACAAGAAAGGCAAAATCTTATTCACATGCAGCATATTTAATCTTCAAATGCTTGACAAGCATCAGCCAGTACTCAGAATTCCCTTGTGACATCTCTGAAGGAATAACCTAAGTGCTCAGGTTAAAATGCCATTCTCAGAACAGGACTTCTGTACCACTGATGAGCTTTGGCAGATGTCTAGCATACAAGTCAATAAAGGGTGAACCAAGAATCCCATGTGCTCGGTAGCCAGCCTAAATCTGCTGGTATGCCTGTTCACAGCTTGAAGCTGCCCTCTGCATCCCCCCAGCCCTGAGCTGTCCCCTACAATGGAGAAGAGAACTGTCCCTGCTGTTCCCTCCCACCTTCTTGGTTTTTAAAAACAATCACCTCGTTCAATGTTAAACTTTCCACATGCACTCTGTATGGCAGCTAAAGCACTTACCTCAGATTTTGGGGCTCCACTCAGGAATTCAAGCACTTACAAAATATGATGTTGCAGCAGCCAAGTATTTTATTGAATTTAATCCCAAGTGACCTCCGACACCAGAGCCACAGTGACTAATTGAGCAATTACCGGTGAACATCTCTGGGCACCACTCAGTACAGTTTTGGGAAAACAGGTCAGAAACAATCTCAGGATTTCAGCCTTGTGCAAATCTGGCCCACCTAAGTTCTCCACTCTGATTCTCAGGAGAGATGAGATAGTGATGACCACATAATCATTAAAAGCCTTTTCTTTGAATATAGGAAAATCAGCCTTGAAGGTGAGGTAGCTGCAGACAGACAGGCAGAACTGTCAGCAGTGAAATACAGATCTGCTTCTGCAGTCATTTGACAAGACAGGAGACAGGCCTCCCCAATCTACAGGCCAGGGAGACTTCAATGCAGAAGATCAGCACTGCCTATAAACACCCTTTAACACATTGTCTTTATTGTTTCTAATTCCTCAGATTAGATTTGATTTCATTTTTCAGTGGAAATTAGATCTTCATCAGCCCTGAATGCTCATTCTCCCCCTACCAGTTACACATACTTATCTGTTCGTCACTGCTGGGCCGTAGCGAGGGTTGCTTGAATTCCTCTTGGAAATGAACAGCATTTTGTAATTACTTGTCTTGATTAATAAACACAACCTCAACAAACATCTAATTCGACTTCTAACTGTGAAGCCTCTAAATAATCTTACGTTTTGCGAAAGTCCAGAACATTGGAAAAAAAAAAAAATCAAGAAAACTGACTCTAAGGACTTGCTTTATTTTATTTATTTATCCAGTATTATTCAAATCCTTAATCAGACATTTTCTGCAAAGGCTTTATTCATCTTAACAGCAAATACACAACGCGACTCCATATACTAATGTTAGCCACTAATTAACTTCTCTTGAACTCATAACTTCTGACTAGAGCGGGAACGCATTTCTCCTCAGCAGACCAGCTATGAAACTTCCCAGCCTCTCGAGTTTACAAAGGTCTGTAAACATTTCTGGGGGAGGAACACACGTGCCATTATCTGAATCATTATGCTCACAAGATAATCTGGGAAGGAAGATTCAGAGGAGAGCAGTTAATAAGCAGGGAGGAATTTCTAATCCCTGACAGTTGTGTGATGACCGCACATCTCCCCGCTCCCTTTGGCACAGAACAGGGCTTTCCAGCTTTGGGGGATTGAGGGGGGTGGGCGGAAGATAGCAGAAAAGAATAAAAATACAAAGATTCCTTTGTCTTCAACAGATTTTGTTGCTTCTGCTTAGTATTTTAATGAAATATTTACTGTTCTTGTGTTTATGCTTTAATTATTCATTACTGAAATCAGTTAAAGAGCTGTGGCACTCTGAAATGCAATTCTAAAAGCGATACCTTAGAGCTCCACATTTACTGTAGTTCCGTGAATTACATCTCAAGCCCGCTCTGTTGGGGAGCCACGAGAACCTTTTCCTCTGAACCAGGCCTGGATGAACTCAGCCGAGACACCAGCAGGCGAGGTGAGCTCCTCGTGTCCTGCCACTGCAACCCCAGGCAGCAGCACAGGCAGGCTGCAGGCTGTTATGGGCTCCCCTCAGCCTCCCCTCATTGAGCTTCATGCAGTTGGTGATTGCCCGGTCCTCCCCCTTGTCAAGATATCTCACTGTAAGGCCTCTCCAGCCTCCAGGGGATCAGTATCTCTTCCCAATTTAATATCATCCGTAAACTTATATAGAATGCATTCAGCTCCAGAGTCCAGATCATTTTTAAAAGCAATCAAGAGAACTGGCCCCAAAACAAGGTTTTGGGAAACCCCACCAGGGACTGGTCACCAGCCTGACCTGATGTAATCTCGCTGTCAGCCAGGATCCACCACCCAGGCAAAAGACGATCACCATTCAGAAAACTTTAAATGCAAAACAGACACAGCAGGGCACAGACGTCATGGTGTCCCCTTCCCAGCCTGCGAACAGGCTCCTTGGAGCAGCCTTTGCTTTTCAAGGCTACCACCTCCCTGCAGTCCCTGTGCTTCAGTTCTGCAGCACGCCAAGTGCCAGGAATGGGACTGCTGGCTGGAGTGTAGAGGAAGCATAATTTCCCTCTACACACAGAGATAACAGTAAAATAAGCTGTGCTAAATGCAAATGCAAAGCTTCATCCTGAATGTTTTTAGAACAAGAAGTGAAGCACGGACGACGCAAAAACCTGTTGTGTTGACAGCACTTCACAAAATTCACAACAAAGTTTTTGACTAACATTTCTTAGTTCCGCACAAGAGAAACCAGGGCTCTCGCCATCTCACCTCCACTCACACGGGGCGACGTGCAAAAGCAAAGTCCGAATGGAGGTCGTAGTTTCTGACAAATTACAATAAGCAGAGAAGCCCTATCACCTGCCACAAATCTGAGAGCGTGTTCTTCCATCTGCCCTTTAAACAGAGCTCGTGGCAGTGACAATGGCAGTGCCACAGCCTGAGTGGCGGCTGCTGGTGCTGCACAGGCATGGAATATAACCATGATTTCAGTCAGCTCAAAGACCAGTCTGGTATCACTTCTGAAAAGAGAGCAGAACAGAGGTAAGCAGACCACAGTGGTCAATATGACAGCCATTTGCCACCTAGCTTCACTGTTGTCAGGCATGGGGCATTTCGTTTGTCTTCCTTCTCAGCTGCACAGGGAGATGATAGAAAAAAGTACTACAGTACTGTGCAGGTACTGCAACAGAGTTCTCCCTGGGAGAGAAAATCAAGATGTTTATTTGAGTATTTAGGAAAGGAGTGATGGAATTTGGCGGCACAAGCCCAAAAAAGGCTGGCAGAAAGATGATAGGCATTATCAAAACAGAGACAAGTGAATTGTGCCTAATGTAAGGGCACAGAGGCGCCCAGATGGTCAGTGCTGTAAGCTCATGTGCTGCACATCAGCTAGGCCAAGGACAGGATGTGTTTCTGTTCACCTGCAGAAGCAACCCTGATGTCCCCTGGCAAGGAACAGGTGGACTGGGTGTCAGGAGGCTGAGTCACCTCCCCCACTGCCTGCTGGCTCCTTTCTGCTCTGCTTTGTTAAGTAAAGCGGGATTTATTAGCAGCTGGAAAGAAGGGAAGCAGAACTGTGGGAGGCCAGATCAGGCATCCGGAGATAGGGAGACAAGAGAGTGAAAGGCTTTGAAAGGTTGCTTGAGCAGGGCATGGAGGAAGGCTGGGACTGGGATTCCACATGCAAAACTCAGGTATTTGTTTTTGTGAACTCCTTTCTCCCAGAAGGAACGGGGGAGTGAGACAGTCAGAAGGGACCGTGTGGCTACAAAAGAAATAGCACACAGATAAAACAAAAACAAAACACAAAGAAACAAGAAAAAGATTGCTCGCCCTCTCTAAAGGCATTGTTCAGTTTAACTAATGTTTTCTCCTGCTGTACATGTATCCATCTAAATACCTAAATAAGCATTTGCTGAAAAATGTGCTGCTATTATTTCTTGAGCATTAGACACAATGTAAAATTGGACCCTCAGAGTAATTACGAGGTTCAGGATAATGCTACTATTATTTCTGGTGCTCAGTTTCTGTAAATAGTGTCTAATGTACCTCAGAAACTCACTATTAATCACAAAAAATAATGTCTCTCTCTCTAATTCATAAACTGTGATTACTAAATACTTTCAGACTGTTTTTTGTTTGTTTGTTGCTGCTGTTTTTGTTTTTTTTTTAAGAACTCAAATTTTCCATAACACCTAGAGGGCTCCTAAGGAACAGAACAAAACAAATAGTTTGCATTTTCAAAATTGAAATTCTGGAAGAGGCTCTAAACCTAACAGCAAACACGAATGCATTTTGGATTTCAACCATCTTAACATCCTTAATCTTTACCAAGTTCAGTACGTTACATTTCTTTGACAACTAATCAATCAAAGGCATCATACCTTCTGCAAAGCTGCCAATTTAGTGTCATTTTGCCCTCTCAATAATGATTTATTTTCTACAAAAGCTTCCTTGTTTACTTTATGTAAGTGTGTGTGTATATATAATATAAATTTAGCAGAACAGATAGGGAAATAAGAAAAGAAAAAAGCAGCCAGTGTAATTCTACATTACTCAGGAGTGCCAACAAGAAAATCCATGACTTCCATGGATCCATCACTTCCAGTCAACAAATCAGCGAGGACATCCCCATGACTCAGCGTCCAACAAGGGAAAGCAAAGAACTGGCTCCAAAAAGGCCTAAGACACTCTGGAAAGAGGCCATCAAAGACCCACCAGCAGTGATAAGCTGTCCTGGATGAGCAGAGAGGAGCAGTCAGCATTTTTGGCAGAGGAAAAGCAGGAGACAACTCAGAAATACAGCCTGCTAGTTGTGCTCCATGAGGGTAGCACTACCAAAAGTAAAACCATGGAGTACATAACTGTTAGCCTATGACATGACACAAATGTCAGAAAAAAAATAAAGGAAGAGTGTAAAGACAAAATTATATTAAAAACTAACAAGAACAATAGCACAGAACTACTCAAGGAAATGAGGTTCCCAAACCACAGCAAATCTCCCCCACAGGGAAGGGCGAATATCAGGAGGTGCCCACCAGGAGCAATGTCTGCAGGAGAACCCTGGCCAGCAAAGGTAGATCCTTCTGTCAAGTTCTGCTCTTCTCAAAAGCACAAGGGTTTTCAAAACAAGATTGATTTCCTTAATGGGAACAACAGCACAGACTAATTCCATTATTTTCAATGGAGCTGAATTTGAAAGGTCTATTCACATGTAATGGTACCTTCTGGGGAAAAGGCAGCAAGGAATCAATTTTACAAACCACAGTGATTGAGTCCATTTAAAAAACAACAAAAACAATCAAACCTTTCACAACAATTCAAAGAACAGACCTCTGAAGCATCTGATGGCCAAGAGCAGATGATCCTTGCAGCAGCACAGCGGTACCTTCCTGCTGCCTCTCAGCCCTGCGTGCCCACAGCCTTCCCTAGGCTGCAGCTGCTGCCCACTGGGCACCATTCCTGTCAGCGCTTTTCTCCAGACCTCACCGCGCGGAATGCTGTCCCAGGACAGGCCCCAGCTAAGTGACTGGAATTAATGGTGGGGGCCACCCCTGCAGAGCTCCAGATACTGCTGGCCAAGGAAGGAGGGAGAAAAGAAAGGGCTGACAACAGAGACCGAGCCTCCAAGCCTCCCCCTCCGCATAAAAGCAAAACCACCCCATGCCATTGCAGTGCTTCCCTTAACCGTCTTCAAGAAGAATCCACGTATTTCAAATCTGAGACATGAAAACAGCTATTAGAGATGTGAGAGAAAGAAATAGGGAAGGGAAACTTCCACCTGTGGCTATAAAACCTTACAGCCACTCTTCAGCTTGTTGGCAGAAATCTGCAGTGATGGATAATAAAATTCTAAATGCAGGTGCCCGGCTAGCAAAGGCATTTAAGCACACGCCAGCCTCTCGGTTGTTATTTTTCAGAGGCTATTCATTCACTCAACCAAAACTCGCCGGCTCCCTCGGTGCACTGCTAAGAGCTGCTGCTAGGTTTGGGTGGGTTGCAGTGACCTTTTCATACCACATTAGTGGTCATAATTTGCTGAACTAACATTCCCTGCTGTTGCTGTTGAATCTATCAAATCACTTTTGAGCTACCACGCAATCTTAAAAGCTTGTTACAACCCACCCTGGACCAGGCTTCAATTTAGTGTGGCGGGTGCTGAAATTCCACACCACCCTGCAAGCCCTGCAGACAGGCAGCACGACTCGAGGTGCACGCTTCATTGCACCCGTGCCAAGGAGACAATTCAGCAGGCCTGGCCCCAGCGGGTCCTACAGGACCACGGGTACCTCTGGTTTCATTAATGGAACTTAGATCCAAATACTTCTTCTTCAGAAACTCTGATGCCCATCCAACCAGGGCACGAGTCAGAAGGGTCTGTAAACAGCAAAATGTGCAGCAGTCATACCCAGAAATCTGTATACTACGTAGCTCAGGAAACAACTCACAGAAGCGGGGCTTTTCTTCCACTAATAGGGGCAAAACAACTCCACTCGTGCTGTCCGGGAGCACAGAGGGCAGGCAGGCTGTCCTCACAGCTATTCCTCCTTCCTCTCATTCTAATGAGCCTTGTTTACTCCGGTTGCGCGCACCTCCAGACACAAATGGCCCTTCAGCTACTGTACATCTTATTTGTCCTTGCTTCTGCAATAAGCACTCACATCAATGAGTGTTTAAAACAGTGCAAAATTCAAAAGAAACTCCCCTAGGTGGTCTATGCATACAAATAAGTATATATTTTGCTTTTTTCATAAAAAGACACCCTGCAGGTTTCAAGCTTCTCTCACTGCAAGAAATATTCTCGGGCAACAATGCTGATTTGGTGTAAGCTGATCCGTATCACCGAATCCCACCTTTGTTTTTGGCAGTCCCCTTTCAAGGTGACGAAATTAAAGTGAAAGTCTAATTCCTAACAGCCCAACACGGGGGCAAGGCTGCTTCACAGAAATCTAGAAAGCTAAATATCATGAAGCAAATGAAAAAAAGAAATCCGTGCTGCTCAGAGAACGTCACTGGTAATATCAGGGCTGGGAGGATTACACTAGCCGGGAAAAAACAATCCCAAAGCTGCATCAGATTCCTTCAAAACAAACACGTTCAATGGACAAGGTTATGGCAGAGCTGAAGAGGCTGCTTCCCAGGCTCAGTGCCTGCAAGGAAAGCACTTAGTGATGAACCTGCTAATATGAACACAAAAGGGTCAGATCTCGTCACGCAATACAGCGGGTCAGCCCAAAGCACCTGGCCTGTCACCAACCTTGGAACTTCCAAAAACGGTATGCACACAGATATGAAAAGGCAAATGAAAGATATGCCTACATTCATTTTTAGTCTATAAGCTTGAAATTGTTAAGAAAAAATATTTGCTGTCTGCACCTGTGTGAAATTGTGATTGCGGATGTAAGTGCTCTCAGCACCACGCTCGCTATGGCACTACCACTGCACTAATCACTGAAGGATGTTCAATAGGCCTGCTCAAATGCAACAGAAAAAAAGCGAATTTCCTAACGCAGTGCGGCTCCAAAGACTACCTGATGCATCTTTCCCTCTCGGCTAATTAAGGCCTCACCAAAAGGGGAACTCGGGCACATCCTGAAGTAAGACTTAACCAAGTTAGCCCGACACAATCATAGAATCATTAAGGTTGGAAAAGACCTCTAAGAACATCTAGTCCAACTGTTGACACATCACCACCATGCCCACTAACCACGTCCCTCTGTACCGTAGCTACCCTTTTCTTGAACGCCTCCAAGGACAACATGTCAATGCGTGCTATTCTAAAAACTTCAATTTTTGCCATAGGTAGATCAGCTCAGACAGAAGAGCTCGTAACACATATAGGCTGCCCTTGACACCCTAACCTCCTCCCACAGGTCTGTTTGCCTAGAAGCCTCAACAACAAGCAGAAGAGCCAGGGCAGCCCTGGAAGGCACAGCCGGACCCTCGCACAGCAGCAGGTCTGGGAAGCCAGAAGTGCACGTGTGGCACCCACTCCCCTGCCCACACAGGCTCCTGCTCCAGCCCCACCTGCCCGCTGCCTTACCTGAGAGCCCTCCTCCTGCCTCGGAGAAGCCAGAGAGCAAAGCCACACACGCTGCCACGTCCACAGCCCAGCAGCAGGCAAACGGGGCTGTGCACATCTGCTCGGGCTCCGACAGGCACAGAGGGGCTGAGGTGGATCACGGTGCAGTGACAGAGCCTGGCAAAGCCTCTGAGCCAGCGACAGCAGCGAGGAGAGGCCCACAGAGGTGCGCTGCCGGCTCTGCAGCGAGCTCGCGTTGCAGACTCAAGGCCAGACTGCTGCAAACTAAAATAGCTGCTGCATAAAAGGCACAGCCAGCTCTGCATATTCAAGATCAGAACGGAGATAAATGATGAGATTCTTCTGTGCAATGCACAAAAGCCAAAAATCACCAGTGCATTTACAGTTCAATATTCTCCTAATCCCATCTTTATTTCTAGTGCATAAATAAAGCTCATTACAAATGATTTTCTTCAGAAACCTACTAGCAACCCAAAATAATTCATGAATGTGCTGTTTGCATTTATACATCCTTGACACCCACAGTAAACATCAAAACAAGGAATTCAGTCACTCACACTGGTTGTAATACATAATTTCTCTTTTTCTCCGTGGATTCTGTCACAGCTACACCCAGCTAACTCCTGCAGCAGCATCTCTCACATTGTAGGTACATATACATACACATACACATGCATATTTCACAGGAACTCCTCTCAGTCCACCTTGCTTTCCTTCCTAAGCACAGGCATTTTGTGACAACACACATACATGTATTGAGCAATGCCTTTGTATCAAAAATAAAAAATATAAAAATAAAAACAAGGAGGCTTTGTTTCTTAGTCCTGACCAAAACTAGAGCTGCATGCTTTGCTTTGCACCAGAAGAGCATGGGGACTGCTCTCCTTGCTCACAGCATACTTTGCCGTTTGCCCACTGGCTGAAGCAAACTCTGTATCTCTGGTGGGTGTGCAGGCAAAAAGCAAGGCTGCAGAGGCGATGCTGATGGGATGGAGAAGTCCAGTGGGACCACAGCAGCCTCTCTCGCATCCCAAGATCTGGAACACAAGCCCATTCAGGCAGGGCTGCAATGGGGTCTGTATCCCAGTGACCTGCTGGCACCTCCCTGCAGGCACAATGGAGCAGAGCTGGTATAGATCTAGGTGGACTTTGCTGCTTTTCCTTCCTCGAGAGCTTAAACTGGATAAAGACATTAACAAATTAGGTACAGAATTACTACTGTTATTATCCCTCAAGTTTGCACGCCCCCAGGAACACAGAATAGCACACAGACCAAGCACAGTCTGAGCAGCACAGCCAGATTTGTGCCATCACTGCACACCCTGCATGACACCAGAGATGACCAAGGCAGGAACCACTGCAGCAAAGTACACTCACCACCCTTACCCCACATGGACAGCAATGGATGTGTACTACCTCCAACGTGCTCTTAGCAGAAGTGACCCTTCAACACAAGGCACAGCAGAGCCTTACTGGGTAACAGCCAATTATAGAATGGCTTGGGTTGGAGGAGACCTCAAAGACCATCTAGTTCTACTTCCCCACCACAGGCAGGGCTGCCAGTCAGGCACTAAATCAGATTGAGATGAGATGCTGGAGGTGCTGACAAGGAGGAAGAAATGCACAGGGGGTCCACAGGGTTGTAGTGCAGGTGAGAGCCTGGGTGTGGAGGAGGAGATGGTTTGAGGCACAGAGCAACCACAGTGGGGCCAACAGCTCTTCCACTTACACAGCTCCTATAAGCCACCCAAAGGTGGCTCCTTGCCCTGCCCCATGGTGCCTACAGTGGTTGCCTCAAATAAAGCAACCACAGCCCGAGCTGCACCAAAAATGCCTTTCTGAGGGCTTTATGTCTGTTGCAAGAATCAGACACAAAGAAGAATTCTTATTACCTGCTCTGCGCTGAATTATACATACACAGTCCTCCTAATTGCACACACAAGGTAAAATTAAGCATCATCAATTTTCTTCAAAAGAAAATGTGCATGTCAGCCGTACGCCACCAGCCAGTAGGACTTCCCTGTTTAGTTCATAAATGCAGTTATTTTATGCAAAATTCAGAGTTTGGGCTGAGTAACATGGCAATTTATGAGGAAAAAAGAGAATGCCACAACTTCACAAACAAGCAGTCTCTCTTCTCCTAAATTAAAAAAAAAAAAAAATTAAAAATAAAAATCAAAAAATAAAGCATACAACATTAAAAAAAAAAAAAAACAAAAACCAAAACCATAAAAACAGCTATAGGGCAAATTTAGGCAACCAAGAATAAGAGCGAAGGTTGGAAATTTGCCACTAATGGAAAAGAACGGATACGGCTTATGAAATAACCCCACTGCTTCTGTGTATATGTGTTATTTCCAGTTTGGCCTCCCTAAATTAATCAGTTTTAATCTTCCCTGCTAAACTGGCACAACGTTGACTTCAGCTTTTCGGTGTCCATTTGTTCTACCACATGACATCACGCAATGCCTGCCAATAACACAGAGATGCCTAAAAGCCTTGAAATTCTTGGCTTGGGGACTCCAGGTTTTCTGAGAACTGTTAATTTACTTTGGCTTAAATCCTAGATTTTGGCTCCACTTGAAAAAAGTATTTCTCGCACAGTAATTAAACTTGTAGTGGACAACACCAAGGCAATAGGAGACAAGCTCCAAGCGGAGCGCCTTGTCACATCTTTCTGAGGTTTCCCTTCTCACGGCCATGATAAGAAGGCAATGGAGGAGCTGTGCACTAGGAGTGCAGTCTAAGTTCTAATGAGGCAATTATGGAACAAGCTGTGTTTGTGAGACAAAACTGTATATATCATTACGCAATCAGAGAAAGCTTGGCTGTCAGTTAAAAAAAAACAGCTGACATTCAGTCCATGTACAACTTTGAACAAGTCATTAGATGATACAGCAGCATTGACATTGCCTTTTCCTAAGCAGCCCATCACTGCATCCTCCTGGTGGTGCAGAGCAGGGGCAGCCCCATCTCTGCCACCACCAGGACACCAGGGCTGGGACGGCACACAGATTGCTCTCGGGATGGCAGGGACACGGCCTGGGCCCTCAGCCTGCTCTTTGCTGGTGCTCAATGGGAATTTGGCAGCACTTCACTGCACTGCTAGGGGAGGAGAAGAGAAATGGCACACAAGACTGCAAGTTCAAATACATTGCAAAATAGTCTGCAAAAATAGCTGGGCCTTGTAAGAAATATACCTCTCCATGGAAACCACCAGACGCTCTAAATTCTGGCAGACTAGAGAAAACGGGTCTGTATTATTAAAGGAAATGTCTGTGTATTCGGGCTTTTATAATTCTAACCTTCAGGAAGAGAGTGGCAATTGTTGATCTCGGGAACAGGCCGTATGAATTCCTTAAACCCTTCCCTCTCCACATCGAGCGGCACTGCGGCTCCCAGGGGACGACACGGGCAGGGGAGCACGCGGTGCAGTTCTCAGCAGTGCTCTTAATTACAGACATGGAATGGAAAGAAGAGCAAGAAAAATACACCCTGGGGTTTTAAAACACCTGTCCGTACAAATAACACCCCCCCATATATTTAGATGTGGAGTGAGGTATGGCAATGCTTCTGTAATACATTAAAGAAAATGATGTGTATATTACAACATCTGTATTCCAAATCTCCAACACTCTACCAAGTGTAAGATAGGCCATTATGATTCTCTTCCTCACCCCAAACAGTTTCTACTTTGGATGCCAGGTGGGGAACTATAGATTAATTAACTCCCAACTGGCATTGATGAGATAATTACACTCGCCTGTCTGTGAATCTCACAATTTCCAGCCAAACTGCCACACCAGAAAGTGAATCCCAACACAGAAGCCCCACTTCTGCACTGTATACCAACAACACACTGACCTGTTACCTGTGGAGGCTGGGATACGCAATTCAGAAGAAGTTAATAGAATATTTTTAAAGAAATAGAAGTGCTGCAGCCTCAAAACATGAAAGGGATGGGCTACAAAGGAACACTCATATAGAGAGCAATTATATTTTTGATATCTAATGGTTCTGCCTCAGGAAGCAAGAGCTGGCTAGCATCAAACTATATAAAAGAAAGGATTATGGGCTCACGAAAGAAGAATGCCATTTTGATTTAAAACCCAGCAAAGCATAGTGCAGATTTGTTATTTTAACTCACAGTGCTTAATTCCTATAACAAGCCAGAATGCTATTAAGGATGAAAAATACATGAAATACTTATGGTATGAGAAATTAAAAGTAACCTCACTTTTCATCAATGACTGTTTGCTGAATAGGCCGTTCTTTGCTTCTTGAAACCATCTTGTGCTTTCACAGTACATCTCTGCTGCACAATATTTCAACAGGGAAAAAAAAGCTGTGAATTCATTTCTGAGTACCTGCTACTCTGCTGCATCTCCCGTCACTGGTCTGGGAGAACTCCCAATCAAAGGACTGCAAACTCTCCTCATGACTTCCCTACCAGCATCAAAAGCAGCTTCTGTATGCATTTGTAAGATTTCTTCCCCATAACACAAAAGGCTCTCCTAACCTCACCAAGCCATCTCTGATTTTCATCCCTCCTGACTCTGCTGTGAGCAGATTTCTGTTGTAAAGCACCACAGCTTCTTTGGACACTTCAGTCAATCTCACAGCAGCAGCAATAGAAGGCAGCCAGCTGCCAGCTCTGCCCCTTGTGACCAGGATGAAGGCCCTGGATCCCACCTGAGCTCCCAGTTCAGCAGGAGCCACCATCTCCTGCCTCCAACCAAGGCCTGGGGCTACGACTGGTGCACAGCTACGTGTGTGCACCCACCTACATCACCACACGGCGTTCAGAAGGTCTGCAGAAAGACCCCCATTTGATGCAAGAAAAGACACCAAGCTGCTGTCTGCTGCTGCAGTGCCACACGTGTTACCAAGCTACAGGAACACAGCCAAATTTCTGCTGCTTGCTGTCAGTGTGCCCACGGACAGCATCAGAGCATTACCGGAGCGGAAGCCCCCCTAAATACAGACTCATCACACATGAGAGTGATTCAGGGACGCTGCACTCCCTGACACACTGTGACACTTCAGCATCACCTGACAGCCTGTGCGCTTTCCTTCTCATTGCCAGGGGAAGAACCGTGAGCAATCCCTGCAGGAAAATGGCCTCCAGTGTAACGCAACAGTTTCACCTCAAAATTCTAAAATAATTATAATATTTAGAACAAATTTGTAAGCACTGCAAACTTGTTTGTGAAGGGAAGCAGTAAACTAACTTTCATTCTCTCCCTCTAAGGCAGTGCCATGTATGACGATGCTGCTATGCATGCCAGAATCAAGTTTTTGAAATAAATTCCCCACATTTAATCCACATCTAGCAATCATCAACATGGGTGACATACAGAGTTTACACAAAAAGATTTAGTTTGCTCTCAATTCAAGAAATTACAGGATACTGCCCAATCATTCAGAATATTTCTGTAGTATGACATCTCAATCTGCTGTTCTATAGGAGGGGTTCTGGTCTTCATTTTGATTTGAAATGCCTAGTGACCAAGAGAATTCAGACACTGCGCGAAACCCACTGGTGCTTCCTGTTCTAAAGAAAGGGTATCTTTAGCACGCCTAGTTTAAAAGAAGAGAGACACAACACAATCAGCTATGGAAATTCATTCTTTGTGCACTAATCTAGTGCACTAAAAGCAGGGACTTCCTTCCGGGTCTCTCCTACAACGGGGTTTTTGCTCACTCACTTACAGAACTGCTTATGAAAAGTTTTTTGGGGGCAATACCACCCTCTGTGAGGGTGGTGGAGGGCTACAAAGATGATGAGGGGCCTGGAGCATCTCCTGCACGAGGAAAGGCTGAGAGACCTGGGGCTGCTCAGCCTGGAAAAGAGAAGGCTGAGAGGGGACCTCAGCGCTGTTTATGAAGATCTGAAATGTGGGAGTCAAGTCGATGGGAGCACACTCCTGTTGATCCGATGCAGGGAACCTGCTCTAGCAGGGGGTTGGACTCAATGAACTCCAGAGGTCCCTTCAATTCCGTGATTCTGTTTGCTCAAAACATCACATTTTGTTAGGTAAACTCTAGCTAAATAAATACAGTGGCAGCAGCTAGCATTTGACACGATTGATAATGCATTTATACAAGCTCCTGTGTCAGTCAAAAAAAATCAATCCTGTAAGGTACACGTGCTGTTCCTCAGGAAGAAGGATCGCCTCCTGTCACACCCCATCCATCCCAGCCCACCCAATTCCTCCCCAAATGCCATTTTCACCTGTCCACTCGCTCGCTCTCCTCTAAAATCCCATCTTCTCCAAGATTAATAGAGAGCAGCACAGCAAAAGCTAGGAAAAAAGATTTCTGTGAAAAACTCAGAAGTGGTGTCAGTGACAGAACAAAAAACACACTGGCGAGAGATGCAACACAAAAACACCACTTACTTTCTGTTACAAAATAACAGCTATATTTCCTTAGGTGATATCTCTTGCCATTAATCTCTCTGGCCATTGCTTTCTTTTCCTTACAAACCCTCCTGAAAAACCTATCTCTGGAACTTTAACGTAGCCAAAGGGATGAGGCAAATAAATAAATAAACAAAACAAAACCGATCTGGAAGTCAAGCCATCCAGCAGCCATTTAAGAAACAGCACTCCCTTTTCCCTTCTCTACATACAGGGCACCAAGTTCCCAAGGACTTCCCCAGCCCAACCTCACCCCTCTGCAGTGTGATGGGTTTTGATGCACTGTGTGTTCTGAAGAAGCAGGCTGCCCTGCTCTAACTCAGACTGGCACCTGCAGAACAGAGAGGGCGCTGCGCAAAGGTCTGAGGTCCTGATCTGGCTCTTTTAAGCACGCACCCATAAAACAGGAAAACTACTTCCCATGACTACCCCTGGGAGTAAAAACCCTGATTTTGTGTTTCCTGAAGACTTAAAAAGTGTATAAAGGGTTTTATGACTCTCTTCTAGTGTTTACAGGCATTTTCAGAAGGGAGAAAGTAAGTGGCCATCCAGGAAAACAAGTTTTATAGAGGAAAAAAAAGCTTCAAAGCCCCTGAGTAGTTAAAAACCTTGTTAATTCCTTTAAATCACAGTAACCTTCCATGCTGGCTGAAACCACAGCAAGTACGTCACTTTCAGGGAAAAATATAGTTCTCATCTGGATGTTTCTTGTCAGAGAAAGGAGATGGTAGAAGAGGAAAGAAAATGTACTTCATCGGTTTAAACCATTACATTACTGAATGACCATACATTAATATAAAGCAAATATTTCAAGACAGAACGTGAAGGCTAAAAAGAGCATTTTGACCTTCTCTAGTTATTTACTGGGAATGCAGCTATCAGGATGCAAAACAAGCAGCTTCTCTGCTGACTGTGTTGTGCTAACAGAGAGTTCAAATTTTAGTTGTCTGCATTTCTAGAAGCTCCCAAGAAGGTGGGAGACAACTGAAACACAGCCTGCTTATCCACACCATTCCCATGCAATCTTAAGATTTTAGCAATTAAATATTTCACACAAACTCATTCACCCTTTTTAACAACCTCTGCAGTCTCAAGTAGTGAAAAAATACTGAGGAAGAAATGCATCCACAAAAAGACAGCATGGTAGCTGCATTTTTAAGGTTTGTTTTTATAGGCTCGCTGGGTACGATGGTATCACAGTTCAGAGCCTGATGTGCCACACATTTGAAAGGCTCATTGGAATAGGCACACAGCCTCATCACCTACTGATGCAAACAAACCAAACACGACTCGCTGCCTCACGCTTAGGGGAAGCTCGTCAGAAACAACTGGAGTCAGCAACACTCAGCCACTTCTCTCTAGGCTACAATCCACTGTTTTCTAACACTAATCCAATGTCAAATTCCAAAGCCATGTGCAGGTTGCCCCATTACAAAGTCTGCTTCCAGCAATCGGATCTCCGTGCCTGCTGAGCTCAGTGCAAGCCACAGGCAGATGTAACGCCCAGCTCACCCAGCCCAGAGACACGACAGTGCTGGGGAGGATGCTTTTGGTAGCTTCATTTCAGAAACTGCAAAACTAAGACAGCGAGCTGACGTGACCTGACCAAAATTCATCCTCACAGCAGCAAGGACAGAAAACCCAGCAGGCCAGAGCTCCAGTTCACCATTTTATGCTTTGAACTACATCCTTCAATGTCCAAAACAAGGCAAACTGTCAGCAGCTCAGACCATTTTGCAGCCAATTTTAATGGGTCTAAAAGCCTCTACCGTCAAAACAAGCATTTACCTAAAACTATATGCTTCTTTCATCTTTTTCCTCTTTTTTTTTTTTTTTTTTTTTCTCTCCCCAAAAAGTATTTAAGTCACAAACATTTATCAGCATTCTGTCCACTGCCTGGGAGGAGAGGGAGGTGCTCAGCACCAAAGGTATAATCAAGTGCTCAGATAGGCTTAGCTGTTTTAACCCCAGACATCTGTAATAAAAGCAATCACAGCCACCAAACTACTAAGAGGAGCACTAATGAGATTATCTGTCAACACAAACAAAAGGATAAATACAAGCAACGCTATCAGTCCCTGGAACCTAATTCTTGTGTGCTTAATCTGAGACTATGGCAGGGGGATTAAAGAACCTGAGCATCTAATAAAAAGTTATTGATTGTAAAGTTCTTGTTTTAAATGAGGTATTTGTTTATGGTTTAAGCTAACCAGCGTATGCAGTAGATGGTGGCAGCAGGGGATTGATGCTGAGGATGCCACGCCACGGGCAGTGCTGACCCTGCACGGCAGCAGAACTGCCACCGACCCACAGCACAGCTGAAGCCAAACACACGGCTGCATTCAAACCCTCCATTAATTTTGCCAGCTTTCCTTGTGTGAGCAAGGCCAAAGCCAAAACCCTTTTTTAAAGAGCACCAGGAAGCCAGGGAAGCCCTGAAACGCTGCGATCCGCGCAGTCGCAGTCGAAGAAAAGCGACCCAAGATGTCTGTGTGTGCTGGCAGATGCACACACACCCCTCTTGCTGCTGCAGGCGGCCCAGGGCTGGCAGCATGGCTTTATTCTTCCCATTCTTGCTGCAAACCTTGCCAGCTGCCCTCTTACCTCTCATGTGCTCAGTACAGCTGCCACAGCTCAATCCAGATGAAAGGTTTGAAGCGTGACACGGAAGCATCTCCTGCACTCCACTTCCAGTCTAATTAGCAGATTCACCTGAGTGCACGAGGAAGGAGAGGGGGGCCCGGGTGCGTGGCAGATCCCAAGCTAATTTGATGGGACTCAACTTCTTATCCAATTAAAATTTCAGCATTTGGGTGCTGGCAGAGCATGCCGACCCCATGTCCCCAGCTGATTGCTCCTGAGAGCTTATTTCTTAGGTGTGGCTCCCACATATGCTGTGATCAGGAAAATATATGTATATGTTTTTCTTATCAGGATGGGGTCAGACTCTGGTTGCACAAAAGGCCCCAGCGATGCCTACAGAACTGACGGCACAGCCATTGGGAAGGCTGGTTCTGATGCAGGTACCAGCCTATGCCTCATACAATGGAATTTACTTCCATACCCTAGTTCTGCCCCAGCATAGCAGAAACCCCACTGCTACCCAGCACAGAAGGATCTGGGATTCCCTTCCACCTTTTTAGAAAGCTGTTCCCTCCCCATTGTTTTACCACAACCCCAGCCTCTCCCCCCAGGACAGAAGATGCCCAGAGAGGCAGCTCTGCAGCCCTATGCAGTACAACCTGTGTGCACGGCTGAGGCATTCTGCAAGCAGTCTTGCTACCCACCTAATGCTCACTTAATGGAAGTGTTCACAGAAAAACACCACAAGGATTTTCAAATAGAAACAATTAGCATTCACCGTAATTTGCTTCTGCTTCCCCCTATTTCTAAAGCCACGTGCTCTGCTTTAATATTAACCCCTGCTTGTTCATGAAAGCCCAGTTCAAGGGAGTTAGCCACACAACTCCCATTAAACACCACAGGAGCAATTAAATTCAATGGTGAAAAGATTACATTATGAGCCATGAAACTTGGGGATAGCATCCTTTGTTTTGTAAGTGTCCAGCATATCAGCAAAATGAGCAGCTTTCATCACACCAAAGCTATTTTTGCCAACTCCCCATTTTCCAATCCATTCTCCCATGCATCCACAAACCTCAGCAAGGGACTAGCACTCAGATCTGTAAGGAAAGCATTCACCAAATCACTCCACTCACCTAAGGGGGTTCCAAGCTGTAGGCTGAGCCTGAAGAAACTGAGCTGCTCAGGAGGCCAGAAGGAGCCCAGCCTGGGCTGGGGAGCTTTCACCAGCCCTAAAATGTCGAGGCACACTCATTTCAAAGTGCAGTTATCTCATGAATGACTGCGCCTTAGAAACACCTTTGCGCTGGGAAGTCTGGGTTTTCCAAAAATGAGACAGCATGTCCTGCTTTTGAGATTGCGTGAAACAACAGAGCAGGAATCTCACTGTGCAGAGTGCCTCGTGGTCTCACGGCTGCTTGTGGCCCGGGGCAGGCACTGCTCACCGTGCCTCCATCGTGCAGAGCAAGGCGAGTGGCTGAGGACAGGAAGCACAGAGCAATTCCCACAGAACAAGGCTGTGTTTGCAAAGGTGCCCAGGAGACTTACGGCTCAATCAACACGAGATGTGCATACTCTATGAGGCAAAGAAGAAAGGGAACAGCTTCTTATTAAAACACAGCATCTTTTTGCTGTCTAGCACTCAGCTCCACAAGACAGAAGGTTTTTTCCTTCCTTTACTAAAACCCTGAAGAATTCCATGAAAAAAAGTCCAAGTTTAAAGACTCCACATCTGACAGCATCTAAGCAGAGACCACTTGTGTAAAGAAGTGCAGTCCCCTGTGTACCTGCTCTGCTGCTCAGTCTTTAGGAGATCACAGGACCTCTGCCTCTTCCAGTGCAGGTTTGATGGAGGCAGGCAGCGATGCAAAACAAGTGGAAGAAGCCTTGTCAGCCCCAGTGCAGGGCTTTGCTGGCAGTGCTGGCAGGGCAGGCAGGAATCGATCCTCACATTGCTGCAACATCTGAGTTCTGTAAACAAGATGGCTGATGTGCAGCAATAGGTTGAAAACTGAGGAGGACCACTCAGAATCTCGTCTGGATCACTCCTGACAAGCTCAGTGCCCAGCTATGTGCATCCAGCCACCTACCAAATACTGTCCCAATAGAAGGGACACACAAGCTACAAAGCAGAGGTTGTTTACACCATTAAGATGCAAACTATACAGCTAAAGGATTTCTGGAGATGCTCTTTACAAAGCACATTATCTCAGTGTGGCTGTTGAAGGGCTTTTGGGGAAAGGCTTCTGTTTTTTTTTAAGTATAAAGGAGCCCAGACAGCATTACATTACTAAATTACTGGCACGTGTCTGGGTTTGGAAAGATGCCCGACCGACCCAAGGGTGTTTGTCCAGCAGATGTTGCAGTGGGACCAGGGAAATGCAGCAGGTTCAAGCCGGTGATGAGAGAACTCCAGGGCAAAGAGCTGTTGAGTGAAAGATCCCCTTTTTGCTTTCTGCTCCCCAAAATCACTTCAAAGCCTGCAGGCAAGCAGTAATTCCAGCCATCTCCAGTGACGCAACTGTGCGTAAGGGAAGGGCTGTTACCACCACCCGAGCAGCAAACCACAGGCACCTGGTAGCACAGCCACACGTGCGCCCTGCTGCAAGGAGCCTGCAGAGCACGAGCACGTCTCGCAAATTGTGACTCAACTCCTTCCTCCACACAAAAATAAACACATTTAAAGATGAACTTCAGGAAGAGGTCAAACTGCATATCGCAGCTGGCTTTGCAAACCGCTTGGCACGGGTGAAGAAAGGTGTAAGTTGGATCCTGCACAGCTACTGCGGCACCAGAAAGAGGAGGATGCTCGCTGTGTCTCTGCTTTCCACAGACACAAAGCACAGCATAAAGTTTCCCTCTCGCAGCTGTACCACATGCTCCTTCTTTTTTTCCTGTGAGCTCAATTAAAGATCTGCTCAACCTGCCTACATACAAAATTCAGTAGCCTGTAGGACTTTGAAATGTTCCACAACCTGGTGTGGAACAGCCACTGGATCATTAATTCTCTGCTTCAATGTAAATGTTTAAAAACTATGCGAGAATTTAAACGTGATCTGCCTCTGCCAGCCCTGCTGCCGCGCCACAGAGCACTGCACCCCCAGCACCAGGCACGGCCGCAGCCTGCCACCCTGCTAACAGCACAGAGCCCTGCCAGGCCCAGCACGGCCGTCAGGAAGATCCCAGGCAGCTGAGCACTTTGAAAACCTTTTTTCAAATAACAGTTCATCCTCGTGACGTTCCTTTAGCTTACGCATGAATTGTTACCCCTTCTCTGCAGGTGAGAAGTTACAAGGGAATGCAGAGGAAGGCTGAGCTGTGGGCTGCAGGCTGCCAGCGAGGGACTCAGAGCTCGCATCTTCCTTTGCCTCTTTCTCCAAGAGCTCTGCAAGGTGATGGGAAGCCTAAAATATCTGGGGCTTGTTGGGATGGCTCTGCTCCTGGATGCCAACCAGGAGCAGCCAAGATCTGCACTAATTTCATAAGTACTGATTGGAAGAGAACAACACCGCCTTCTATAAAGGTCACAGGCTGCACAGTCGCACATTTTGCATGGCAGGAAGGGATTTCTGTGACACAGCAAACAAAAGCAAGGAGTGACAGACACATACTCAAATTTTGCTCCTTCCGTGTATCTCAGTTAAAAAGGATCTGTGTGTTTTTGGGAAGGTGCTTTCTAAAGCAACCTTTGTATTTTCACTGGTAGGTTGGTTTTTTTTTCTTTTTCTTTTTAAATATATTTTGATTAAAAAATGAATAATAAATTACCTGAAAGCATATTCCAAATTTCAAATACCGTATCAGCAACAATGGAAAAAAAAAGGTTTTGGCAAAAATATACACTCTAAGCATTACCTTTTTGATTGGTTGAAGTCATTTACTCCAGTAACACTGTCATGCTGAGAAAACGATCTTTTGTCTATAAGCGGTACACAGCTATTAAGCATTTTAGCACGTAAGTACAACATTTTTCTTTAGTCTGCAGCTTGGCAGAGGCAGAAATATGGTGTGAGAAAAAAAAAAAATCAGCACTGGAGTTTGGATAGGGAATTCAACAACAAACATACAGCCAGCAATGAGAACGGAATGAAAAAAAGCTCTTAATTAGGAGCACAAATGGACACAGCGATGGTGATGCCACCTATACAGCACACACCTTGGGTCACCCAATAGTAAGTGCTAGTTCCTAAATACCAGACAAGAATTTGCCCCACCAATTTCCATACCTGGGAACACTGCTTAAATGATAAGTAGCAAAATACACATTTCTTGGTTTGTAAGTCGTCATTACGCAGCAAAACAACTCTCGGCTTGTTTTTTCTTTATAAAATAATTTTCAGAGGTCAAGAACTTGAAGAACCTGAGCAAAAAGACAGTCCAAGCGGACACCCATCCGTGGCAATGCTGAGCAGCAGAATGGGGAAGGAAGAGGGGAGGAAGGAGGAGCCAGAGACATCCCTCCCTTTACTCTTCTAAGGTGTAAAGCCTTCTCCGTCATGACAGATTTTTTTAAGAAGCTATCACACATTCATAACACTAATTGATTTTCATAGAGAAGAGAGCAGATGAGGTCTCTTTGGGAACTGCCTGCTACATTTCTGCTTGAAAGGAGATCACTGCTGGTGTGCCTTAGCTCCTTCATAAAAAATTTAATTAACAATATCTCCAAGAAGGAAACCACGGTTAGGTCTCCAGCTATCGTGTGACGACCGGCACTCCGACACACCACAGCAGACGGTACTGCGAGCAGCCAGCACGGAGCGCTCCGGGGGGGCAGCAGGACATGGTGGGATGCTGGGGAGCACGAGCTGCCCGCCCGTACCTGGCACCGACACGCTGTGCTCCTGCTTGTGGAGGTGATGTGTTTCTGCCTGCGATCCTGTGGCCGTGCCAGAAAGCAAATGCTCAACAAACCACGATTCCAGGCCATGAGCTTTATAGAAATTCCATTCTGGGACAAGCAGAGGCTGTGTCATGAGCCCTCTGTTCTCAAATACGCATAGCTAAAGTCACTTCTGGACTCTGCATATGTACCCTGGACTCATGTACAGTGCAAGGAAGCACACGTTTTCCCCAGATTTTCTCAACTGCACAATAATTAACACCAATCTGCAAGATGACGGGCGGCAGATACCCTCCATGCAGTATTTTCAGCATCTGTTTTGTTATCCTTTAAGTACTTCAACCATTACAGACACGCTACCAACTTGCTTGACTTACTGTCTCTAATGTCGACACTGAGAATGTACATCATCACTGTCAGCCGGAGAAAATGAGGCAAGTCTGAGGGATTATGGCTGAAGCTGGCACTGAGAGCAGAGGCTCAGGGCTCCAGAATACTTCATTACTTCACATAACAATATATACGTATACATTTATTGTTTTTTTGCTTAGCAGTGTTGAGACTGCAACGCAAGATGACACTCTCCAGCCTTGGTACTGAATCAAACTGTAACAACCACTTTGATTCACCTCAGAGGAAGCCGTATTTCAGCCTTAGGTAAATTTATCCTTAAGAATGAGCTGCAGACTCCAGCTATGTTCAAGTATTTCTGAAAGGAAGGCCGGGGGAGGGAAAAGAACATTACAAATACACTAACTATCTACCTATCTCATCTCCAAGACAGCTGGCAGCATTATCTTCCTCTTTGGTAGTTAAAAAAAAAACACAAAAAAAAAACACCCTAATGGGATGCAAGAAGATCTATCTTCATACACTGAGTTAGCATAGACAGCATAGATCTATTCAGAAGGCTTTGTCAAAGTGACAGCCTGGAAAAGCCAAGCTTCCAAGCACCCTCTGGCTCCACTGCATGGACCACGGTCACCAGGAAAGAGACATCAGGAAAGGCCACCCCACCTCCAGCAGGACACGGGACCACTGTATGCCAGCCGTATGCACCTGCCACATGTTGAGGTGGAAAAAATCCCACAGGTCCCAACATCTGTGGGATATGGAAATACCTTGGGATAAAGAGCAGTCAGAAATGAACAAAATTAAGAAAAGACGACAAAAAAAATCATTCAATATTTGAAAATCAGATCAATATGTTTTTGTCAAGAAGGCAAAAAAAATAAAATGAACCATAGCTTTTAACTGCTGTGGCAGACATAACATGATATACTCCACTATGCTCACTGCTGTACTTCCATATGAATACAAAGCCTGGTGCTGGAGGTCTGCTCAACTCTGAAATACAGCACCGAGAAATCAAAGCCCCGGGATAATTTGAGATCTACTTCATGCTACATTCCAAAGCAATCACACTGCTAATAATGCACATATTTTATTGCTTATGAAAAAAACTAAATGATATCATGCCTTGCAATTGTTGACCGCTGATCCCATACACATTTGTAGACTGAAGACACCAAGAAGTGACTTGAAACAACCAAGGAAACAAAACCCAAAACATGCCTATTGACTGTCTTTAAGGTTTAGGAACATTTTGAAAAAAACTTACTTGTTGTGCAGATTTTATGCTGGTTTATACTTCTAATAACAGGCTTCAATTTCATCATTCTCACTTAATCAATGTCTTGAGACTTATTTTTTTTTAAACAGATGTAGACTAGAAAAAACCTGTGTTTAGCCTAGCCATTAAAATGTGAGTTCTGCCTAACAAGTGACTGCAGCACCTATTTTTCTATCTTCTTATTTATTAACCAGAGCTGTCCAACGGTAAGGAAGACATGTAAATCTAACATGAAGTATTTATGTTTGGCACGACATCTCCAAGAATAAAAAATCAGAAATGGGCTGGGAAACCTCACTTTGAGAGGAAAAGTAAAGGTAGAGGTTAGGCAGAAAACACTCTCAGATGGGTACTGCTGGCCATGAAGGGCTAAAGCAATCCCCCAGTGCACACAGAATGGTCGGAGCCCAGCCTGCACATAACCAAACATTTGAGGGGTCCGTCAGTCAAATGTGTGCAAAAGTTTAGCAAAGGGAAAATAATGTCATCCCCCAAAGGCCAGCTGACCAGTGATCAGCGGAGGAATTCAGTATTTTCCTTCTGTCCTGCTCTGGGAAAAGGAGAAAGAAAAACCAACAAACCAATGAAACTAAAAAGAAAAAAAAAAGAAAAAGAAAAACCAACCACACACACAAAACAAACCAGAAAAAAGCAAAAAACCAACCACAACACTGCTGGGGGGGAAAGAACCATATGCTTTGCTGTAATGCTAGGGGATGGAAATCCAGCGACTGAAGAGTTAAGAGACGCTCTAAAAGTAACTCACCCTGATATGCTGAGAATTTGCTGGGATCTCACCGAGAAAGGGTGCTTCTTGCACACCATATGTTCTGCAAACGCTTGTAACAACACAGAGGGGAGCCGGCGATGGAAATCCACCTTGGCTGCTGAGCTCCCCTGCTTCCTCTGAAACAACAGCGGCCAGAGACCAAAGCCATGCTCAGAGCCCTCCCAAATCCCCTGGTCCTCCCAGAGCTGCCAGGTCCCCCTGAAGCTCCTGCTGGGCTCTCCTGACCTTGGGCTGTTTTATCCTCCTTGCAGCCAAGCTCAGAGCAGATGCCCAACCTCTGCTGCCCTCCTGCACTTCTCTCTCTACCTCACCGTGCCCAGAGCTCATTATTGATGAAAAACACATCGTGAATATAATCATTTAATGTTATTGGCTATAGTGCATAACAGTATCTGGATGAGATTATAAAATAAAAGGCAAATTGCCTTTTTAAAGTCTATTATAATTTAAGGGACTTAAAAGTTAATTTACATACGTTAATATAAGTTAATTTACGTCTGTCCCAGTTTTGCCCTAAGAATTCAGAAATAATGCTTTTTCCAATATGAAACCTTTGTTCTCTACTGCAGCTGTGTGCAAAAATCTATAGGAAGTAGGAAAAACTCTCTGACTGTACTTATACAGATACCTTCACCACAATAGTCGGGAAAAATACAAGGACTCTGATGGTCTTCTCTCAGTCTTGCTTATTTTAAATGCTACTCACAACACTTGGAGGTAAAAAAGCATTCTTACAAACCACGAGTTTGGAAGGTGATGATGTTCCTTTGCAAACACAAGCAGTTGCCAAGAACTAGCCACATATATTTTTCTTACTCTGCGCTTCTTACTCTATGTTTATAAGGAATATGCCTTTTAATTAGAGCAAGAACTCAAAAATTGGAGGCCTTGGGTCTGTATCCCCCAAACCAGCTGCACAGCAGATAAAAGCTGCCTATCTGCTCACCAGAAAGCTGATTCTTTTACTGCCTAAAACCAAAGAACCCAGCCAAGCCCCATCAAAGCCCACACCATACCCTGCTGCCTGGTCTGCCCCAGCACCCCACTGAGCTTTGCACAGCTCAGCCACAGCACCGGGTGCCCGTGCTGAAATCATTTCTTGTGATTACTTACCTGAAAACGTCTTAAATGCCAGTAATTAACTTCAGATGCAAAAATTCCATAATGCGCTTCTTGCAGAGGTATACAGAAATATGGAAACGTGAAAGCCAGCATCCACTTGAATGTAAAAATGTTCATTGCAGGATGTTCTAAGTGCTTTTGAAGCTAAATTATCACCTGCTAACGTAGGCAATACGACATTGTTGAGGTGAAGTGGCCCAGGGGCAGGAAGAGGCTGGCCGCTTACAAATGGGCTTGTCTTTTCTTCCCAAATTCGATACATTGATATATTTAGAGTTAGTGTATCCTTCAAGACGAGTCTCTACAGCTAACATCTCACCCCGCCATACACTGGGCGCAAAATGAATCGAGAGATTACCACGCATACTGAAGGTCATGCAAATATCTACAAAGACTAGAAAAAAAACATTGTGCTGGAAAAGAGAAAGATTAAACCTAACAGAAAACAGAACGTGACAATGAAATACTGCTGCTGGAGAGCAAACCAGCACCATGCAAGAACCAGGTAAACCGAGGGTGCCATGCCCTGCCAAATACCCATCACAACCCATCACACGCACAGGGTGTAAGTGTGCAAAAAGATGGGAAGTGGGGAAATCAGAGCGCTGCACAGCAAACCGCTGGCCTTGGCCAATGTGCGGCAATCCCCAGGGAGACCGGGGAGGGCAGCCCCAGCCATGCACATGCACAAAGCTGGTGGCCCCCGAGCAGCAGCACGGAGCGTTACGGCAGATAATGCATGCACACAGCACGCACGCCTCACTCAAACTGTTTATCAGATTGTAACAGCACTGCGGCATCCAGGAGCGTGGATGTGCTGTTTTGTTCACATTTTAATGTGCCATCTTGCAGTAGATGCTTGCACAGCAGAGTAAATACAGTCTCTATATATACCCTGTGTGGGCGTCAGGGGTTATTTCTGACTGTCTTCATTACACTTCAATGCCAATTTAAATGCAAAAAATATAAAATAAAAATAAAAACCTCCACAATTCTCAGAGTGATTTCAGTTTGATTTTTATAATCATTTCCAGAACCTTTTCATTCTGCAATTTCAAACCCTTATTGAAAGCTCTTGCCCTTACAAAGTTATCTTTGATGCAAGTCAAGCAAACCAGACGAGCTAACCCTTCTCCCCTTTCCCACTTTGCTAATAAATGAAGACATGAATGGCATTCGCAATATTTAGCCTCAAGAACAGTTTAATAATAATGCTGCATCTTGCTTTATATGGAGGGAGTTAAAAGAGAAACTGAAAGGCTAAATAGGTACACATATTGTGCTTCAATTGCAATAAGTAAATAGAATTGAGCTGCAGAAATGTAGCAATAGCAGAATCTGGAAAATATGGGTTCTGGTAACCCTCAAGCTAAAGCCCATTAGGTTTTGTTACATAGGTCCTTTGTGTATTTTTGTGCTGCTCTACCAGTTAAATTGACCTCTGCAGGTGCATGTGTTGCTTTTACTGCTTAATGGCTACACATTTTAAACCTAACTTAGGACAGCAAGATGCGAAAGGTCTGAGAAATCCCCCCTGATCTCACATGAGTTCTGTGCCTTACCCATGCCAAGGGAAGGCCGGGCAGAGCTGCACCACAGCCCCATGCCTTAAGCAGCACCTGTGCAGCAGGGCTGGTGTCTGCAGCGCTGTGCGGGGCTCCACCTGCACCAAACAAGCCCCCGGCCCAGCATGCAGGCAGCCTGAAGGCTGCAGAGGTGGACGGGAGCGCTTGGTGTGAGACCTGCCTGCCAGGATCCACCTGGATTTGCTCGGCACAGCCTTGCCACAGGGAAACGTCGCAGAGGAGCTGAAGGGAAGTTTTCGCCAAGTTCTACGTATGTAGATTTTTCTGGAGCTTCTAGGAAGAAGAATTAGTCAGTCTGGCTACAGGCCATAAAGCATAATTACTTATGTGAAATATGTTTAAATATGTAACTACAATTGCTAATAGGAGAGCCTCACACCATCCATACAAAGGGATTCCATGGACCAGCAGCTCAGACATGGCAAAAAGCTGAAAATCGTCCCCAGAGGAATAACCTTCCTTCAGAAAAGAGGCTTCAGAAATGAACATTGTATTATAATAGGGATACAGTGATGAAATTTGGTCAGGCACCAAGAAGGAAGGAGGGCAGAATGGTGTGGTCTCAGGACGCATGGTGGATCAGAGCAGACGGCTTGGGTGCATGGCAGGAAAGGCAGAGAGGAACCTGAACACACAGCCACAGCCTGTCTCCGTCCTCCAGGAGATCCAGCAGCCAGCAGAAATCGAGCTGCCAGTGGTGGAGGGAGAAACCAGAGCTGGAACCCTACAAAGCTCGGGAGATACTGCTGAGCAGCAACACACCTTCAAGACATTAAAATAAAAGAGTGGTGTATTAAGCGATGTGGTAAATGCAATTTGTCATTTAGCACTGTGAATCTATGGATTTTAATGACAGGGTCTCATTTACATTTAACAATCAGTGTACTAGAACATTTCTTGGAAACTGGGGATATTTTCTTGTCTCAGTAGGAATACATATAAAATTCTTGATTAACAATGGAGTAGAGGAGTTCTGCCCTGAAAGCTTAGGCCCTTGGTTTCTCCCAGGTGGGATGACTATCAGCAGACCAAACTCCAACCCTGACTAGAAAAACTCTCCAAGATTCAGTTGTTTGTAATAATTACGTATTTAAAACCTCTTCTGCAAAAGTAATATTTTAAATCACCTTATATTCTTCTGTTCACTTATACCACACTTCTGCTCTAGGAAAAAAAAAAACATTAACAGCACATCTTGTTCTAAATAGTCCATTTTGGATGTGACTTTCAAATGCACTTACAGCAACTTAGGAGCATAAATCCCATTGATACTCTGTGGTATTTGTGCCCTTAATGCCTGTAGCCATTACTGAAAATCTCATTCTTTTCCAGAGCTTTGGAATTATTCCAGAGGTCATATGCAGAGAAAGAAACGGCAAGTGTCAGACGGTATTTTATATTTTACAGCAATGCTATGCAGCTTTAGGACAGGAATCAAGAATACAGAATACATGCACTTAAAAACATAATGGGGAGCTTAGGAAGAAGGGAAAGACTAAAGTCAAATTTAACCAGTAAATTTGGGGATAGGGTCAATCTCTGCTGCATCCAAGCTGGCAGGAATGGGATTCTCCTCCATCATTCTCCTGGCTGACAGGGCTGGCTGCAATGAGACTGCGTTTCCCAGAAACACCTCCACGAGAGGCCCTGCACCAGCCCCTACATGCCAGAAACATCTCTCACTTTGGCAAGGATGACCAACCAGCCCTTTGTTTCAGCCTAACTACACACTTTAGCATGTGAAGTGCCAATTTATTGGCAAGCCAGTTGTTAGCCTTCCTAGGGTGGAGGAGTAGGAACCCCCAGAGCGAGAAGAGCAGGTGAAGGGCCTGGCAGCTATGGGAAACCATGGGATGGCACTATGGGAGCGTGTGAGCACTTCTGCTGGAACACTGAGCTCTGTGCCTCCACTGCCCGCACTGCACCATCCCTACAGCTCTGGGCCATGGGCTTCCTTCAGCCTGTTCTACTTCCTGCAGAAAGGAATCCAAAGAGTCATTGAGGAGCGTTCGTTATACTCAACGGAGCCACAGCCCCCTCTTCAACAGACACCATGGCTAAAACGGGTGAGCATTTAGTCATGCAGACGTGTGATGTTTCTTGGTTAAATTTTTACAGGTCACAAAAGAATTTTTATGAAGCAAAGCGCACAGGAGATGGTTGACAGCAGACTTGGAAATAGTGTCGTTATTCAGTCATGAACAGAGAAAAGCAGACAAGAAGGTTTCCAGAGAACACCAAGTAAAACTCACACTCCCGACACCTGCTTATAAACTGCTTACCATCAAGCTTTTTACAAAGCTTTATCGCTTTTATTCCCTCCTCCCCTCTTTCACACCACCACTTTTGGCCAATTTAATTCCTCGAACAGTTGTGCACATTTACTGGTCTGACTATTTGCTGACTAACAATGAGCACCAGGTAGCTGCATAACAAGAGCAGGGCCGTAATGCACATTATGGAGTGCACGCATGGCTACATTCTGCAGCATGCACAGCAGGCGGGGACATGGCCCTGCAGGGCTGGGAACAACTTCTCCAACTCCGTGTCCAGCACCTCACCCAGCTCCTGCTCTGCAAGGATGCAGTTTCATCAGTTTGATGGCAGTCATGCAAGTATGGCCTGTTCCTATGTCACAGCAAGCAGTGTGACCCACAGCTACACTGCACAGCTTGCTGCAGCTGGAGGGCAGCGCTGGAGCAGCCACCCCTCACCAAAATACCTGCCCATGTATACAGCCAGCTGCCTGCAGGGAAGGTAACTGACCCCTGCTTTGAGCTAGAAGAACAATCATCACGTCTCCATGACATCTTATACCCTGCAAACCCAGTACCTTTCCATGAGAGACCTGTGAGCAACCCAGCCCTTGGAGCACTCCAGTGAAGTGACGGAGCTCAGGCAGGGTCCCCGGGCTTTGCAGTCCCACCAGGTTTGTTTGGGCTTCCCAACATGCACAGGTTAATAAAACTTGGCAGTAAAAGCTCATCTCCACAATCATTAACCAAAGTAGGTGGAAACCAGACTAAGGATTAAAGTAGAGGCTCCCAGGAAGCCACCATGACTTCCATGCACAAACAAGGACAGCAGCAGCAAGGCAGGTGCCATGGGAAAGAACGTGCTTTGCATGTTGGCATTTCCCACTCTCATGGAGCCCACCAGCAATCCAAGAGCAGCTTCCACCCCAGCCAGTCACTGAATTCATGACCTCTTTCCACCCGTTTGGATACCAGCATGTGGGTGTCCTGTGCTAACAGCCCACTCTTGGGCCGAATGTCCTCAGTGGAGGTGAACCACGGATTTTGTGCAATAACACGGATCAGTACTGTTTCAAAAGAAGGTTTTGGCATGCAGTTCCATCATTCAAGCCATCACTGCAACAGCACCATACCCAAACACACAAGATGTGCATTTCCAAGGTGCACTCATCCTGGGCTTTCTTTTTACAACTGTATCTTTGCTTTACACTCTTAGGAATGATTCGAAATTGAACATCAAAACATTACATTACAAAGCACCAATTTTGCTAACTTACAATGGATTAACAATGTAGACATTCACCTTATTCCTTTCAAATTACAGAATATAAGAGTTCAAATGAGTGTTAAAATATAAAACTGACTTATTCTCTGCCTTCCTCCCCAGAACAACCAGATGTTGCACCATGTTCTTATAACACAGAGGCAATCCACACAGCTTTAACACTGCTAAAGACCACTTCCAACCTAGTTATTCTGGCTCCACCATCCTCATGCTTCACTTCTAGTGCTCATCCAGACCCACAAGGCTTCCCATCAAGTTCTGTGGGAACCAGGCTCCCACAGACACTCAGATTCACAGCTCCTGAGGGCACCTTCTGCAAAGCGCTGGTCTTAAGGGTACTTACCGCTAATGATGCCATAACCTGCAACAGTATCAACTCAGCATTTCTTCGTTCTGATTCTGCAGTAACATTTACCTGACATTAATTCTGAGGACTACAAGTTTCTGGAGAAGGGAAATGCATTTCACAATCCATGTTGAGCTCCCATCCCGCAGCAGTACTGCTGCTGACCTGTCCACATTCCTTCAGCCCACCCACCTGACTATTCAAGGGTCTTGCCACCATCCACCCTTACATCTTACTTTGTAATGCTATTCTAACTATAAGCACCCTGTAGGTTTTTATCTGAACCTCCTTTTCATGAAGTTGTCTCCACACCATAATAAAGTCTTGTTTAATCTTATACCAGTTACTTGCACCTTGTGAAGGGAAACAGAAAGATATAAATGGAACAACCCATTCCAATAAGAAGCCCGTTTTCTATTCTTGCGAAATACAAGCTAATACTGGATAGCCCTGGATACCTAAGGCTATCATGTTCTCTAGGTAAACATGGAAAAAAAAATAATAAAGATGTATCTCCAAGATTTTGAAAAGACAGCAAGAATTGGACACAAGATTTTCTTAGCCTCCAATGAAAGTCCTGGATACGATTGTTAGCAACACACAAAAACAGTGGAAAATGAGAATCAACGGTTTCTTTTATCCTACTGCCTGTGCTCACACAACAAATCACCCAGATAACCAACTCCGAACAGCTTCTCTTTCCTGCACGCACTGCAGGAAAAACAACGCGTGGCACTGAGCCCCTGCACCCCAAGGCCACAGATCATGTAGCATTTTAACTGGAGTCCTCCCTTTGATGCATTTACTGGCACGTTAGCAGTTCGATGCACACTTCCCAGAAGGTAACACATTGTGTATTTTTAAAATGAAAGGAATTACACTTTTTTCATATTTAAAAGTTTCTGACTCACTTGGCTGGATGGATAGCCGGTTCTGGAATTTTAAGTCCTTGACAATATGGTTGCCTTTCACACACCATTGTCTCATAATGCAACAAATCTCACTTGAAACATCTTCCTCTATGCACTAAGATGTGTGTACTGCAATAGAGAAAATCTGATACATAAATTCTATGTCCAGAGAACAACTACCTTATGACTTGGAAACCATACTCCCTACGATAGACTCAAGGAGACAACCTGATCTTAGTTTCTGGTAGAGGAAGTTGCAAGGAATGACGTGTGATTAGATAGGCAGCACTTAGATGCATGACCACAGACAGAGGGGTGAGAGCTGACAGCCACAGTCCCCACGTTAATAAAACACCGGGATTCTAACTGGGAGTTAATATTCCACCACAAATGGCTGCGGAGGAAGTCCTGACTGCACACCCCGATCACCCAACAGTCAGAAAACAAGTAGAAGAACCTAACATTTCTTACTGAAAAATGCAGCACTTGAGTTTTTTTAACACTTGTGTTTGTGTGCTTGCTGTTTTGAATTCACATGGAGATTTGCTCCAAGCAGAGAGCTGCCTCTCTCTTTCTGAGCTAGCGTTTGCCAACGTCCCTTTCTGCCGTTCTGCATCGTAATTCCCCCTCCCATTTACACACCGTGCTCACAAGCTCTCCCATTCTCCTCCTCCCTCCCACACGGACACTTCTTGCACAGTGGGACACATGAGTCAGCCCAGCCATTTCGCCACTTCCCATCAGGGAACATCACCAGCACCCAGAGGACACACGAGGATATATTTTTAATTCCTGACTATCACTCCGCCAGCAGTGCTTTCCTCGGCAGATGGACAGGTGCCACACCTTGGAGCTCGATCTGACATACATAAGGCTGCCAATGCCAATTCCACGTACCGTCCACAGATGCTCACAGCCTACCAGCGCACGCTCTGCTCCTGGGAGAGAAAACCGATGTTTTCGGTACAACGCAGCCCCTCCCCTGCAGGATACAGCTCTTTGCATATATCTGCTAACAACATCTCCGTATTTCTCCACCCCCTCCCAACGTTCCTCGTTTTTGTCGAACTCACCAGCATTTGTTCTGGGATCTAATTAAGGTCCCTTATCACCGTGGCAAGAGGGGGGCAAGGGCTAACAAAACAGCATTAATGAACTGATTGTTTTCACTGGGCACATACACTGTTATAATCCCTAAGAACAGTATATATATCTGCATTTGGAAAAAAAATAATCAGATGAAGTCTGTGTTGTTTACATTTTTACAAGAGCTTAACTAGAAGCCCATGTAAAACTTGCATAATCCAACAGCAACCAAGAACTTATTTTAAAGGGAGATTTATGCTGGTTGGGACTGACAACTTTATCTTGTTTTCTCCTCCGCACACATGCAGAAGTCTTGTGTCTACCATCTGACCCTCCTTTGAAGAGATGAGCTTCCCATAAACTTTGTTAGTTAGATGCACTTTCAATAGATAATTCTGAACCTCTTCCCACCTTTCTGGGTTATTAAATCTATTAGCATCCCAGGATAACATTATGTAAGTACTGCTCACCTCCATTATGTAGCAGAATTAGGAGAGAGCTGTTAGAAGCAAGTTTGCCTTGTTTCCATCTTATCTTCTATATGAACTCAGACACCAGAAGCAAAATGGCCTGCATGGGACACTGCCTTTGAAACTGGAGACAGAGACAAGGAGGAGAGACCAAGAGAAGAACAAGTCCGCAAGGGAGGGTAATACACTTCTTTCAGGTGAGCTTAAGAGAGAAGATACAGTGTCTTCCTTCCTGTAAGCATTAATTCTACATTCCCCTCCGCATTCGTCTCTTTGTTCTTTCCCCTCATTTTCAATCCAACTTCCAGTCACATCTGAGGATTTGGATATCAACAGTCAACCCAGACCAACTCTTGGAAGGATCCCCTCCAGAAATGTCTAGTTCAAGTGCTACAGAAACTGTTCCTCATCTCTCTGCTCCATCTGAGTTTAGGTTCAACTGGCTCCCCAGATGCTTTTTAAAGAAACTGCAAAAATGTTCCTTCTTTTATACAGGAAATCAGTCCTGGCCAGCAATAATGCTCGGAAAGATCTCTCTACCTTTTACTGGAACAGAAAGCTTCAGAAGAATAACATGAACCTTTTAATTAAGTGTGATAGTTCCTCCGCGTCATTTTGCTGCTCACAAAACTTCAAAAATTGCCTTATTTTTCAGCACTTAAGAAGATGCAATGCAAAATGTGCAGGGTCCGCTTTATTCGAGAGCCCAACAGTTGGCTGGTCCAAGAGGCTTCAGCTGAAGCGGCACTGGGACCACACACCCTTACATAAGGGGCCTGCTGCCAGCACGGCTGCAGTAACACTTTGCATATGAAATGCAAACTTGCTTGTGTTCGCTGGTTCATATCACGAGTCCAGACCCATCTTCTGTCCTGCTTGCTTGTCAAACACTGTCCTGCGCAGCTCAGCCTGCCCTCTAGCCAACCAATCACCTCCTGGTGGAAATGGGCTCTTCTGCTGCACACTCAGCTGAGCATTGAATGCTGCAAATAACGCTCGTCACGGGTTGTTTGTTCACTCTCCTCTCTGCAGGAGCAAAGCATCTGCAACGGCTGTGATGGCTTTTAATAAATGCACGTTTGCTCTCAGTGTGGCACGAGACCACAATGTATGACCGACTCAAACAAACGCAGTTCTACATGTTGATGTGTGTTCGTGTGAGATGGCAGAGGAGCAGCCCTCGCACCACACCAGAGTTAGTTGGGTAGTTGTCTGCACAACCCAGCACTTGGCGACCCAGTGTGTGGCACCGCGGCTATGGGGCCAACAGGACCAAAAGATCAACATGAGGTGACTGCTGAGCGCATGAGATGGGTGCATGGTGACACCAGGGACAGCCATGAGATTCAGAAGAAGGCTGTTCATCTCTAAACACTGATTTCAGAATCAAGTTCCCTGCAAACTGAAACCTACTTGACGTTGACAAACGCCATGGGCCTCCTGGCTTTATCTAGCCAATGAAATTCAAACTCCAAACTCCAGGAGTCCTGTGCTCACTGCAGATACATTCAGAAAACAATGTGCTGTATTATGAATGCAGTAAACAGACCAGTGATGAGCATTGCTTGTCCCTGACAACTGACTGTGCTGATGAATAACACTTCAGATGGATTAGATCACCCACTAACTACAACCACCATCTTCCTATGTCCAGAAGCCATGTGCTTTTCCAATTAATTGCTCAAAACTAATTGCCAGATACAATTTTGAGCCGGCAGTGTCTTCGTGCCTTCCTCCTCCCTGATCCATTCCCTTCACAGGCAGCCCCGTGCCCAGCAGCCTTCCCCATTCCTCATGCTCAGGCATGACGTCCCAGACCTGACCTTCCAGTGCAGCTTTGGACCAGATCTCTTCCAGGCAGCTGACATATTTATAAATAACTTGTGTATTGACTTTCCTCTGCCACACCTCGAGCCCTTCTTGTTTTCCTTATGTCCATATTCCAATTCAGCTCTGTGCAGCTATGGCAGAGGATATCAAAACAGAGCCTGACTGGTAATCAATGAACACCTCCATGCTGCATCTCCTTGGATGCACAGCACAGGAGATTCCGCTCTCTTCGTGCACACATTTGCTGTTTTGGATAAACTTAGGAGAAGCAGGAGAAGGTTCTTCCCAAACCTGCAGCACATTTCAGACACTGCTAAGCATGTGAACTCTCCTTTAACTCGCATTAAACCGATACAACTTTTAATTAAAAAAGTAATTTTGAAAAATTGCTTGTGCAGTGCATAAGGTGATGTTCAGACAGCATCACTGATCCCCAGAGTTCTGCAGCCTTGAGTTTAATAAACTGAATTTTCAAAAGTAAACACAGCTTGCATCAGCACCAGCCTTCTGCTTTGGGCCCAGATTCTTCACCCACGTGGCGCTGGCCCTCAGAGCCAAACCCAGCCCCACATCCCTGCTGCACCTCTGGCCAACGGCACAACACCACCCAAATAAAAACCCAACTGGAACATGCTCCACCAGGCAGAAGCCAGTCCAAAATACCCTCAGGTTTCCCTCCGTACAGCTTTTGTAACTGTTCACCTGTTCTGCTTGCAAGGGTTGTTAAATAACTCACTTCACTCCCTTGCCATGTCAGCAGGGCTCTGTTTCTCCCTGTGCTGGCTGCTCCTTGACACGGCCCCAAAGGTGGGCCACGGAGCAGCAGCACTACGCTGACCCCAAACACCAGGAGCTTGCTTATTAATTCAACATCATTAAATATAAATACAGTGTTTACCACTTTCACCCATGCTTACTTGCATATATATGTTTTTTTTTTTAACTTTAACATCATTAGAAAGGGCAAAAAGAAGTCCCTTAACGTTCCCTTGCCTATTCCACCAGGACACCGGAGGGCTGCGCCTAATTTCTTGCTGCCAGTGACACCTAGTGCAGGTCAAGGTCAAGCTGGGTCCCTGGGCAGCCTGATTTGCTGCTTTATCCAGCGGTCGGCAGCCCTGCCCACAGCAGGGTTTGGAACTAGATGGATCTTTGAGGTCCCTTCCAACCCAAGCCATTCTATGGTTCTGTGATTCCAAGCAAGTGTGCAAATACTTCAGTGAGGTCTGGTTTTAGGCTATCTGACAACACGTACAACAACTCCAGAAGACACAACACTCCTTCTCTATCTGAAGAGCTCTACTCGGCAGATCAGCCTTTCAGAGATGTGCTAGTTTCAGCTGTAACAAGCTCTTCACACTTTTTGTAACTAATGGGCTCCACATATTCATCTCCAAAGAGCATAAATTCCCTTCCTCCCTTTCCCTTTTAAATCAGCCAGGCAACATTACAAAAAATAACATCTGTGCGGCAGTTATGCAAGAAGCAGCATGATCACCATTAAATTGAACACTACAAAAATAGCTGAATTTTTCAAAATACATATAAACAAAGGTCTGCCTTTACACCCTGAAACCAGGGACGTTATCGCTGCCACCTCTGCTCCTCGCTCATTCTGAGCTCCTTGTCCCTCATCGGTGCTTCGCGGCTGCAGACGGGAAGTTCCAACACAGGTGGTATGGACAGCACGAGCACATTGATTCTGGATGGAAAGGGCTCGAGTGTGTCATAAGGAGATGAAGAATCCCAAAAGCAATTTTAGTACGAGTATTCATTTTATTGGAGTACGCAAACAGTGCTATGTATATTCTTGTAATAGTTAGCAAGCATTCTCTTCTCATAAATATAGGTCAACAGAGCTAAACTCTGTTTTTGCCTCAACTCCCACTTTAAATGCATAAAGAATTAGATTTTTAAGGAGCGGAATGAAAGAAATGGTCTATTTCATGCTATTATGTGCCCAGCCAAGGATCCCAATGGGTTTGTTTGGGCTTTAAAAACAAAACAAAAAACCCTTGGCATTTGTCAGACTAAAACCATTTTTCTTTGGTCTTTGCACAACCATCCTTTCCAGATTTGAATAAATAACATCAAACAAATTCTTTTGACTCCCATTACCACGAAACACACAGAAGTTGCTTGAGGAGAGACAGAGCGATGCGGGAACACGTCAGACAGCAAGGAAAGAAGAGGAGCACCCCACACCATGGCCACACCACACACAGTACAACACCCCAGCACTGAGCGGCCACCGGCATCCACTCCTCAACCCACAGTGCTGAGGGCCGGGTTCAACCCAAGGGAACAACTGCATGTTGTTCCTCTGCTCATTCCCAGCACCACGGCCAGCTGCCGAGGTTGGAAGTGAACCTATGGCCCCTTCAAATTCACCCAACCACTCACCCAGCATTTGGCCAGAGGAAGTCTGAGCACACAGGTTGTATATGCAGAGGCGAGTGTCGTAAATGAGGGAGGAAGGACAGATGCTGTTAATGAGAAAAAAAACCTGATAGAAGGACTGGGATACCATGCTTGCTTAAGGTGTTAATCAGAAATCAATAATTCCATCCACCCCTCATGCGGTGGTAACCACGTCACAGCTCACAGCTACCCTACTCACACAGTGCCTAAGAACAGACCCTGCACACAGAGGCCGCAAAGCACCGCATCCCGAAGCCGGCACAGCTGCTGCACCGGGACACCAACACTGAGCCCACGGGGAACCTCCATCCAACACGGAGCTGCCCAATGCATTCTCAGTCATTCTGTTCAAGCCAACCCAAAAATATATACCTTCAAACCGCCGACTTCCTGAAAGCACAGTGCAAAAAGGCTGTGTGTTAACCACTAACGCGGGGACAGGGCAGCTCAAATGGAGATAAGAGCCTGGCAAGGAATTAGTTCACATTAAAGAAAGGAACAGGCAAATAAACAAAAGCGTTTTTGCTGCAGCACATACTCCCCATCAAGCGATAAACTAACCAGACAAATATGACAATTAAGCGAGCAAAGGTTACTGGGTTAGGACAAATTATTTTCCTGCAGGAGGTTCCAGCTGACGGCGTCTCCACGGGTCACCCAATGGCTCCAGCTCTACTTCCAGCCCCGGGGGCCAGCGAGGGTCCAATGCCCCAGCACCGCCCACATCAGCCCACGTACTCCTGCGTGAGCTGGCGGCGCCTACCTGATGTGTTTCAGAACCAATACATCACACGCACAGGGAATCTAGGACAAGCCGCGACATGGACAGGTGGCTTTGATATAGTGGGCATCCTCGGATAGATATAAACAAACCATGGGAAATCACTGCCAGCACTCCCTGCAGAGGCAGCAGGAACACGAGATTTGTGTTTGCTTTAACACGAACTGAACAACGGCGGTTAGCGGCAGGCTTCCCCTTCTGCCCTGCCCTTCCCAAATTTCTACCCACCTCTACACATTGAGGCATGGCAATCCACCAAGACAACCTGCTCACACAATGTGAGAATCCTGACGCAATGGATGGGAAAGCGCTATTATTTATATATATATATATATATATATATAAAAATGTATAGCTTCAGCCAAAATGCTAAAAATTAAAAAAGAGCTTCAGTGGCACTTCTGAAGAATAAAAAAAAAAAAAAAAAAAAAAAAAAAGCTTTGGAAGCTTTAGATTTGAAGCTTCACAAGCTTCTTATGAAAAATGCAAGCTTTGAAAAACTTCTGAAGATTTAATGTTCTTACACTGGGCTCTTCTACTGCCAATGGACTACGGATGCTGTAACTAATAAAAAATAATTAATGCCAATAAACAGGCTTTTCCATAAAGCCTCAGCTTCTCTTCTCCATCAAAGGCCCGAGCCATTCAGTGGCACATTGTGCAGAGAACAAAATCCATGGGGCCCCTCCTGCCTACACACAGTTCTCCAGCACTACAGCTCAGCACCAAAGCTCCTCATCCAGCCAGAGCGCTGAACACCAATGACCCCAAAGCTACGTGCCACGTGTGCTGGGTACACAGCCACTGCCTTGCTGGGAATCAGCGGCTGGTCCACACGGCCCAGGGAAGCAGAAGCATGCACTGGGTCGTGCACAGAGGGACGACTGAGCTGAGCCACCTGCTGACACAGCGCCTCAGTAATGGCAATAACTGTTCAGAAAGGTGTTGGAAAAGGTCTGGCAAATGGAGCAGGTGAGCAGTGCCAGGCCTTTTGGACAAACATACTAAGGGACATACTAAGGGACAATGGTGGAACAACTGGAAAGGATCCACCAGGAACCTCACGTCCACCCACATTCTTAAGGCACTGCACAAAAATTATTAAAAAAAAAAAAAAAGACAAATGAGACAAATATGATCAATGAATGGAAATTGCCAGCAGAATTTTCTATCATGGGAGACTATCCAGACAAGAGCTCGGATATATCACACAAATTGGGCATTTCACAGTAAGAGTTGCCAGAGCTTTGTTAAACCAAGCAGGACCGCAGGGTGAGCTTGTGCTGCAGAACAAACTCCTCCTAACAGCTGAGGGTCAGGGCTCTGCCCGGGCTCAGGGCTGAGCTGTGCTGTGCAGGGCTGCCACGGTCCCACAGCCCCAGCCCCAGCTCAGGGCCGCAGCATCGCCCGCCTGGGAGGGACACGGGAACACCTGCAAACAAGGAATTGTTGAGATTTAAAGTTTTAACACGAGCTAGCAAATGCCAGGGATGAAAGAAAGCCTGGGATGAAAGATCTCTGTGACACCTGCTTTGAATAAAAAGGTTCTGCTACAAAAATATCGGAGACCTGCTGGTCTAGAGCCTTTGCTTCATGCCATTCCCCAGACGTCAATTTGCAAGAGATGCACACAAAAGCAGCATTACACAGATTACATGCTATTCCCCTGAACTGCAAACCAAATCCACCCGGCGCTGCCGCACCAAAGCCACCCTCCATCCGCCCGCATGGAGCCTTCATTACGGAGCAGGGATCAGCGCTGCTCTGCACACGGCAGCTCCCAGCACCACCTCTCCTGCAGCTCAGCTCCACCAGATCCCAAATCTCTGCACGTCCACGGCTGCAGAACCTCAAAGCCAACACTGGGCACCAACAGCAGGGCAGCTCGTCCTGAGCTCATGCACCCTGCAGAAAGCAGCCATGCCCAAGTGCAGATGCTCAAACCAGCTCACAGCCTCCAGCACACTCAGTGTGACAACAGCCTCAATACATAACAACGAGCAGTGCCAGCACAGTGAAGGCACCTGGAGTCTGACCTCTGTGGTAGGGCCGGCCCTTTGCTGGGACAGGCAATGGCTCACTGCCGGCTCTGCCACAAAGCCAGGCGTGCCAGCACCTAGCAGAAGGGCACAGAGCTTGCTCCAATGGGGCTGGAAGCTCAGAGATGCAGCAGCAACAGAAAGCACAACCTGCTGACAGGTGAGAGCGCAGCACCTTGTATGTAACAGGTGGATTTCACTGATGCTATTTTGCTCCTAATTCTCCAGATATACATATATATTTAATTCCTTCACAGATCAACAATGTTTTTTTCTGAGAAGCAATTGTAATCCTATTGTGTTTGACATCCGCTCTGCTGTTCTCAGGGCCAAGCACAGAAGCAACATCTGCAGGACTGCATGGGACAAGGGTGAGCTCTGATGTGCACACAGCTCTTCCCTCTGAGACAGACTATTTCCCAAAACCACAGTCCGTTTGCTTGCAGCAGGGCATAAAGTTTGCATGGGCCATTCATCGCTGTGTTCAGGGCAATGGGCAAAGAGGGCCCACGGCTGCTGTCACCTCAATGCAATGGAGGAGCACCACTGCTTTCCTGCCCTGCCCCTGGGTTCCAGCCCGCACGGGCTTTGTGTGGGGACACTTCCTCCCTCCTGGGTCTGCATCCCATACCCCATTTTCCAAAAGCAGAAAGGAAAAAGCCGCACCAAGCCACCCACAAAGCGTCAGCAAAGAGGGCCCACCACCTGCCCCACACACCGCACTGCTGACCGCGCTCAGCTACAACAGAACAACCGCAGCCTTCTCCTTCCTTTATGCCCCAGAGAGACCTTCAGCACTCGGAACCGACCGTCCAACGGGCAGCGGGAGCCCCTGCTCCAAAAGGCGACAGCAAACAAAAAGGAGAGCAGGGGAAGCCCCCGCAGCGCGGCTCGGGGATGGGCAGACCGGGTCCCGTCCTGCTCCGTTCGTTTGGCCGAGCCGGGCAGCGCCGGGCCGCCTTTCCCCGCGGTCGGATACGCGCTCACAAAGGTACCGCACGCTGCGCCGGCCGGCACGGCTCGCTTTCTTCCCTCGCTCGGAGCTTTCGGGAAATAATTATTCACCGGCCCCGCCGCCACGAGCGGAGCCCGATCGGCGCAGCTCCGTACGGGCCGCCGCCACCGCTCAGCTCCATCGCCGCCCGGCCCAGCGGCGGTCCCCGCGCTGCCCCTGCCCGGCCGCAGCATCCCGGGCACGGCCGCCTCCATCCCTTCAAAATAAAACGAAATAAAATCATAGAGCGTTGGCGCGTGGCAGATTTATTCACCGAGCGGGCTGATTTATTGAGCAGACTTGACACACATCAAACCCTACTACGGGCTTACATAATTGTTACCCGCTCGCGGCTCCGCTCCTTTTGTCAAACGCGTTCGGGAGAAGCGATGCGACAACGGCCGCTGCCGCAGCCCGGCCCGGCTGCTCCCCACCTGCGGCGGAGCCTTTGTGCTCCCCGGCCGCGCCGGCCGCCCCGCAGCCCAACGCGCGGCGCCGAGGCCGCTCCCGGCGCAGGGCAGGGCAGGGCCGGGCCGCTCGGGGCCGGGAAACGGCGACCGCCGCCCGCGACCGCGGGGCCGGAGCGCGGCGCAGACAATGCGGCGGCCCCG
>JAPSGF010000012.1:11519577-11579451 GCA_035772895.1 Perdix hodgsoniae | reverse complement strand
CGGGCAGGTGCCGCCGCCTGGGCCCGCCGTGCCCCCGGCGGGGAGGGGCGGCATCGCGGCGCGGGGCACGGCCGGGCCGGGCGCGGCTGCGGGAGGGAAGAGGGAGGGACGAAGGAGGGCGGCCGCTGCCGCACCGCGGCGGTGCTGCGGGAGAGGGGGAGCGGCGGCGGCGGGAGGCGGTGCCGGGCCGCGGTACGGCCCCGGTGGGCGCGGGGCAGCGCCGGGAAGGAGGGACCCGCGGCATCGCCCCCGCGGCCCCGCCCGCCCCTCCCCGAGCGCCGGAGCTGAAAGTTGTGCACCTGCGCCCGCGGGGTCAGCGCGGGGTTTGGGAAACGGGGAGCGGACCCGGAGCGCGGCTGCGGCGGGGAAGGAGGAGCGGCAGCGCCGCGAGCCTTCGGACTCCGTTACCGCGCGCCTCGGTATCGAGCGGAGGTTCCCACGTTAAAGTTTCCGCTCGCGACTCGCGCGGAGCGCCGCTGCTTTTCCATCCCCGACCCTGCACAGCTTTACGCTCCGACAGGTCGGGCGGGCGCCACCGGGACTTGGCAGGTGACGCTATGGGGCACCGGAGCGCCCCGAGCTCGGCGCCCCGCACGCCCGGTTCGGCGCCGCGCCGCGGGCAGCCACGCGTTTGTTCCTCGCGAAGAGCCGCGCCCAGGCCGCGCCGCACGCAGCCACGAGCGCCCGCGCAGCGCCCCGCACAGCGCCTGCCGTCAGTTTCCCTCCCGGCAGCAGCACGTCGCTGCGGGAGTTGCAGAGTTCGGTCCTCGCGGCTTTGCGCATCCCCAGCGCCCGCCGCAGCGCTGCCTTTAACTTCACCCCGCAGGTCTTTTTCTCCGCAGAAAGATTCAACTAACAGAAACGAGCGTCAGCTTTACAGGCGCGCTGACGTGATGGAAGCGCAGTCCCCCGCCCTGGCTGGAGGATACTGAATTTCCAGACTGCCACTTAAGAGCCACGCGTGTTTAAGAACAGGTGCTAAGGAAGCTCCTTGTGGCAGAATGATCCCCCAGCCGCGATGGGAGGAGCGACTGCCCATCCACCAGCACAGGGCACTGCCCTCCTTGCACTGCTCACCCCCTGGCATAGCGTGGCTGGAATGCAGCGCAGCCAGTCTCCCCCGTGTGAGGCAGAGCAGGTGCTTACACCTGTCCTATTCTCCCCGCTGCCTTCGAACGTCATCCTTCTGCACAGACGACTCTGCTTTCAGGCACCGCTTGTTGGTCCACCCAAGAAGGGAAGTCAAGATATACGGCCACAGAACCTGGATGCTGCTAACAGCTACATTCACACTCCAGAGCCACAGCTTCTTAGGTGCCTGGGAGAGACATGAAAGGAAGGAGAGGGTGCAGGAGGTCTGAAGGGACGTGCTGGAAAAACAGTCCTTGGAGAGGTCTGTTATCCAGGCACAATCGTCCAAAACAGTTCTGTTTGGAGATGGAGGCAGGGACCAGGCTGGGGAGAAGATAGCAGGCCCATAACTGGAGCATGCTGCACAGAGGAGTGGGTTTTGTGCTGTTAGTAGGGGGAAAAGCAGTTGGATCAGGGAATAGGAGGCACTCCATGCCCAGGGCTTTGGTTCAGGCAGGTGACCCTGTTGCCTCCTTCCTCAGGTCCTCACGTGTGATTCAGTCCTGACTGCGGGTGGTGGAAAAGAATTCTGAGCCTCCAAACAGTGATTCACTCCTATTGAGGCCAAAGCAATTCCTGAAGCAGAAATAAAGCTGGGATTATGAACTGCCATGTGCGGAATGGCTCCTGGCCCATCACCCCTGCAAGCTGTGCAGCTTTATCATACAGCACGGAAACGCAGCACTACAGGGTCTGTCACTAGCAAGGCCACGGGTGGCAAAAAGACTCCTTCCACATCCCCTGGTGTTTTTGCATCCTTTTCCAGAATGCTGAGGAGCTGGAGAAACACAACACTGCTCAGCCCATGCCTTGCCTTCCCTTTGCCCTGACCGGTGATGTTTTGGAAACACTGAGAAAGGTGAAAGTCAGAGCCAGGGGGGAGACAAACCCTGCTGTGCCCGGTAAGGCCATGGAAGGAAAGTAAGTAAGGAAGGGCCCAGATTTGTTTTCTGGTCTTCTCTGTTCCTTTATACACTTCTTGTTCCACTGGTTAACTGCCCTCCAGCCCCCCCAACACCCTTCCTTCACACCACCATCACAAGGCTGAAAAACCCTCCTCATTCAAGTCAGAAAGTTCCAGCAGATTAATAACCTCTGAGGCTCCCATGGCTGAATACAACATTAAAACTGTGTTGCTAATTGGCTCTGATCTCCCAGATTAGTCCATACCTATTTCTCTATTTTCTCTCCCCTCTCTTTCCCAACAGTTCAACTTTAAATCGCAAATCTTGGTTCAGATCGCACATTTATCTTACCATGTTCCCATGGCCAAACACCTGATTATTTGTGGCTTCTGAACAGGAGGAAATAAAAGCACACATTTGTGCCTTGGCCAAGAGGAACACTCTGCGGACAGAGGGCTCTGTGTTCTTCCATTTCCTTGGCAGGCCTCACACCCTTGGACATTTAGGGGAGGCTACTGTATTAGCAGAGGAAAGAAAAAAAAGAAAACTACCAACCAACCAAAACACACACACACACAAAAAACCCCAACAACCCAGCAACTACAAAAAAGGCTTAAGAATGATCTGCTGTATTTGCCAGAGCACAGGTTAGAACAAAACCTGGAGAAAGCAAAAGGATCAGGATACGCACAGGGAGGAAGTGGAGGTGAGGGAAAGTGGGTCTGACACACTGAACAGCCCCTGCTCACCAAATCTACTGCTCGGGCAGTAATCCGTGGGCCAGCAAGAGGCCAGCTTGCTGTGTATCCATCATGGATTTGATCCACTCGCAGGCAATCTAGTGCACCAGGTTACATGGGATGCTTCTGCTACATGCACAGACCGATGAACCACAGACAAGCAGTAGGTGGTTCTGGCCCTAACCACTGCTTTGGCCAAGCTGCCGTGCATCTAAAATCCTGGATGAGCACAGCAGAGTTGAAAAGAGCTGGTGAGAACTCCGTGCCAACAGATGGCAACTCAAATTCTGTTTAGCCTTGTTATCTTTCATGTTACGCTCCTGTCTCCGTTTGGGGCGGGCTGCATGGGAACAGGAGGCAAATCGCATTTCCTTGTGCATCTTGGATGCACCCACATCTACATGAATAGAAAGGTACAAATCCTGGGGGTTTACTACCTGCTTTTCCTCAGGACCATAGTTCATGAAGTACAAGAAAAGCAGCTTCATTAGCATGCGTTAACCAGCGACTTTCGTATTACCGCTACTGTCTCCAATCAAAGAGTCATTTATGGAAAACAAGGGCAGAGGGAAGAAGTTGCTTTGGCAGCTTTAAGATTATACGCCCAAAGCTTTATACCCTCTGTCTTATATTTTTATGTTAAAGCATCATGAGATATTACCATATTTTTCATTATTATTTGTGGCACTAAATACTGAAGCACACAGTGCCAGATGGCTAATATTCAGAATAAAAATAATGCAAGGCCAATCATGTATTCATCCCACTTTCCTAATGCACACAGCTAAAATATTAGCAGGCTTAAAATCTGTGTGTTTTTTGTTGTTTTTTTTTTCCCTTCAATGTAGAAGAATAGCACATTACATATGATTATATGCCTGCATATAATTCTAAGTGTGCATGAATAAAAATCTGAATTTCCATTTTGTCTGTGTTGCAAGGATCTTAAAACATGGGTGCATCTTCTTTCACTTCTTAGAAGGTTATTTTGCCCAGTAAGGAAAACCAAATAGTTCTGAAATGCATTAGAAACATAAGAAAAACCTTTTCCCAGAGACTGTTACTGGTATGAAATACTTTTTTGTTGTTTTTTTTTTTTTTTTAATATATAAACAGCTTGAGTCCTAAACTTAACCAGATGGAAACGTGCCTACAAAGAATTGGATCTAATTCAGCAGAGACTGACAGCCAATAGATGAGCCAATTTAGACCATCGTATGCCAAAAATGGTCAATCATGTTATCTTATGTGTGACTCTGCTCTGGCAGATGCCTACTCTATCCAAAGGACTCTAAGCATCTTTTTGGAAGACAGGATTATTTAACACACGCTTTAGAAACATCATAACAATACTTGATTTTTCTGGAAATATTCCATTTAGTTTCAGCATTTTCACAAGGGATTTTTATTAATTTGAGGATATATGGTGTTTTAATCATCTCCTCACACAAAAAATGCTTTCCAACCCAACAAAAGCTGAGCTGCAGTTCAATGAGAGTCCCCTATTTATTTTAATACCAGTAAAAGGAAAGTTTTGCACCCATGCAAACCAACTTAGATGACTTCCTTGGGCAAAACGTTTACTTTTGACAACAAAAAGAAACACAACTAGAACTACAGATTAAATGTACTTCTTTCATCTCTCATCAACTTCCCCAAAATAAAGGCTAAGGTAAAGATTAAAGGGCATTTTTTATAGTCAGAGGTGATCTGTTTGTTGTTTTGGTAACTCAGTCACTCGGGTATTACATTTTCCCCCCCAGAGAGATGCTGAAGGTCTGCTGTTCATCTGCCTCAGCCTGCAGCACAAAGGGATTCTCTTCCCATCTCCACCACAACACTTATGCTCCTCCTCTAGGAAATGCATAGCATACATGCTTACTTTTTTTTTTCTTTTCCATCTTGCATCTAGTTTAAATAAAACCAGTAAAAAAGGGGGAAAATCCTTATTCAGTTATTAGCCTGTCCTAAGGGCATAGGGCAGCTCGGTTAGCTCTGCAATGCACCACACAGCCTGTAGTTGTAGCTTGCTGTCAGCATGGTCTCTGTTCAAATTAGTCTGATTTTCAGCTTTGCACTGAAGCCCTAGGAGTTCTCAAGTGCTGAGGCTTCTCTGCCCCCAGATTGAAAGCTACACAAACCAGTGTAAACACTTAAGGGGTCACCTTCTTTCACAGGACGCTGTGCAAGGCCTCCCTGTAAAGAGATTAATGCCTTCTAATCTACTGTTCCCACAGAGAATAGTGCAAGCTTTTCTCCCAAAGACGAGGGCAGCAGTTCTGCTAGATTGCCTGTAGCTCGAGATCTTCCTGGCAATCACATGCAAAGTTGTGATTTCATTTCATACAGTAGATAATGACAGTACTGCCTGCAGTAACCTTACCTCACACAGCAAAAATACGCTAGGCAGTTGATCGACAGAATCTGTGGCAAGGTCTGAATTGCCAGCCTTCATTCATAGCCTTCTGTACCAAGATTTTGAGACCCACAGATGTTAACCTTGACTGAAGTCCCAACATTTGGATGGCTTTAGAGGTCTTCCATGAAGGACAAATGCGCACTCTCAGTTGTGAGACCATTTTTGTACGTTACTCCTGTTCTCTTCAAACACAGTGACTTTCTTTCCTTTGGCAGATGACCAACTTCTGGTCAAACAGCACGAAGAAACTTAGCACTAAGAACTTCCTTCACATATTTGCTCCCACTACTGCTAACTGTTGTATCATCTATGACTCAAAACTATGGTGGCAACAGTTGGATAATTCACTGAATATTATTGTGTTTTTTTTTTGTTTGTTTGTTTTTCACTCCTTTCTGGCCACATTCCTTTTTTAGCAGTTGTTTTAGAAAAGAGCACCATCTGAATTCAGTTGGTTACGTCGCCACTAACATACATGGCAAACCAATGTTTTCTGAAGTTTCTGCACAGCCATTCTAACAGCTCTTATAACATGTTCTGTAACGACGACTTCAGAACAAGCGTGCATTGAAACAAGCTGGTGTTGCCTTCAAAATATACCAGAGGGAATCCTGCTCTCTGCCAGGAACCGTACACTTCAGTCAGAGACATAAAGTAATCTACTAAGGAATCTTTTCTTGCAAAGAGACACAGCTCTTCTACTTGACCGGTTAAGCTTAGATCATGCAAATTCAATGCCTTCTATGCTTAGATGACACACACGCATCTCTGAGCTTACACCTCACTTACACCATACTAAAACTTCAGTACTAAACTACTTTTTAGTCACTTTAGGAACATGATGTGGTCATTTATAGAGAAATCCACCTGGATGACAACACGGGTCCTAAAGTAAGACTTTTCGCCCCCACTCTGGGATGCGACCACTCCATTTCCATGACCACCTGCATCTCACTGCAGCCAGCACGAACACAACCACGTGTGTTCAACACATCACAGGCAGCCTACAGACTTTTCAGCATTTTCTAGTTGACTGTTATCACATGAGTCCCGTAAGTTGTCAGCAGGCATTGCAGCCTCTTAGTCTTCTGCTCATCACGCCCTGACTGATGCGAGCTGTCAGACTAAACCCAAATTGTCAAACAGCTGTAATTTGCAGATTTAGTAAAACAGCTTAAAATTCCTTTAAGTAAAGTACTTAAGAGATGTGTCCAATGAATTTTAAAGCCTATGCAAGTTAGCACAGTTTTCTACTTTTTTTTTTCTTCCACCCTTTTAATACTAGTAAAGCAGCTTTGGTCTAAATCAGAGACGAGCCTGTATTTCCTCCAAATAAATTCCCACCAAGACCTTGATATCAGAGACTGAAAACAGCCATTTATAGGATTTGTTTGTCTAGACACCTATTAGAATCACTTGGACACTTATTTGCTAGAATTAAGACTTCTTTCCAGTAGAACAAACAATAACTAGAAAGTTTGGGGGCCTTAAATGCAAGCAAAACCACAACAATCAATATAAAACACTTTTTGACAGTTCCTGGAGCTGTTAATCTATTGAAATCAAAAGAGAATTATAGAAAACAAGTGTTATTTGCCTTTGACTTGCTATAAATTACTTCTATGCTATTTATAGTAGGTAATATATTCAGTATTGCAGTCTGCCTTCAGTTGTTTCCTGCTCCTCCTTTCATTAACTCTGGTCTCTATGCTTACCTTTAGTAGGTGTGTGTGTGTGTATATATATATATATACACACACATATATGTATGTATATATGCACTAAAGGCCTGATGGCCTTTTCTGTATGAATTAGGAACTGAGTGTTAGACATGATTTGCACACACACTGCCTACAAAAAGGATACATAGTACATAGGTTGTTCAAAAAGTAATGCCTTCTATTTAATTCCATGGAAACTACAACAGAAACAAAGAGCACAACGCCACTATTTGATGGAGAAATTCTCAGCTACAGAATGCTTTTAATAAAAGTCACCACCATTAGCCAATTCGGCACAGATGAGCTGATCAAGCTGCTCTCCATTTTGTGGTGTTACAGCTTGTATATGGCCATCCAGAACGTGGCTTGTCCTTCACATTGCTCTTACCACTGCTGCAACCACCTGCCTCTGATACTGTGGGCCAATGGAATAAGATAGGAGGCATTACTTTTGGGGCAATCCTTGTATTTTAAACTTACCATTCTAGTGCGTGTTGCACACAGGGCATGCACACGGGCTGCTGTGTAGATGAATATCTCCAGACTGCGGCTGAGAGCTGCTGCATCATGGCAGAACTATGGTTACTCACACATGAACCCAGCACATGGAACACACAGAGGAAGCCTTCGAAACCTTATTTACCTACAGTCACTTCTCATTACAAGTACCTGGGGAGTTTAGAAGCTAACAGCTGATGGAAATTCCAGCTGATGATTTTGCTGGAGGCATTTAAAAAAGACATCCTAACATGTTATAAGCTGTCAGCACGTACACGGATCTCTTGTCAGGCAACAGGCGAGCCTTGCCTAACTAGGATTCAGTAGGTATGATTTCAGAGCTCTACATCTGGTGACAGAAGGTTTCTGAGGGCAGCTGGAGGCTTCTAGCATCCGAAATTCCAAGGGGACTGACAGGAAAGCACAAAGCTGATGGGACCTGAGTTCTGAGATACGAAGATACAGCACCAAACACATCTCAGCACAGGCAGACTCTTGGTAGCAGCGCTAAGCAGAGGCGCAGGGTTCTGGCAAACACTATTTTTGGTGGACGTGACATTGAGAATCATCCCTCCCACACTGCCAGAACTGTGCACACGTGCTGCTCTCTGCAAAGCTCTCTGGCCATTGTGGAAGCGCAGCTCTGTAACCCGATCACACACAGACACTACTGAGGATTGGATGACCTGTACAGCCCAAACAATACGGAAGAGCAAACAAAAGCCAGCACCAAGAAGGCTGTTCACAGATTCCTCGTATTTCAGGCTACTTGCCCTCCCCAGCTGGAAGAAGCAGATGCTGTGGCAGAGCTCCCCACGCAGCACCTGGTGAAGCAAACCCCTCCTGGCAGGACAGCTGCTGCCCGAGAGGTCTGAATGCAGCACAAGGGCCTTCATTGTGCAGCATCCCGCTGCACAGGTCACCCACTAAGTTCCTTTGAAAGCAGCACATGAGAGGAAAAGCCCAGGCCTGTGTGGCAAGCTGGTCGTGTTTCCTCAAGGAACAGGAATTCAAGGAACTGTCCTCACAGACAGGAATTTTTGTTAAGGAGGAATCGTAGGAGATTTCTAGTCCAGCTATGGGAATAGGAAAGGGAGAAGAGGCAACAGAGCAAAGTAAAGTAATGTTTAAGAAGCTGCAAGGAAAACTTGAGGTAAAGACCAGCAGTTAAGGGGCCAGTTTTAGAAAATCCTTCTCCCCACTGCTCTCCAGCATCGCCCCTCCGAGTTTCTCCTCATGAGCCATTTATATTTAAATACTGCAAAACACACACACACAAAAGTGTTCTTGCTCTGTCTAACATAGGGTCATTATTTTTACCCTAAAAACTTCAGAAAGCTTGTTTGCTCAGGCAAGGGCTGTTCTCAGTAACTGCACTGGAGTCACTCTGTGTGGCACACACACTAAATACCATTGACTGCAAATTGATTCCCTCCACACCCTCAAAGGTAAACCTCAGGAGTTCCACAGTACCATTCTACAGGCCTTTTCAACTATAATTCTACTCATCTTTTCAACTCCTTTCCAGCCTCTGCTTTAAGCCATTCTCAGGTATATACACACACTCTTTCTACACTACAGATACACAGGAGTTTAGATTGAACCACTTAAAAGTCTGAAGTCTGCCGAAGTCTCTCTCCCTCGTCAGCGGGACAGACATCTGTGACACCTGCTGTGTGGGACAGCTAGCCAAAGACACACGACGTTCATCTCCTTCACGCGTCAGCTCCCTGATGTAAGTACTAATATATTACTACTCAGCACTTTCACTTCCAAAGATTTAATAAGCTGCTCCTTAGAACTTCTTTTCTGCTGAGACTGTGGGATTGCCATCAGTCCCAGTTTGGTGTGTATTTTTCTGGTTCAAACACCCGAAATCCCTTACCAGCTCAATGCCCACACAGGCTTTGAAACAAACCCAGGTGAACTCTGCACAGGACAGAAAGAAATACAGCAGCCTAAAATATCTCTGTTCGTCCTCTCCTCCTTACGTCCTGTCAAATATCTGATATTATTTCAATCACTTCATAGCATCAGCAACTCATGTCGCTCATTACCATTTACAAATTCTGCAAACACTGTATTACCAGAAACCCCCCCCCGCCTTCCTTGTAAATAAGCTCTTTTCTTTCATTACTATTATTATATTTGTCTTCTTAAAAAGCCTGGCTTTTTTTCAAATCACTGAAGAAATGAAGATTTTTACTCTCATGTGAAAATACCTAGACACGTATTTCCATTTCAGGAGAAAGCAGCACAGCCCTTCACATAATTCATGCATCAGCTGCACATGAAACGCTCACTCCTAATTACAGACTGACCTTCACATTCCATTTGCTGCAACTAGCTTAAAATGAAAACTTTTCATCTTTTCAACCTCAGCGTTTCAGAACACGTATTGGTGCTTGCACAAGGCCAGTAAAATCCTCAGATGACACTTGTAGAGCACTTTACAATGCATTCAAAGAACACAGTACAAGCTGATATACTGTGTTCCAGCCTGTTTCTTCCTCTCCATAATGAAAGGAAAGAAAATCTCTTCTTTTCTCCCTCTACTCTCCAGGATAAGGCTGATAGCTTTACAAGACACATTTTAAGTTGGTGTGACATAAATGCTTTACTTGACAATTTTATAAAGGGCTACAAAGCACTGAAAACTAGAAATGAAATATGGGGGAGCTGAGATGTCACATTAGTCTTTCAACAACAGAGATGCTATTTTAAATTCTGTCTTAAGACACAACCGCTTTACTTTTTTTTCCCCCTCAAATAAAATATCTACTGTGCAACTTAGCACAACAGGCGCTTCTTAAGGAGATCATACAATGAAGCACTAATACGTCTAAAGTTGTGATTACATTGTAGCCATAGGAAGCTTGTATAGTAACTCAGTTAATGCATAGGCTGAATTCCATCGGCCTTACTTTCACTACTGCTCAGCTGTTTAAGACAGTTAATCATAATTCACACTCTGGGACACGCCTTCACATCAACTTAGGAAGCTGCATAGCCTAGCAGGCAGCTTGCCACTATAAAGAGCAATATTTTGGGTAACGAGGACCCTGACAAGGTTGACCAAGCGCCATCTAGAAAAGCACTTAGTGTCTGATGGTGTTTTAGGCTCCTTCCTCACACACCCTCAGAACAACATGCAGCGATACTTCATACACAGCAGCACTCCCACAGGGTATATATGACAGTGACCTATAGGGTCAGGCAGGCCTGCCTGCAGAGGACTGTTTCTCACTTCAAGTGCCACTGATGGGCTCTGGCAGTGCCCTGTTGGGAGAGAAAAGGGAACTGGACGCTGGGTTGACCATAGGCTGTAGATCTTCCTTTTTAGGATCATAGGGTTCCATGCTGTTTGTGTCTTTTCCCCGAGTTTTGTTTCAACACCTGCAGAAATTGATCAAAAATCGTAATACGGATTTTAAATACATTTTTTTTTTAGGCACAAATCACCTGAGGATTTTCTAAAATAAATAATAATTATTTAACAGTGCTGTAACGTCGCAGCCACATCCTAGAATTTCAGTTCCACGGGATGCTCAGGCTTCACAATTGACCTCTCTCATTAATGAAACTGCCACTGAAATGATAAGACAACTGTACGTCATGGCACTGCCAAATCACTTCACACCGCTTTTAATCCTTATTTCAGAAAAATGCCCTGGCTCCTTCCAAGAGACACAACAAACACACCCTGCTGCTATAAACGCATCCAGCTGCCATCGGACCTCCTGTCCTGCACACTGGCTGAAGCCAACACTCCCAGCAGAAGTCAGGGCTGAAGGCAGGGAAGGGGGTTTAGATGCCCGACTACCCAAAATAAACGTCGCATTACATTTTTCCTCAGTGCGAAACATCAGATAATCAATAGAATACTGAACTGTCAGTTCTGCAACCGTTGTGTGAACACAGATGGGATGTTAAATGAGCATGGTAACCTCAAAATGATTCCTAATTTATGTGAAGATTAGAAAATGCTAGATTTGTAATTACTGTTTTCCTTGATGCGCACATGCAACTAACAGAAGTCAGCACTAATAGAAGTTAGATGTACACGTGAAGAAAAACAACATACTCCCATTGCAGCTCTTTCATTAATGACTTTTTTTCTTGTCAGTAAGCATTCATACAGCATTATTGCAAAGGACTGTTAGAAGAGTTAAAGAGAAGCGAGCGAGCCCTCAGAACCAGCTGGAGGTTCACCCAGTCACACATGACAAAGGCAGCCTGCTCCAGGACCTCACGGCCCTTCCTTACGGCCACACTGTGCACAGTGACATCGCTTTGAAACACACCGACAGCAGGACCAGTGGTCACAGCAGCTCAGATCCACGCAGTGCAGATACATTACAACTATCGAAGCTGCACAAGTAACATTTCCCTCTCTCGTTTCGCAATGAGAAACTTGAGTTATGTAACATGAAGTCCAGTCAGAAATAAGACACGTCACTTCAAAAGAGGGCTCAGGCAGCTTCTTAAAACAGATCTGGTTGTAATGCTCTCTCGTTCAGTGCTGAGGAGGTACAACAGCTCACTATGCTGCGTTTTTACAAATGCATGTTTAAGAAAGAAACAGGCAAGCTTTTCAGCAACACCTTCCACCTCACCAGCAGGCTGCATCTAACACGAGCGCCCTTCATAGAATCCTTACAGTTGGAAACGACCGCTAAGATCACCCGGCCCAATCACCCACCTACCACCAATCTGGCCCACCAACCTCAGTGCCACCCCGGCCCTTTCCTTAACTCCTCCAGGGACGGTGACTCCACCACCTCACTGGGCAGCCTGTGTCAGTGCCTCACTGTTCTGTTCTTCCTAATACCCAACCCAAACCTCCCCCAGGCACGACTCCAGGCTTTCCCTACTACCATTACCTGGGAGAAGAGGCCAACCCCCACTGCCACGATCTCCTTCCAAGGAGTTGTAGAGAGATTTTGCAACTCAGTACACTGAAGTTTAAAAGGCTATAAAGCCAAGAGGAACAGAATTTGTATGTACTATACAAATTCATCTTTCTGATTGATTATCTGCAACTGTTTGCTTTATGCTAGCCCACAGCCCTATAATCTGTTATCGTTTTCACTGTCATTTCCAAGCACTGCAAACAATTGCCAATTGACTAAAAGGGTCAATTTGGAGCTTCCCTTTCTGGGTGGAAGAACTACACTCCCATAGCTGTTATTAAAATAAATTTTACCAGGACAACCATTTCTATTTACAAAGATAAATCCTTTATTTAATAACAATTATCTACACACAGACAAACAACAGGAGTCCAGGTAAGAAGTCTTCCATCAGGATTTTTACACCATATGATCTTAAGCTAGTTCTTTTTGCATATGTATCAGCTTACTGTACAATATATATTTTACACTTCTGTTCCAAAAGCAGATTTGAACACAATTTAAAAACTAAATTTTAAGAGATTTGGTAACTACTAATCCATATAATAGCACTGTTGAGAGGAAACTGAGGGATCATCTGCCAGGAGTTATGAATTTCCATTTCTAACAACCAAAACAAAATCACCTCTTTACCAACCATCAATTAGCTTGCTCACGTGGAGGTAAGAATAGCCAAAAATGTGTTGTCCTTACAAGTTCACGCACAGGAATTCAAATGAAATTGGTAAATTTATAGTTAATAGACGGCTACCCACTGCAAAAGCAGTTTGTTTTTATGCCCATTTTTCCACAAACACGTTTCTTTTAGAAAGAGAGAATGAAAAAAATGAAAATGAAAAAACTTTTTTTTTTTTTCTCCACTCTAAATATGCAAACAAAGGTCTAACAATGGGAGTAGACAACTTAAATTTTAAAAAACAAAACATCTAGAAGTCCAGGAACATTTCAAGAACTTGAAAAGCTTCTGTTCAGAAAAGCAATGTTCCAAGATGACAGAAAAGCAGGATTACCAAAATACAGAGGTTATATCAGTTTCCTGTATGAAACTGTAAAGCTTTTTAAAGAAATATCATATGCCATCTTGGCAATCAGAGAACTACAGTGAGTCTCCAAAGCCACGACTCTCCCACCACTGTGTTCTAAATGTCTGCTTAGAATGGTGACATTTTGGAGCCATTGTACATGAATGAAAATCCTAAACAAAGAGGTCTGAGCAAGTTTTACCTTCTAGCACAGATTAACAATGTGCTGCTACCACCTCCCCAAGCTGCCCTGCTCACAAGCTAGACATGTCACTCCCTGTTTTATTCTTGCATCCATATGACAGGATTGTGCAAAATTGCCAACGCTCAGGAATCCTCATTTGCTCATTTACAACTCTCTCTATGAGCTTTTCTGCCATTTAACTTGGGAAGGCAATCAGGGGGAACTTTTTTTTTTTTTAAACCAGTGGTCTTTTTTTTCTTTTCTTCCATTTCTTGTGTGCTGTGGCAAAACACACTTTTGTAACCCATCCCTCAGAAGCAGATAGACAAGCACATCGTTCGAAGCCAGGAAGTTCTCAGATATCTCCAAATCTCATTGCAAAACTCTTTCAAACAAGTACTCTGTGACTGCCATCCTCTCTCAGGAAACCCCTTTGTTAAGAGCTCTGCTTAACGTCAGACAAGTGGCAGCACATGGGTTGGCATAAGAAGTGGTGGCAGAGATGGGCAAAAGCCTCACAGCTGTAACCAACCCATTGCCAGTTTAAATAAAGCCTTGACCACTTCTAGTATTTACCATCTGATATCGGTCCTTATCCCCAACATGTAATACTGACATTTTGGTGTGCTTGCAGACTCCATCCCCAGTGATCACATAACAGTTGGCTTTCTATAATCACTTGCTCACCTGAAAACTTACCTTCACAATCAAATCTGGGATTAAAATGGCTTTGGGTTCAGACTGTTCAGATGATAATGCTTTCTTCTGTGCTTTCTTCAGTAAATTAATAGACTATCTAAGCCCTGCAATATGCAAAACTGTCCATCAAGAAAAAAAAAAAGTAAAAAACACTACCTTCAGACCTCTGACATTTCTAAAACTTCACCTTTATAATCAGCCACACTGCCGTTAGAAACTAAAAAAAAAATAAAAAAAATAAAAAATTGGTGAAAATAAAATGATAAGTTACAAGAATTCTGAACTGTCAATTCATTATAAGGCTCCATTTTGCTTCTGGACTCCAAGGATGAAAATAAGAGTCCTTGCATTTGATACAATTTTAAAATTATTTGCAACTGCTGATTGATAACAGATTCTTCCCCCCCCCACATCATTTTAATAGTGAGAAAAATGAGTGACTAGCAGAAAAGATAACAAAGGTTTCAGTTCCTTTAAGATGCTGTTCCTGTATTTGGTTTCAAAGAAGGGCTTAATACAAAAGAATAAACACTATTCAGAAATAAACTTCAAGCAGCATCAAAATTCAGTGCTTTGCAAGTGCTCATACTGAGAAATTTTGCATAATTTTACTAACACAATTATATGAATGTAATTATACTGGTATAATTTCTTAGAAAAAAAAATAAGTTGTTTTTCAGCATCCAAGAGAAGGATGCTTTATTTAAATTTAAAAAAAAAAGTGAAAAAGGAATTATAGGAGAGTAGCTAGTGAAAAATAAATATGATCAACATGCCTGGAGAGATAAGGCCTAAAACCCCACTCTTGCAGTGTCCAAGGAATCACAAAGACTAAGGTTTTCTTGACACTAAAGAAGTTCTGACTATTGAGGCCTGGAGATGATTGCAACACTTCCAACATTATCCAGGTCATTTTCTCACACCAGTGACAATAGAAACTCCTGACAGTTCTTACTGAGTGCCAGTCGCTCCCTAATGACAGGACTGAAGTGAAAGAGACACTGCATTCTGCTTTGCCTACTCAAGCAGATGTTGAGGATAAAGAATCCTGATCTTGGACTTCTGTTTTTCATTTAAATAAAAGGGAAAGTTCAGATTCTTTATATTTGCATGCAATATTTTGCATGTTTTCCATGAACTGGATGATATTTTGTCAATTCTAGATTTTTGACAGCCCTTAAAAACACTGAAGTCTCTTTTGAAGGAATGCATTCCCTGATAGCTGAGTAGCACAGGTGTTTTCTGAGGTGGATTATTCCAGTGCTTTAGTCCCTACTAAAAACTTTTAACATTTTGTTGATGCTTTTTCTTATTCTTTACAGGAAAGATTTCCTACTAGACCACCACTCAAGAATATAAACTGGATCTTCCTCAACTGCAACTGAGTTCAACTTAGCCCAATTAAAACATGACATTTATCAATCAATGACAATAAGAAATAATGCAAATCAAGGACAAGTCTGTTTGCAATTTAATAATCCGTCTTGAGCATCCACCAGAAGATTTGACCAATGCCTACAAATTGCCATTAAATACACTCTTAGTTGAGACATTTAAAGTTTATGAAAAAGCTTAGCTCTTACAGACGCCAATGAATTTCAGTTTTGTAAAGATGCAGAATTATAATTCCTTTGGTTGAAATTATGCCCCTCAGAGTAACTGTAAAAACCAAAAACTGCAAAACCCAGGAGGTTTCTGAATGGTGAGTTAAAAAAAAACAAACAAGGGCCGCATGTCACTGTTTATCTTGCACAGAAAAGATTAATCCAGAATCATACTTAGCATGAACAGTTTCCACAGCCTTTCACACTATTGATAATTTCTTCTTGCAGTTTCTTCCTCTCCTCCTCTTTAGACATCTGGTTATTTCTCTCTCCCCAGTTTGGATCCCTATGACTATTCAGTACTTTGCTGCTCTGCGTATGCCACATTTCATAATAGAGAGTGCTAGGACTTGCAAGAAGGTCCGCATGTCTACCACGTTCTGCAACTTTACCCTGCAAAAGAATGGGAATGAGTGAGTAACAGTAGCACCAGACCTCTGGGAATATAAATGCTGACAACACTCAGGTCAAAATTTTACAATAATTCTTAATTAGGAGAAGCAGGAACAGCAATGAAAAGCCGAATGTGTGTGCACTGAAATGTTGTTATGCTGTGCACTGCAAACAAGGAGCTGAGTTCTTCTCAAGAGGGAGTATAGATGTCTTCTGTCCACCTGGACAAAATTTAAAGCCTACCAACATGAGAAAGTTTACTATCTAAACTGAAAGTGCTATTTAAAAAAAAGCACAGAACACTGTAAGAGGAACAGTGTGATAAACTGCTACCAGAAAAAGGCTCACAAACCTAACAAAATAAACAGGTAATTGCCTTGGCTTGTAAGAAATAAGCTACACTGAAGCTAAGAGAAAAGAGCATGCAGAGAGGGAATTGTACTAATAAACAGAAAGCATTTAAAATCAAATCCTAGAGGCAACTAGCATAAATGGTGCTTTTAGATGGGTGCTCAGTTGCTTCTGTCATTTTTAAGTGCCATCATGAAAACTGTGTGCATTTAGTTCATCTGTGCTCTTTGTTTTGAAGAGCAAAGCTGATTTATTGACTATCATCATGGAAATGGGAAGGCAGAGTTGGGGAAAATTCAAATCCTACAGACATTGAAGCAACAGTGCTCTTCAGAAAAAAACACCAAAAAAACTCCAACCCCACCAATCTGACTCTCATCTCTCTGATTTGAAAGATGCATTTACATTTGCTGACTTCAAATTAAAATAATGTATTCGTTCTCCAGCTATTCTTTCTTTTGGGAAAAGACAGCTACATGGATTTTGTGTTAGTTCCAAATTCTGATTTACAATTAAATCTACCTCCTTGTGACAGCTGCTGATGAACATGCTGGGAAACAAAATTGGGTCTTGTCACTTTTATTACTAGTCGTGCTGCTGGAATCTGAACAAATACACACTTGACCAACATAACTGCAGAATTTATTTTAAAAATGGAGTAGATAATTCAGAGAGTTCACTGTAGCAGAGACTGGGCATTCGAATGATTATTATTATTTTTAATAAATCTCAAACAATCCCTAGAGATTCGTCTTCTCCATTCGGCTCTGCAGCACGGAGATCAATATCATTAGTAGTGTTTGTTTACTCACTTAAGAATGATTCTGATTTTATCTAGGCAAAGGCACTCAAATTGTAATGCAATACTTGCACAGCTAAGCAAAAACAGCCATGGTCACCTCATCACCTCATTTCAGTCACTGAATGAGCACAGCACTTGTCCATCAAGCTGGGGCAAGAGGCAACTTTCTGCTGAGCACCACTGCTGCCTCCTGAGGCACTGTCAACTGAAAAGTAATGCACCACACTGTCTTACTCATTTACAACCTCTATTACACTAAAATCATTCATGAAAGTGAGCACCCTAGCTGTTTTACAGCTCTAGGTTGTGCTTTTATTTTTAATTTAACAGTTACAGGGTAGCACAAAACACATTCTTCAGAAGCTGTGAAAAACTTGCATTGAAAACAAAAAGTTGGAGACTGCCTTGTTACATGCTAAAACATGTTTGCAAGATGTAGTAACGTGCAGTTACACCAAGGATACACCTTAGAAAAAGATCTTTCAGCAACAGCCAGAAAAACAAAGTGGAAAAAACAGAAGAGGATTATAAATGAGTTCCACTACCTCACTTTAAGATTCATGTGAAGCTGAGGTTTGTACAGCAAAGATAATCACAAATGTGACCCTCACATAACATTTTGTTCTAATTCTCCATGAAATCATCTAATGCACCGCAGGAATGATTTATTTTCTTCTAGTTAGAAACATTTTTGTCACTAAACACATCTGTGGTCACAAGCATATATCTCAACTGAAATAAAAGAATGCAGAAAATATCCTTTATATATATCTATATCCAGTTACAGGCAACTGAAGAAAACGAACATAGGACAGAATGAATTTAAAGCAAAGGCTGAACAGTGATATTAGTATATCAAATATTGAAACTTTTCACAGAAGGGAAGCATACAGGAAGGAAATAATTACAGTTTTCTGCAGGAACAATAGAGAATGGGGTTGAGATTTGCAACAATTAGATTGAGCAATCCTAAACAGCTTTATCTGCATGGAAACAGAACACACAGGACTCTCTTTTGCCCTTGAAATGAAAAAAATAATGGATGTATTTGAAAAAACTGGCACTCACTGAGTAATGAGAATAAAGCATAAATTGGTTTCATAATGTGTTCCCCCAATCTGACAGCAGCATGTAATAAATCTGATTAGAAACATGTAACATTAAGCCAGTCCCAAAGCATCAAGTGAAATTTGCCAGAACCCACATAAAGAACGTGTAGCTAAAATGCAAATGAAACAAAAATGCACACAACATACAAGAGCTGAATGTGCAAGTTTCTATAACTAAAACTGTCAGTTGCAAAGAGAGCTGGATTTTCCTAACATGGCTCATCTCCACAGAAAGAATTTTCAGTAGCTTGGCAGAGGTTGGTATTTCAGAACGGACACAGACTCTCTAAAATGAACACTGAGATGATGTGGGAATGACAGTTGCCAGCACCAACCTCACCTTATCCAGCACAATGATTTCATCTGCATCAACCACTGTTGACAGCCGGTGGGCAATGAAAACTGATGTTCGGTGTCTCACCACATCCCTCATAGCACTGAGAATATTCTGTAAGATTAAAATACAGACATACTTTTACATGCTCCTAGACTGTACAGAAGAAATAAAATCTGGAAATACACACGTTACTGAAAATGAACATTGAGAAATGCCTCCAATACATCTAATCTGTACCGTAACAATAAGAAAGAGCTAAGGTTTACCTACAGAAGAAAGAGTCCAAGTACAAAATGAAGTCTAATAGAGGACTAACAAATACATGAGGAATGAAAGGGAAAAGGAACAAAAAAAGCCTTCATTCACACACACACACACACACACACACACACACACACACAAAAAAAGCAGATATCCCACAGTACAAAGCTTTACTTGATTTCAGGAAAAGCTCCCTGTGTAGCCATGTTAGGAAACCAACATAATTAGCAGTAAAGACATAAAAATAATAATAAAAATTACTTTCCAATTAAGGAAAATTTAAGAAAAAAAACTCTCAATACCACGTCAACATAGATACACCTCAGGACTGCTCAAAACTGTGTTCCATTCCAAACTGCACTCACATGCAAGCAGCACCAACTGGGGAGTTTGTGTCCCCGCTACAGTAAGTGAAATGCCCACTTATTTCTGACAAAGGCAAGCATTCTGCAGGGAAAACATTCCAATTGAAATGAAAATGATTCATTTTCATTTGCTGTCTTTAAAGTGCAGCTCTGCTGCGAAGCTTTCAGCTTTATGATTCTTGCCATAAACATGGGAAAATGAAAGAAAGAATCAAGCAGAATTGCATATGCTACGAATGTTTCTCATCCAATGGGGAAGCTGTACTATATTTGAATGAGGTGCTATATAGGTGTACAGTTAGTACTCTGATTTCCTTACACTTGGAAAATGAAAGTAATTTAGTGATTATACGTCAATAAATTCGCTCAATAATTTGCATAAGTGAACACAAACACAGCTCTAGCTCTAGTTTCTGATGACAGTTTGTGAAATTACTGCTGGTGCTGAGAGTTGTGTGTTTAAGCAAAGATGTAGTTATGAAGCCTGATGCAGTTACTGTGGTAGTGTCATGACATCTATGTCACAACACTCTGATGTTTCACAGCCCTTCCTGTGAAATGAATACAAATTAATACCAGCGCTGCAGGTTACGCCTACCTGATTTGCATCTCAGAAAGATGCTGCACAACAAACAAGTTTCTGCTCTGCACTACGTCACAATTATTTATAAGATGATTGTACTGAATGCTAAACATCATCTGAACGCCTTTTAACATGAACTGGAAAGCTTTACACACAGTCCTTGGTCACACTGGGTATTCATAATGGCATTGAGAAAGGAATGTTTAACGGTGAATAGGACTCCAGCAGTGTAAAACAGAAGGTATATCCAGAGATACAGCTGATATCCTTTCACTACGTCTCTAGGTGGGCAGAGACACAGTACTTCTGCTCTGGCCTTTAAGAAAAGGGACCGAGCATAGGATCTCTTCACAGCAACCCTAGGAAAACCAATTTCAGCAATCTGACAATAGGAACAGAATTCTTTCCGAGAGGGAGCAGACAAGGAAAAAGCATCAGAATCAGACACTGTTACACCACTTAAGCTTTACATTTCTTTATCCCAATTTACCTCTTCTGTAATTGAATCTAAAGATGATGTCGCTTCATCATAGAGAAAAATATGTGGTTCCTTTAACATTGCTCTAGCAATTGCAACTCTTTGCTTTTCTCCTCCTAAATAAAGCAGGGAGAGGGAAGGAAGAGGAAAAAAGAGGAAGTTATAACTGTGATCTTCAGGATATTCCAGATTCAACAGCAAACACAACTGTTTTGTTGTTTTGTTTCATTTTTCAGTATAGATCATCGCTGCTACTGATGAAGGTCTGTGCATAGGTTGTGTAAGGTAACACACAAGTACTCACACTCCTGTAAATCTAAAGTGATTCAACACGGCTTACAGTCTTAGAAAAGAAAATCAGACTGTTTCATACATGCTACAAGGCAAAAGCCTCACACAGGTAGCTAATAATGGCAGTGCACGGTAACATACTCCACACAGCAACAGGCATGCACCCATTGCCTGCTCTAAGCTAACACCTCATGCATTACACGAACAAATATACACCCCATTTTCTCTCACAAATTAACCATACTCTGTTCATGCCTGCTGTGTTCTATTCCATACATCCTGGACATGTATTTCTGACTCCTTCAGTTCTCTCCTTGATGTTCATCTATCCTTCTTGTCTATGACCAAACCCAACAGCTTTAACAAGCAAATTTCCATTTAGGAACACAATTAACACAGTACTGAAAAGCACCTTCACTATGCAATCTACCGCCTTTTGGTTTTTGATGTGACCAATTTGCAGACTTGTTTCCTTCCTTCACAACTCTTACAGGCAGTGCTTACCCAAGAATAACTCAGGACGAGTTTTACAGACAGGAAAACAGGTGCATTTGAGAACTTAAAATCTGCTAAACATTTGGCATGCAACACAAACATTCACATTCATGCACTTGTCCTCCATTGTTTCATTCAAGACTGTGAAATATTCCATTTAATATAATTACATTCTTGTTAATGCTCCATACCTATTAGGAGAGAACATGCTTTAACAAACCATTTAAAAGGCTGATAATAATCCCGGCAGTTCAAATTTTATCTGGCTTCAGCAGAACTCAGTAGCAAATAGAACTGTACAATTTGCTCAGTCTATTTTAATGCGCTCTCTCTCTCTTTTAAAGCATAGATATTGACAAGCTGTGAGTTTTAAACATGATTGAAAGTCACACAACGATAACAAAATCCAAGGTCTTTCTTTACATTAGCAGAATACAGACTTGTTTCATGTTCTTCTCCGTTCACATTCAGGACTGCTGCAGTGTTTTGTTTTGCTCAGAGTTTTGTGTTTGGGATTGCTACAGCTCTATCTACTAAAAACACAGAAATGCATTCTACTGAAGAAGCCCAAGCTACTATGTTTCTGTGTAAACCACAAGACGTTCCAAACATGTAGTTGGTCAAGTCTTCCTACTATTACTGCTTTTGGGAGACAGGCAGCAGGACAAACTTTTCACCATTATCACTGTCCTCTGCAGTTCAGCCAGTATCTATTTTATATCTTTTACTCACTCATCCAGATTTGCGCTTCACATTTTATTTCCCTTCTAACCTTCTCCATATTTCCTTTTCACTGATGTGCATGCTTTGTCCTGCACACACTTTCTGGATACAGAACGTGACCTCTGATCCTGTTTGAGAGAAACCAAGACTACACCAGCTGCACAGTAAGAAAAAGCCACACAGAGTTTGCTGTCTTTTGCAAGATGTGGCATCACTGCCAGAACCTGTTCTGCTCCTGGGCCCCTGCCTCTGAGCCCACCATGCCTAACCAGTCCCACACCCTCTGAAGAGCCAGCATTGTTCCTGAACAACCTCAATACCTTGGAATGTCCAAACTCACTGAGACAGACCCCACCCGTGTTCTCTATAGGGCCATACCTCACTCATCAGAGCAGAACAGTCTCACACCACTGCTCCATCCTACGTGCAAATGGGAACAGTTGACCCTTATGCTGTGTCTTGAGGTGGAAGAAAATTAACCAGCTCTGCCACACAAGCCTGCATGTTTGCCATGAAGTAAGGCTGTATACTTAGGAGTTATTTAGAGACACATTCTTCATGTCCCCCACAGCAAAGTGGCCTCTGCTCAGGTGATATTTGCTAAGTTTCTACTCCCTGCACACAACTCAGCATCATGCTATCCTGTCAAAATCATCCAAAACATTTTTGGTGAACTCACAATTACCTAAAAAACTTCAAGCACGTTTTAAAAAAAAAAAAAAAACAAAGCAAAGCCAGATTGTGATACTGTTGTTCTACACAGTATGGTTATGCTACTTTATATGGTGCATATGCAGCTACAGAGGAACTTGGACAACCTAAACTTAAGAACTAAGGTCGCATCACATCAATCCAGAGCTTGCAGTTACACAGACATCATTTCCATGTTGTTTCAGATACAGTTCAAAACAGTAAGACATGAAGGCAATTCCACAGCTAACAGGCTGCAAAGCTACTACACTGTAACAGCAACATATCCCACCGCACTACAACAGCAGAAGTAAAAAAATCTCACTTCCAGCTGCTAGAAGTTTCAATTTAAGAATTCAAATGGGGAAGGTCTATGCACTTAGATAAGCCTTTAACATGCAAAGCACAAAGTTCCCAATTCTATTTGCACGCATTCCACTACCCAAACACATTACAAGACTGGTACTTTTCTGCTTAGATGAATTCTACATGCTTATATATCAACTCACTTAACACTATCCTCCGAAAATGCCTCCTTTTAAGTATCTTGTAGACTACAGTTGCCCAAACCATGGATTTTTGTATTAATGTTTTAGCTCTGCATTCATATTATTATGTAAATAAGCTAAAAGCAGCTTTGAGTGAGGAATAAGTTATGCATTGACCTTCGAGGTAACAGAAGGGATGCAAATGAGCATGCACACTAAATGACCTACCAGAGAGCTTGAGTCCTCGTTCACCAACCTGTGTGTTGTAACCATTAGGCATTCGAAGGATAGCATCATGGATTCCTGCAAACTTGGCAACTGTATACACCTCTTCTGGTGTAGCATTGATATTTCCATAGAGCAGATTGTAATAGATAGTATTATGGAACAGAACAGCATCCTGCAATGGGAAAAAAACATTTTAAACAAGAAATTGTGAATGATAGTTCAAAAAACATCCCAGATCCATGAAAGAAATAAGTACAGAGTAACCTGTATTTTTCCACAAAGCCTAATGAAATTTTGAGGAAATTTCCGGCTTTAAGAAGCTTAAACTCATTTCTGGAACTGGGTCTATATAATGATGCACAGGAAAATGTTGTAATATTTCCAGGGAAAAAAAAACAGAGACTTTCAAAGGAACTAGATAATACCACTGCATTAGTACTGTGAGAATTACCATTATGATAGGCTATTTGGGAAGAATTATCATAGAATCATAAAATGGCCTGGGTTGAAAAGGGCAAGAATGCTCATCCAGTTTCAACCCCCCTGCCTTGGGCAGGGTCACCAACCACCAGACCAGGCTGCACAGTGCTTCACCACCTTCTGAGTCAAAAATTTCTTCCTAATATCTAACCTAAATCTCCCACCTTAGTTTAAAACCCTTTCCCCTTGTTCTACCACTATCAACACAGGTAAACTGTCATTCCCACAAAAGATGTTATACCTGAGGTACAACTCCTATTGCCTTTCTCAGACTTTCCAAACTGACATCTTGTATGTTCTGTCCAGCAACATAGATGTTTCCTTTCTGGGGCTCATAGAAACGAAATAGTAATCTCACAATTGTGCTTTTCCTGAAATTGAAAAGGATTGAAGTTGATGTTACGCTCCGTGTTTGTCACTTATAATCTCCAATCAAAACACTGCCACAAACAGAAATAATAAAAATCAAAACAAGAACACACACATTTAAAAAACGCCAATCAATGATGCAGAATTTTGTATTTAGTCCATTTACCCACCCTGACCCACTACCTCCTACAATGGCCACTTTCTTTCCCGCAGGAACTTCAAAAGACACTCCAGCAAGGATTTTCTGCCCCTCAAGGTATTCAAAATGCACATTATCAAAGGCGATAGTAGCCGTCTGTGGTGTGATCTGCAGGGGTGGAGCCAGTTCTTTGTCCTATTAAAAGAAGAGTGCTGCTTTATATGCTGCCCAGGAAGTATCTCAAGCAGTTCAACAAGCTTAACTATCAGTCAATCTCCTAGCTCAGGAAAAGGCAAACAGACACTCCAGCTTGGATATGTTTAAAGTAATTATATTCAGCCACAAAAGTAACATTGGTTTGTTCCTCCTTTTCCCCAAAGGCGGCAAAAGTTTATGTTGTAAACACTCTGCTTCACAACTTCTTCTGCAGTAATAAATTCTGCATCATTAATTACAAATAAAAATGTGAGCTCAATGCATGAATGCTTAAATTAAAATCCAGTACAAACACAGCTTCCACAAAGCAACTTTTGATGTCACTGAAAGGTTCTGCAAGTAAAAAACAAAAGCAGCTGCTATAGCACTAGCTGCACTTAAAGAGGATACAGAACAGCATCCTTCCACAATATCTCTTTATTGAATAGAAATTAAACCTGAAAGGCAACATACAGGGTGAAATGACAGTGTTGCTACAAAACACCTCTGTTACACATCCATATACTTCAAAGCAAAAAAAGTTACTACTTACTTTGATTTTGGTATCTACACTGAGAAGGGTAAATAAGGTATTCATATCAATAAGGGCTTGTCTTGTCTCTCTGTACACCGTTCCCAAGAAGTTCAGGGGAAGAGAAAGCTGGAACAGCAGGCCATTCACCATTACTAGATCTCCAACAGACAGGCTGCCTTAAGACAAAATGGATATGAGAGAACAAGGAGACATGAAGGGTTACTTGTTAGGAAGCATCATGGTATTTCTAAAAAAGATCAAGTCCTTTTATCCCATTTTAAAATCAGTTTGAATAGCAAACAAAATCTTCACAGATCAGATTTTACATTGGAAGGGTCCTGAAAGTAATGGCAATATTTGTGTGGATTTCACCAGAAAAGCTAATATATCACCTAGAAAGTAAGACAAACAGCTTTTCAGGAATTTCATGGAAAACACATGATTGCAAAGTTGTAAATTTCAAAGTAAGAAACAGTCTTAAGTAAGTTACAAGTATGGGGAGGGAAGGAATTGGTAAAAAGAAAGGCCCCTGGTAGAAATTAAACTGTTTCCCCAAATAAGTATTTTTAATTACAGAATTGTCTTCCAAAATTCTTGGAAAAACTTGCCTAAGTTTCATTTTGTTAGGAGCTTTCTCTAATTGCCAAACTTCTAAAACATTTTAAACAAAATCATACTGGTTACTGTATGTATATCTAAAACATTTTTAACAAAATCATACTGGTTACTTTACACGTATCTCAGTAACCTGTGTGATTTTGTTAAAAATGTTTCAGAACTTTGGCAATTAGAGAAAGAACTATTAATGCTTCAAGAATCGCCAATGCTCTCAAGAAACAAGACTCTTGAACTGTCACGTCAACCATAGATTAACTAACATCTCTATTATGAATTAAGGTAAAAGCGAATCGATTTTAACTTCAGACAGAACAGTTACCTGCAACAATGCCTTGGCTAGCAAGTACCATGATGGCCGTTAAACCCACACTAAATATAGCACTTTGTCCAAAGTTCAGGAGAGCTAAAGTAGAGGTAGTCTTCAGTGAGGCATTTTCATATGTCTTCAAGAATCCATCATACCGTTGGGCCTCATATTTTTCATTATTGAAATACTGTAACATACCCAAAAATAATGAATGTGACATTCTCAATCATATCAGACTGTATGTAGCATCAAAGCCAAACATCAGCTGCTACTGTGTACTAAAAAGAAAGTTAATGTCCTGCATGGACTAGGACATCCTTGTTACAGTGACAATGGCAACATTTAGAGAACAGCAGTTCTCTAAACTTTCTTCTTACTTCTGTCTAGTTCTGTTCTCCAACTAACAGTGTGAAATCAGCATACGTGTGCTCAGTTTCAAAACTTTGCACATGATTTTTTAAGTGAAGCAGCAGAAAGTCCAATGGAGACTTATTCCTTGGTGTGAAAATTGCAACGGTACGCTACAAAATAGCACCAGGTGATAAAAACAGTGCACATGGTCATTTGAGAAGAGAATAGGTAGCAGGCTGATGTTCAGAAGATAATTTTTGGAAATGAGTCTTTAAGACAGTTTACACTTCCCATAAACTGATGGTTGAGGCAGTTCAGTCATGAAGAACTTATCACTCTTTGGCTGAGAGATTTTTAAAGCCCCACTGTCAACCTTCATGATACTCTCTACCTACAACTTCCAAGCAGCACCCTTCAAATGAATGGTTTTTATAACCACATGCTATAGTTCCAAATACGTGGCCCTATAAAAGATAAATCTTATGACTCACTTTGCTTAGGCTTATAGAAACAAGAGACCAGCAGGAAAGATTGGTCTTACCTTCACAGTCTCATAATTCAGTAGTGAGTCAATTGCAGCATTACCTGCATCGTTATCTGCTTTGTTCATTTCTATTCGAAACTTGGTCCTGTAAAACGAAGGCTTAATACAATCAAAAGTTCAGGCTGAGGCAATGCTAAGCGACGAATCTGAGGGGATGCCTTACCTCCACTGTGTAATTCCTATCGTGAAGGCTGCATATGCTCCCAAAGTCCCCAAGGTAACTAATGCAAACTCTGCTCCACATTTGTAATACTACAAGATTAAAAAAACAAAACAAAACAAAAAACAAAACACAACACGTAATAGTTTTAAAAGCTTCACTGTTGTCCCAAAATCATGATAGCTCCAAGGGCCAGAAGACTGAAGGCCCTTCCCCAGTTTGAACAGCTTAAGACTAAATACAGGTGTAAATTCAAAAGGAAATCAGCAGGAATAGTGTAAGACAAAAAACAAACAAACAAAAAAAACCCACAAGAGCTAGGGAATTACAATACTGTACTAGAAAGTTACTTTTGCTGTTATAAAACAAATGTTGATGTTTTCATAAATATTTGTTTTAATGACTCTTACATAGATTTGGATAGAAAGCTGAAGACAGCAGAAGAAATAAATGGCCTTGCAAAACAGCCTGCAATGTTTTTTTTCTACTTCAGAGCACGTAAGGAGAGAAAAGTCAGAAGAAATTCAGGCTGGCTGGCTGATAGCTTAATTTGCAACTTCCATAGATTACAAAAATTTAACCCAATATCAACATTTTAAACTTACTTTATTACATTCAAATCCTTCAAGAAAAAAAAAGAAGGGAAATAAACAAAACCTCTATTTTAATTTTTAATTTAGTCTAAACTGCATAACCAAGACTTAGATTTTAGCATACTAATAACCAAATACTTCAAGTACAGTAACTGTATTTGAAAACCAAGTATTATTTCCCTTTAGAGTAGCTGTTTTCATAACCAACTTGTAAATTCAATAATTACTTTTCCTAAAACTTTGCAGAGTTTGCTAAAAGAAAAATCAGTGTTTTATTACTAAACAAGACAATTCCAGTTCATGAGCACACACTTACCAGAATTCCACTGACCAGTGCCACTTCAAACATGGTAGGTCCCAAATTAAATACCAGTGCACTGAGAACAAAGCTGATGCCTCTCGTCCCTCTGTCAATGGTTTTTGACAGAGCTCCAGTTTGCCTACTTAGATGGAATGCTAAATCCAGGTTATGAAGATGCAGAAAAACATTCTTTGCTATCCTTCGGATTGAATTTTGAGCCACTTTCCCAAATACTGCATTCCTAGCTTCATTAAATAATGCTGCCCCAGCTCTTGAGATGCCATCTAGAAAAAGATGAAAAATTAAAAGATTTTTTTTTTTTCAAATCTTCTTTGTGCATGAAAATATAAGATTCATTCTTTATATAGTTTCTTTTATTTTTTTTTAATTTCAAGTCTAAATTATATTTAATTGGTCCAAAACTTAATGTTATTTTTCATTTATAAACCACTGCATGTGCATTTTAGATTAGTTCCATTCTCAGCTGGTTTAAGCAAAGGGATTTATAATCAGTGATTGTTTCTATAAGCATTATTTCATTTTCTAACTGGAACATCAGACGTAAACACACAACACTGGAAGACATCAGCACAGAAGTCACTATGGAGTCACTACCTCAGATGCTTAGCAGTGCAAAGGTGGGAAGCTCTGCTATCCTTCTACCTTGGCAAAAATAGCAAATATCTGTCTACAGATCTGGGAATCCCACTTACAGCCTATGAGAACAGCAGTTGCCACGGTTGCGACTGTGTTTGGTGCATCGCTCAGGTTCAGCACATTTCCAGATACCTGGTTGAGGTTGTCTACTGCATATTTAAACATGAAGGGAACCAATATATTCATAGCCTAAAAGCAGAAGAATACCAATTAGTTTGTATGCATTAAAACACACCTATGCCACATGAATATTTTTCTGAATTAGCTGTACTGTTACATTTAGTTCTTAAACACTTTGTGCTGGTGGTACAGCTCTCTGGATCTCAAGTACAACACCCTCCAGACTATTAAGCCTTTACTCCCAGTACTGCAGGGTCATTGATGTCTCACACGCACACAATCAGTTTCTATCCAAAAAACCCACCAAGCCACCCATCCCTTCCTACCTCCAGGTCAAAGATGCATTAAAACAAAGCTCCATTTAAACCAAAGGAAAGAAGTCAGTCCATTCTATACCCACTCTATACCTCAATATTTAGATAATGCATTCCATTCACAGTATTAACTTAATATCCACACTAACGCCAACAGTGACACGAAAGATCTTCCATACAACCTACCAGATATTATGAATTACTTTAGCAATGTGAGCTTTCAAACAAAACACCTCAATTGGATCCACATCAACCACATGGTATCACTAGATTGTTTTGTGAGAACACCAAAACCCAAATGCATCTGAACAGTAATATCTCCTTTACATCTGAAAAAGGTACAGTTACTTGCACAAACAGAGCAACCTCCAGATTATCTTTTTTCAATTTGCCCTTGAACTATTGGAGTGTAGAAGAAAAATACCGACACTCTAAGAAAGCATAAAGATCTTAAGTCTTGTTAATATTTCATTATTACACCACTCATTTACACCAATAATGAAAAATACCATTAAATTTAATTAACACAATTCATCCACGCTGCTTCTACCTAAGATTTTGAAATAAGTTATTAAAGGTTCCTAGCAGTTGAACAAGCACCTTAAATTAAAGTCTCATAATCACGGATGATGTTTAAAGACTTTACAGTCAGCTGACCTTGCTTAAGGGATTTTTTTTTTTAATTAAGGTAATAAAGAAAAAAATGCAGGCAGATGACAATTTATTTCACACAATAACAAAAAACAGACTTACAAAAATATTTCAGCTCTCTCCACCAAATGCTTTGTACGCCCACTTAGATCTCAATTGTATTTAGGGACATCAGTCACAGATGAAAGCCCATTGAAAAAAATGAAATTAACTGGATCAAACTAGGTTTCGTGTGAAAGGAGTGCTAAAACCTTTTATGAAGTCAGTCTATGTTCAAGTTGGAAGGGAGACTCAAACATATCAAATATTCTCAGTGTTAAGAACCGCGGCAAATACTGAAGAGTAGCACTTAACTAAGAGAGAAAACTGCATTCTTGGAAGTGAGTCTTTAAACTAAAAGATTAAAGAAAACCATTGTGTTAATTTCTTTAATTTACTGTTTAGTTTTTAAGATTATGTTAGGCAAGAGCTTCAAACACAAAGAGAAGGAATTCTCTCTCTCTTCTTCCTTTTTTTCTCTCCTCTCTGAAATATACCAAACAAAATAAATATACAGAAAAAGACAAGAAAGTTCTCAGCACAGCATACTCCATACAGTCCCTGAGAAAAGACAGATGAGATATGAGACACCGAGGTGAGATTATTGCTCATTAGCTTGTGGTTGAAAACAGAAACCAGGTCAAAAGATGGGGTCCTGTTTCAAATATACTCCTCTGAAATTTACCCACTGCAACCCTGAGCGTCATTCACAACAACCCTCTTTCTACAGAACTGTGGTAATCTGCCTTGAAAAAAAAAAAAAACAAAAAAACCCAACAAATGCCACCAATCAGTACACAACAATGACTGATAACTTCAATTATACAACAGCAGAAGAACAGGTTACTGTCATAATATGCCCAAACGTTAAACGCAGAGCCCCACAAAGAACTCAGAATGCACTAACAGAGATCTTGAAACTGTACAACACCAGAGTCCAAAAACCCCACTGCCCCCCACGTTACAATAAAAAAACCAAGCTCCCTTCAGGGTTACTGAAATTCCATTTTTAGTGGTGTGTTTTTCTTAATAAAGAAGAATACACTACCATCAGTGTTAGGGTGAGGACCAACCTGACAAGGTGCAGGTTTTCCTGGGAGAGTCCATTCACTGGAAAATAAGAGCATTGTAATGCAGATTGTCCTCATTTCCTGCAGGTTCTCACCAATCTCTCTGCAGGGATTGTACTCATCAGACAATGCTGCACTACAGGTAGTTCAGAAACAGAACCACAGATACATTCTGAAGTCCATTTAAAGAAAAAAAATAAAGAAAAAAAAAAAAGATGTATTCTTTAAACTGCAGTTTTCCTTCACAATTAATTTAGCTTAACTTCACAGAACTATCTTCTTTCACATCAATATAATTCCACCCAATAGAGTATTAAAAACCTTGTCTCAGGCCGCAGTTGTTCTCACTCCTGCAGGGTAACGTTTGAATAATAGGCAGCGCAGGACTGCATTTCATTAGCCATCACCACAGTCTGCTTTCCAGTCATAAAGTGAAAAATAGTTAATCTCAAAAGTTTATTGCAAGAGAGATAAGAGAACATGATTACAAACAAGCCTTTCTTACTCAATTTGTGAAGCCAATGAGATCCTGTTCACATTCAGAGAATCTAAATTTGGTCAGTCTCCTGCACAAACTGCAGCTATCCCTCATAGCCTGGATGTGCTGGCACAGAACACAAAGCATTTAGCACACCCAGGTACAACAGGAAAAGCTCCTGTGCACAACCGTCTTATGCACTGTACTTACAGAGGTTTCCCTCCTCTTCCTGATGCCTGAAAGTTTGATAATAATCCCCATTTAAGTCTTTTTAAAAATATAGATTAAACGTGTTCACATTTATAATTCTGAATGAATAGCTAATCCCTGTCTGAACTTATTGGAAAGCAAACAGCACCAATGAAGTCATCTCAGCTTAACAGCCCACATTTAACAGCAGGTTATAGAGCAGTACATCATGCTTAAATGAGTTCAAACTTTTTTTGTTTTTGTTTTAAATGACTGCACTGTTTTAAGCTGATAATGCACCACCATCTCTGCTCCCATGCGAGACTGTACCACTTTTAGGGCAAACAGTCTTATCTTTCATTTTGCTTTTCCCAGTACTTCTTGTTTAATAAAGATGATGAATTAGTGACAGGCTGAGCTCCAACATGATAAAACCAGTCTACAGTGTTGCCAATAATCCAATGAAAAACATCAACATGAAGACGACTGAATTTATCTCTGGACCAATATAAAAGTACATATTCAACAGCTCTAGTTGGGGAAGCATGAACAGAAAATTCCATCCCTTAAGGCAAAGATAGGTATCAAAATCTAGAAAATAAGGTCCAAATGAGGCAACAATATTCTAGCTTCATGCCTTCTTCACATTCACTGCTTATCTACAGCACAGTTTTCAGTAAGAATTAAAAAAAAGTTTAGAACTGCTTCTCATCCATAATTTCTCAAAAAGCTAACAGTTTCTAAAGGTTTATTGTAATTGTCTAACTCCATGTAATCACAAAAAGAGTGCAAACGATGATGCGCACTCACATAACTGATCAGAGATGTAATTATCTTTGCACACAGACAACATTTACAGTACTACACATCTATTTAGCCAAACAACTTATTCTCCTGAAACTTTCAGAATCAGAAGCCAGTAGAAATGCAAACGATCTGAAAGATTTCTCTGGCTCATGAATAACACATGCTTGGTGTGACCATGAGGCCAAAACACCACTGCAGAATGACAGAGGTGACAAGAGATTCTATCACAGCCATTTGTCTAATCCAGGTCCTGAAGAGTCAGAGCACTTTTTCTTCTCATGCCACAGAAGAAAAAGGGAAGAAGAGAAGGATTTACTGTACATATCCCAATGGACAAAAAAATGAGAGGGAATGTTGAAAAAGGAAAAACCATAAAACCTGTGCGGGCTAATCTATGTGTCTGAAAACATAGATAATGCCTTGTGTTCTCTTTTTACCTGTCTTACTGTTGCATCTTTCACATCACACAACTCTATATAGGCTATAAATATTTAAGATAAAAATTTAAAGCATGTCATAATATAACAAGTCTTCAAAGGGAAAAAAATACCTTCCTAGCCCTGGAGCAGCCTCCATCCTGTCAACTCTCAGCCATAAAAAGCTATACAAACAACTCACTCTGAAGGCTAACAATACTACCAGCACTTATGTGTAGACAAAGAGGAACCAAAAATCACAGTAATCTGTTCAATGACAGGCAACTGGGCCCCACTAAAGGAGTCAAGACAGATTACAACTGCAGGCCCTTCGGCAGCTGCACGCACACTGGCTTTTGTTTTGAAATCAAATTTTGCTGAACTGGAAGACTGAACGAGATAAGAAATAAGACAAATTATTTCACAAGCAGCAGAAAAAGGCAGGTATGAGCTGCAACTTCTTTGTGTGTTGTGGGCAAGTCCACAGACCGGTGTGAGGTCATAGATTTTTTCCTGTGGCTGAGGATTACTGTGGTAGTTTTGCACTAAAACTGAAGCTATCCTACAGCCTCTTTCTCAGAGCCACAGCTCCTATCATTCCTTAAGAAGTGAAACTTTTCTGTATACATAGGTATAAAAATTCAAACTCCTTTGTCGAACCTAAAAGAAATTGGCCAAAAGACTTAAATGAAGAATTTCTCGTGAGGGAAGGTGACCAGTAACAGGCATTGTGATCATGTGGTTCTCTATGCAAAAGCCCTAAGAACAAGCAGCCTTTACAGCAAATGCATACCAAGGATGGAAATCCTTCAGATGCAGACAAGTTCATAGCGAACAAAGAAAGCAGGCCAGGACTGCAGCAAGGAGAAAGACATACTGGCATTCTTGTACTGACAACTGAATAGCAGCGAAACTTTAACTAACTGCTTGTGTGGTCTATTAAGTACATTGTAATTAACCCCACAAGCAGTCTGAACAAAGGGTCCCAGATCAGATAATGAGGAAATTGCACAGGTTTTTATATGGTCCATGCAATTTACAGGTAAGCTGATTTGTGTTTAATTTTCTGTAGGACAAAGTGACCTTTAGCTCGCCATGGAAGAAAAGCAATGTTCAGGGCTCAGAGATACAACACTTTCTATAGCTCTGTACAATCTACTGCATGTCAGTTATGCCACAATTACTATGTGCACATGAGCACGTGTAAAATCTGAAGCAATTTCAGAAAATGTACCCCACAAAGTAAAAGGAGATACAGCACAGGTGATGAGGGAGAATGTGATAAATTCAAATTATTTTACTTTTGAGTTCTAATAAAGCTTTGCAATTACAGAAAAGCACAGCTAGAAGATTTCCACAAAAATTTTCACCATAGAATTATAACATACATCTGTGGAGAGCTTACTTATTGTGTGTTTCCTAAATGAAGCTCTTCTTTGCCAAAACAAACATTCTGACAACACACTTCTAACAGGCGCCTCCTAAAACCTGAGGAAAGCTCAACAGCTTTTCTGCTCCCTCCTTTCAGGAAGCTGTGTTGAACATCAGTGCTTCCAGGCTAAATTAGGAGTAGGAAATTTAAAAGAACACTTAGCACATTCCAACATCCAGTTACTTCCCTAAAGAGCAATTATTAAATGTCTGATTTTCTGACAGGGTACTGGGGAAAACTTGTCTCTTGCAGTAGATTTCAGTTTTAAACCAAACATCTCGTTTGCATTCTGACCAGCTGCAGCTCCAGCCCAATATGACATGGCATGCCTAATTAGGAATCAAAAAAGCCAAAATGCCTAACTAACCTCTCCAGTGAGGAAGCATTACTAAAACGAACTCCAAAGAGCAATTATTTCCAAGTCTAAAGAAACAGAAAACCTTGAGGGGCTATCTACCAGGTACTAGGAACCTACCTGGAGATTTCCATGATTGAGAACAAGTGCTACTGCTGCTACAATGGACATTACTTGTCGTGAAAAAAGTTGTGAGCAACATCACTAATGTCTCAGACCACACAAGAAAACAGAATTCATTAAACCAATGGGGGGGAAGAACTCCATGCCCCCCTTCGAGCAAATGAGAAAAAGTACAGAAAAAGTACTTTAAACTTCTTTCAATATTGTCTTCAGATTATTACCTGTAATACCAATAAGAGGCTTTAAAAAGAAACTCAAGAGAATTTGCATATGCATCTGTAGATGGGTGTACTGAAAAGTAGATCACACACACCAGCTTAACAAACCAACAATTTATAATCAGTAAAACATTATTATGAAGGCAATGACATTGTATATTAAAGCAAAACACTCTCAGCACGTTCATTTGGAGCAGACAGCTTCCCAGATAGCTTTGAGTATACACAAAAGCAGTACTTTATACAGAAAGGATGGAAGTTTGCTTGTACAAACATGCCATATTCTGCAAGTCATCACCTGCATTATCAGCAACTTCCTGAACAGCAGCACAAACCAAAATATCTCTTGGAGACAGTACCAGCTACCACCTGATAGACTGCTTCTACCAGAAAGTGCTGTACACCAAAAGATTGGCCTTTCCTTTTCAGTTCAAATAAATGAGCACATTTCTTTTCCAAGTACTTTTCTTTTATCACCTACATAACTCAAGTTTGTTTCTTTGCTCTTTTCACAACACAGCAATGTTGCCGAATGCTGATAAGGAAATACAGCAAGACTAAGTCGAGTGCTGAAACTCACTGCTAAGCAGCACCTACTTCAGCTTATCCCATCAAGACGCTAATATTAGCCTCGTGTTTGGTAAAAACTGCCCTATTTAGAAGGAAGTCAGTTGAGCCATATGTCTCAATGATGCTTACAAACTTTATTTCCAATATTTTAACTACATGTTTTGGTGTCTCTTTCTTCCAAAACACTTTTTGCACAAGCTCACATTTCCCCTCCTGAATTATTCCTACAAGGTTTGCACTAAATTTGAATTATATCTTTCACTAATCTGTGGAAAGCATTTGCACTCCTATTTTCTTCTAACAGCTAATAAACACTGACTTCATTGCAGCAAGAGTTCGAGTATCATAACACAACACAACAAAACACTTGTTCTTACCTTTGCACTTGCTAAAAACCCCAGAGATATGGCTACTCTGGCTCGCAGGTCTGGTCTGTCTTTGGGCCACACATAAGACAGCATTGCTCTGACAATCTTTTTGGCATCTATCTCTTTCAGCTATTGAAAAGAACAAACAAAGGCATCACGTTATAAAGAGACTCCCGCAGCAAAATAACAGTGTAATTAAGAATTAATTGTGTAGATTTGGATAACTTTGCTACTTTATTTGATAGGGAGACAGTTCACAGTGTTCAATATTAGGACCACCTATTAATACTTTGAGCTGTAAGTTTTTAGGTTTATATACATGACACTGACAAAACTGATTACTTGTTCTTAATTAATGTGTTCTCAAGAGTGCAAGTAAAACAAAAACGGAACAGAGAAGGACAACCATAGCTGAAATGGTTCACAGAACGAACCACCCCCCCTTTTTTTTTCTTTTCCCCCAGTATTTCTGCACAGAGTGCTAGGGCTTGCTATTCCTTCTTCAGAAACTGTTTTAACACTGTACAGAGGCAACCAAAGGGAAAACTAACAGAGAAATAAATATTAACAAACAAAAAATAAGGCAAAAAAGAAGTACAAAAGGTAAAGAAAGTAGTCTGGTGAACACTGAGTTGCAATTAAATGTTGCAATTAAATGTTGTAAATGCACTATTTAAAAAGAAACCACTACCATTAGAGGAATTCTTATCTCTGAAACTGAACACTTGCAATAGTACTTAAATTGAACAGAGTATAATTTTCAGTTCAGACTATTTGGTTGCATTACTGCAAATTTGAGCATTTCCAACCCCAATCTGTACAGATTTTGGTCATTCTATCACCTCTGCAGGTGAGAAATCCTTTTATTTTTCTAATGTCTCCTAAGGCATGCTTTCAGGAACACAGAAGTATCCTTCAATGGGTATCTAATGAAGTTAGTCCTAACTACCAACATGAGAACTGGTCCAGCTGCCTTCGCTCAGCTTCAACTACCATCCCTTCATTTAACAGAACAGCCTCTGAACCTGGGTAAGCAGGCTTCATGAGGCTTTTAAGATGTACATAAGTAGTTAAGTTCATTTGTTGCTGTGTTTTAGGGCTTTTTTTTTTAATGAACTCTTCAAATGAGTTCTCTTCTCACAATTGAGATAACAAACCTTCTTAAGAATTTCTTTTTTAAATAAAGATAGGTTGTTTTGTCGATACATTGATGTATCACACTTGTGAAATATTCCACCGAACTCCAAAGCTGAAACAAAGATAGCCAAGCAAGAATAAAAGAGCATGCAGTGCACATGCAAGTGGCAAAACCTCATTCTTTTGTTGGACACCCTGGAGTTAAAGTCAAAGTCATGAAGGTTATCTAAAGTTGAAGGGAGGGCAGCAAGTAGCAGCTGATCTCTCTAATTCAGGCAATATTTTGGAACTGAAGAGGAAGAAGAAAAAGTCAGTCCATGCTTTACGGTGGTTTTTTCACTACAGTAGCCCATGGAAAGGGGAATTTTACAATGTTCTTTAATATTTCCCTCACTAGTTTGTGTGTCTCACACATTAGGACCTCAATTTTGAGAACAGAGCTAATTAGAATAAAAATTCTCTGTTAAGGTTTAGCGTGAATGAGTGAGAAAGGAGTTCTGTTAAGAAGTAAGACAAGCAGTGAAGCCAGTCCTATAAGTGCAAGCTTTTAAAAGCTTGGGGAAGTTCATCCCAGTGTTCGTAGTCACTGACTTCAAAGACAACCATCAGGAGAAATATTGTATATTGTCAACAATTGCAAATATATTTGAGCATTACAAAGCGTAAGCACATTTCAAATCACTTTAAAAAAATTGATTTAATCAAAGACTTATAAGGGAACTGAGGATGCAGAATTATTTCTGCTTTGTCCTACCCGCTGAGGACATGGAGGTATCAGCTACAGCACATACACGAGTCTTTCAATTTGAGCTAAGCATATGCATAAATAGCATTTCAAACATTCAGAAAATATCTTTGATCAGCTCTTACAGATTAAAAAGGAAGGTAAAAAAAAAAAAAGTGGTATCCCATTAATACAGAAGATGCTAGCACTACCGGTGCAGTTCTCATTATATGCTGCTACAGGATACTCAGACTTTGTACAGAAAAGCTATTAAAAAGAAAGAAGTACATTGGCTGCAAACAAGGAACCCATTTCAGCTTTTTCATGGCTCTGAACCGCGACCGGAGTCAGAAGCCAGTCAGTCAGTTGCCAAAGGCCTCGCAAAGGGACAAGAAGAAATATCAAAGGAGAGGCAAAATGCACGCACACTACATCAAAGTTTACCATGAAATAAATGCTACTCCTGTACAGAAACCTAAGTTGAAAATTGACTATGCAAGTGACAACATTAAGAATTAAAATGAGCAATCTACTCAAGTTCTTTTTAGGTTTTCTGTGGTATATAAATGTTAGGAAAAAGGTGTTTACTTTAACCTTCTAAGTGGCAGTAACATTTTATATTTTCTTCCCAGGCTTATTTCTAGAGAAATGGAAGTGACAGAAGGAAAAGTATTAAATGTACAATACAGCAGGTAGCAAAGACAAGTCCTTATAAAGGCAGCCGCAGCCTGTTTTTTATGTACTACAAAATACTTAAGACTTATTTGTGAAGGAATAAACACTGCCTCTCTTCCTGTCCCTGACTGTTTCAGATTCTACACCTTCTAGAACACCTAAAAAAGTACATAATAATTTCTGTGCACAATCTCCAAAACTACTGAGTAATGCAAAGCATTCAGTGGGCTGGCGCTGTGACTTCATGTATGAAGTTTATGCTAGGAGGAAGATCCATCAGAAGCATGATGGACAAAAGCAGTAGCTTGACTTGCATTTAAGCTGTCATTGCTGACAAAGGAAAAAAGACCCAGTTCTGGCTCTCCGTGTACTCACTCAGGAAGCTGTATCATCATCTGCATTGTACCAGCACAAGCTGTCTCACATCTGCATGACATGATTCCACAAACCATTAACCTGATCCCTCCTCTGCTTTTCCACCTCTCTGCAGCACTGAACTCTACAGTCCCAGTCCATTTCTCAAACCACCTCTGGAGGCCATGAAACACCTCTATGAGACTATTCACTTTATGCAACTGGCTGAAAACTATTCAACGTTCGTTGCTGTATTTCAGCTCAGAAAGGAGTCAGACAATTCTGCAAATTCAGTAGCATGGAAAAAAGCACAACTGAGAACATGAGATCATGACTTCTTAAGAAAAAAAAGATTGTTTCAGTTCATGGTAAGCAACGTGCTTTGAGTGAAAGAGCAGCACTATTTCTCAGCTGAGCTACCTTAGCTCACTACCTGACAGTACAGACACTTATCAAGCAAAACAGCAAGGTGAGGTTAGATTTCTTTTCAAGCTTAAATACATGTCAAATAAGCTTTGGGGAAAAAGAGTACTTTATCTTCTGTCTTCCTACTGTCTGTCCCACCACAGAGGGCAAGCAGTGACTAGCAAACCAAATAGCAACCAAGTGAAACAGTGGTAGGGGCAGGTTAATTATCTGCACTCCATCATGACTAGCAATGTTTCCATAAGAAAGTAATATATAACTGCTTAGCAACAAGTCACACACCACAGCTTTTATTGCTGCCTGTTCTGCTGACAGAAATCTAACAAACACACAAAAAAGACTGAAAATAGTAAAATAATGTTACTGTTTTCAGTCGTCTGCACATTGGCTAATGTTGCAAGCAAAATTTACTTGGTAACAAAACAGATGTGCAATCTTCCAGTTATTTGTGAGCTGAAGGTAACACCTACTGCCCTTCACACACACTTATTTTTGTTCATCCCCAGCATTTAGCTCTTTATTCCCTGTAGCTGGTAAAGGAGGGGGAATTTAAAGCATCAGTCCCCAAATCAGTTTCTGGAACAAACAAGCTCATCTGTCAAAAACAAGCAGACTGGAAGAGATACAGGCTTAATATTGCTGGTGTGCATTATCTCCAGTTTTTCTAGATGTTTAATTCTAGGGGGAAAGATTTCTCATTGTAATCGGAGTTACCAGATCTTTTATGCACCCGAGCACACATGGAAGAACTACACTGTCACATCAGATTTCCTTCATTTTTGCTGAGAACCTCTCAGTTTTTGTATCCACAGTCACCTCATTTTTCCTCTCTCCAAGCAGGTGGTTCAGTTGAAAAAGACCTGCATTTTGGGGAGCAGCTTTTTAAACAGAACACAGACAGAGCCTTGCAGCAATCCTGAAGATAGGTCAGTTGTGAAGCTGGGCACATGATTTGCAACTGCACCACATGAAGGCAAGTTTGTTTTAATATTTCCCTCACTAGTTTTAAGTATACATTACAAATGTTTTGCATGGACATGTTAAAGAGTCTTGACAGTGAACAGACAATACTCAGCTGATCGACAAACCCAGAGAAATAAGAATGTGAGCAGGAAAAAATAACAGCTAAGCTCAACGGACATGAGAACTGGAATGGCAACAAGGAGCATAATGCCCCCTTCCACTTAAAGGAAAAGTGCAATCCATAATAATCATATTCAAGAGCATCTACAATTAGGATAATTAGGGAGATGAATAGCTTCCTAGCTTTAAAGTCTGTCTTTCCTAGGAGATGTGTCAAAGGAGCCTGTGCATGTTGCAAGTAGGTTGTAAAATTAGTTTGAAGTACACGTGCAGCACCAGCAATGCTACCAACTGAAAATGCCTGACTCTTCTGCATCCCCCAAGCCTTGTTCAGAAGTGATCACAGATGCTTGCCAAAACAAACTGGTTATATTTTAGGTTATGAAACTCCCTCTTGTTGCAAGAGCAATAAATGTTATAGCAAATTGTCTCCTGACTTCTGCTTGCAGCACAAACAGGTTGAGATTAAATGAAGGGGTGACTTTCAGACCAAAATTTAAGGTGATCCATTCCTTTACAGCTCCAGGAAAATGGACTGCCAGAGCCGTTAGGCTGTGAGGAACAAACTGTTAGAACAGGTAAGTGTGAGCAAACCAGCCCTGAAACACCCAGGATCTGCACTGAAACACGTCGCCATCACCATGGCCTTGGCTGGCCTCAAGAAGATCCCATCAGAGCGTTATAAACCACTGCACAGCACCTTTCTGCAAACACGCACAGCATCCAATACAGAGCAAATGCAAAGACAAAAGTGACGTAACTCAAGCTCTTTGATTTTGTAATTTAATAAAGGCCAAGTTTACATTGTGTTGCTTTAACCAAAAGCCTCCTTTTCTGACTGCAACCCTTTGTGTTAATGAAGACACTGCCTCTCCTTACATACCTACCATCATTATTCTAACATACGTGCTTCCTGATTATAAATGTAGTCGAAGTATACCAGATGCATCAACATTAAATCAAAGTAAAAACACATGCAGTTTAATTAGTTTTTTCCTCCTGCTTTAAGCGCAGTTTCACCAGCTGATGTGCAAACTTGTACCCACAAGCTAATGTCAAGTCACAGGGATAGATCATTCGCAGAGAACACCAGAGCACATTAGGCTACAATAAAACATGCCTGGTATGAAAAAAAATTAACCCACTGCAGAGAAGTTACGAAGGAATGCAACACTAGCATTGAATTCTAATGAAACTGAAGAACTTTGCCAAACGTTCATAATAACTGTGCTAATGTAGCTCTTAGATTAAGAAGTACAGAGAATCTACTGTTCTACAGCATTCAAACACCTATCAATAGTTCTTAATTATTTGCTATTTGAAGTCTTCAGCATTTTTAAGGAAAAAAAAAACCAACATAATAATGAAGCAATTTTTACCCCTTCCTTCGGATCTGTGTGAAGCCCTCCACCTGCATGTCCGTGCCAACACATTCTCTTTTCTATCAGTTGCAAGCTTGGGGAAATCTGTGTGAAAAAGAGAAGTTAATTTACAAGAACCTCAGGAAACATGCATTTAAAAGCCAACAGAAAGAACAACCATAAGTCTGTTTTTCTCCCCTTACCCTCCAACTGACTCAGCTTGCATTAATAAAAGATCCTACCTCAAAAGCCTTCCCTTGCTTAAGGAAACAATAAGAGAACTATAAATCTAGCTGTATAGCAAAGGAAATGTTCCAATTAGCCGGAAGGTAAAGAAAACAGTCTTAAACATTTATGTTAAAATGACACCTACAACTAAGAAGTAGAACAAAGAACACTGAAAAGAAGTGAAAGTTTTAGAAGATAAATGTAGCTGAACATGTTAATAAATAAAGTGGGACATAGTTAAGCAATAATCCTCTTTTCATGTACAAAAATAACAACTCCACTGAGGGGTCAAAAGAAAGAGAGAAACTCACTTCCCACTTCTTTCCTATCAGGCTGAGAATGGCTTACTGGTACCGTATGACAGATAAAAGTCTACAAGGTCCACAGCCCCAGCTGCAATTTGGAACAGCATGTACACATGGAGCTGCAGTATGAACCTGCTCAATAAAAACAAATGCTCCCTTTCCTATCACATGAGTAAGGCAGCTCACATTACAGAGAAAAATTCTGAATTTATAAATCCAAGTAGATGCACTACAGAGAATAACAACTTGCTATTACTCCAATTTCAACGCGCTTGCCACAAAGAATAGACGTCAAAGCTTATTAGCAGAGGCTGCATTTTGTTCAGAAGGTGTGTGAGGGGTTTCCAACTTCCTTTCAGTAAAACTTACCGACAAGCTCTTCAGGAATCTCACTGTACAGACACGGTGTGATACCAGAGCTTGGAATTTCCCAAAGCAAAGCTTCACATTTTTTGTATTTTAAAGAATACTTTGATGGTTATTTGACACAGTCAAAATACTCAACAGATTTTACCTTAACTCTGTTCTATGAGCATTGTTTTGCCGTTGTTTTTCATAATAGTAACATAAAACACAGATACATTTTAACTTCATTCAAGACAAGTACACTGCTCCCATGAACCCATTAGAAAATGCATCTTCCTTATGTTTACATTAGCACTAAAGCAAGCAGATTTCACAAGAATAAGAGCCTGACATCCTGTTGTTCACAACGATGAGAATAAATTTGCAAAGTTTCTTGATGCTTCACAATCTAAGCAGGAATTTGAAGTAATAAAGCTCCGCATGCTGATGGAAAACTCACAGCTTTCTAGGCATTGCTATTTTCTATGTCTGGCAGCATGAATTTAAGTAAAAACGTAAAATTTGTGCATTGATAAGAATTCTTCTTTATAATGTGCTGTGTTATGGTTTGCTTTTAGGGATTCCAAAAGACTGTGAGGGAAGTGCAGAAGTGTGAAGCTTCACGATGACTTCTTTTCATGAGGAGGAAACGTAACTTTCATTTAAGTTGCTGTACTTCACAACTGTAAGGGTTGGGGGGGAAGGGAGAATATGGAAAGACTCTCTAAGAATTTCTTCCCCCCCATGAGTAGGAAGATGAGAAATTTCTACCTACATCTGATATCTCCAATAATGGCCTTGAGTGACCTCCCATCAGACTCTGCCATGATCTTCGTTTGTGGATTGGTGGAATCTACAGAATACAAAAGAGCATAAAAAAATGTAACAGAGCAAAGCAGAACATGCACTTCACATTCAGATAATATTCATCTGGTTTAAGTAAACAAGCAGAACATGGTAACGAGGCAGATGGTTTTCTTTTTTTGACAACTGGCCACAGGAAAAGAGAATGAAAACTGGTGGGAGCTGCTGTAAAATAAATCACACGTAACCATCAAGAACTCTAAATGACAATTAAACTTTTCCTTCTCTTAATACTCAGAACTATCAGGCTTTATATCATGAAAGTCCTCAAGTTTTCTTTTTTCCTCTCATTTTAAGTCTTCTCCCAGGTGGTCTTCTTTTTAAAATACTCTTTTGCCCTATTTTACACAACAAATTGTTATGCTTATAGGTTCTGTCGCTTCCAGTCCCTCTCAGCTCAGCTGACACCACAAGGCCAATCACAGCTACAGCTCTTCCCTGAGAGGCACTAAGACCACTAGAAATCACAGCCTGGCTGATGGCAGGTTTCAGGCAGGCAGGACGAGGTAGTCACCATCCACAAACTTGTCAGTGCACCTCTTGAGCATACTGCTAGGCACCAACTGCAGCATGCTTTACATGCCACACTAGGAGCAACTAATTTGCCATAGAAGATTCTGAGGACCATTTATTTTCCCCAGGCAGATTAACTGACAGCGCTTCCCAATGGGGAAAACAAGTACCTCTCAGTTAGCATTGAAGATTCCACAACATCCTTGACATAGTATTAAATGTTTTACTGCTCTGTTCTAACATCAACCACATACCTCACATAAAAAAAACACACGCACAGAAACCAGCAAAAACTGCTCATCACCTAGAGGCAAAGGACAAATGCCACCACATGGGATACACTTATTTCCAACACCTCCATTCTACAGCAACACACGCAGGAAGAGTAAACATCAGAACTGCACACTTATCAGAGCTCATTGGCCTGGGCAAACTGTCCTGATGCTTTCCAGACCAGGGCTGAATTAAGGAGATGCATCTGTAAGGCAGTTCATAGTAGATAACCTTGTCACTTGCTGTCAACACAGTAGATTCCATCTAAACTAACACGCTCTCCATATGAACAGTGACAGCTTCATAAACAGAAAACATAATGGGAGGAGACAAGGGATTTGAGAGACCTCACCACGTCCCAAGTTACTGCAAATTAATGTAATTGCTACAAAGGCGCTGTTATTTCAGATAAGGGTCCCACCAGCACACAAGAGGAGGATTAAGCAACCACCACTGTGGCACCTGACAACAACCCAGGACCTAACACCAAACGAAGCCATACAACCAATACAAAAACAGCAGCATTCTCTAATTCAGCCAAGGCAGCTACAGTACGCAGACAGCATACTGACATCCTTGGTGTCTTTATGTCAGCATTTATACTTCTTTAAGCAAGTGATGCAGATAAAGGACTGCTGAAATACCATGCCGTAGAGAAGGTTAGGGGCTGATGAACCAACTGCTCACTGCTATGCTTTGGCTTTTCTTAAGACATCACAGCTGGAACCTCTCCTGAGCAGTTACCATTCACTCCTGAGCATATCATTCTCTCTTGCTTGGCTTTTCAAGAAAAAGAATATATTAATCCTAAGTATTATCAAACTTGATAACTCAGAATGCGTTTCTGTTGTCGTATATTCCTGGGACATGGGAACAGACAACAGATGCCCCAACAGTTACTGGAAAGAAGCTAAGTACTGTTCTTGGAGAAGGCACTAAGGCACCACGAGAACATTTTACTAATGTTCTCATTTTATATCTTGTGGCAAATCCTTAAGTTTTCTTTTGATGGAAGGACAGGAGAAACATCAGAGAAACAAGTTCTGCTGAAACACCAACAGATCTATCTTAATTACTGCACTAGGTGGACTTCAGTTGACTGGGGCTATGAACTGCTACAGGGTTATGAGATGAAGACAGTGACAAGGGCATGTGATTTGCACAAGGCGTGTGGGGAAACACGTGCCTGCAAGATTGCAGGTTTCCCCCTTCTCTCAAGCTCTTGTTAAAAACCAAGACTTCAGCAATGAAATGAAGAACTGAGCACTGACAAGGTGAGCAACTTGGTCCAGTGTTAAGCCTTCCAGCCACCACAGCATTATTAATGAAACTGAAGCAGGGCCGAAGCTTGCACTGTTACTCTCCACACACCACTTAAGCAGACTTAGCACTCCTCTGTCCCTCACTACAACTCCTTCCCAATAAATTCAGACTGCAAAGGAAAGGCATACTTGGCCTTTATTGCTCTGGGTAACAGTAGCATCTCAGAACTTCACCCCAGCACAAGCAAGCCCTGATGATATCAGAAGTCAGGGAACTACGTGGGGTACCTTAATTCTGGTGCTTTCGAACTCTGCACCATTAAGTTCCCTTAATGTGCTTTTGGATATGATTCTGTACACTCTAAAGGATGACACAGATGCCTAGTACTGATTGCACATAAAAGCCATATTGCTAAAGTGTTACGACTGTTGGTCGTAGTTTAAACACTACCAATGCAAAGAAGCAATGGGGATTAGACATACTGGCACAAGGCTAACGCACACTTAGGAGCTTCTCTGTGGAGCACATAATGTACTGCATTAGCCTAACAGGAACTGGTTGTTTTCTTTTTTAAGCTAATTGTGACAGAAAAGTGAAGGTAGGACTCAAAAACCTGTGCAGTACTCATATCCCAGTGTTAACTTAAGAGTGACATACAGCAAGAAAGGAAGAGATGAGTAGCAGAGGAAAGCCAGAAAAGATAAATGTATTCTGGTAGGCAGAATCATTACCTTTACAAATATGAACTGAACTGTTATAAGTATGAGCAACATAAAACTTCACTGGAGACATATCTAGCACCGTACGGCTGCTCTGCACATGCATCCACAACAAATGAAACTAAGAACATTAACTAAAGCAGATTTTAAGCAGATGTCAACAGACGTGAAATGATGTCAAGATGATAAACTTCAGTATAATTTCACAAGATCAGGCTTCGGGTAAATAAGTAATTTTAACCAAAATACCTGCAACTTCTTACAAGTGCTTTCAAAGCAAGGGATGCCGTGAACTCGTGCACAAGAGCGCACTATCCATGCCATGCAGCAGGCTGGGAGGCCAAGATAACACAAGAAAAAAAAAATGAAGTCCCTTCTACTTTCTGCTGTCCCACTTCACAACAGCTTCCCAAGTCATGTTTTTTACAGCTGCTGAAGTTATCACCGAAAGAAACTCCTTGGTATATGCCTTGAGTTCAGCAGACTCACAGTAACATAGTTATCCTTACTTACAGGCTGTTGCATCGTTTCAGCTGAATGTTATTTTTCCCCATTTAAGCTTTTATTTTGGATGCAGGGCAAACCTTACTACAAAAACAAGGAAAACAACAACAAGTTTCCTAGAAAGCACAGTAGTCGTGTCTCTTCACTTTTCAAAACCCACCACAGGGCAGTTCTCAGCAGAGGTCTGACATTCAGAAAAGAAGGTCTGACACCTTGAACCGCTGGAGGGTGACATGAAGGAACTACATTTATGGTTATACAAATTTATCTCAACAGCGAATTGATTCTGGTCAGAGTTCCACAGTATTGACAACATCCGTACAGTTCCACAATATTTATGACATCAGCTTTGCTGCTCATCAGCTCAGCTGTTTTCCTCTCCGGGATACAAAGGTTACATGTCCTGTCACTCAGAAAAGCAAGGCAGATAAACTGCTGAAAGACAAGTGGGAGGGAAGAAGGATATGGATTATCAACAGCATCCAAATAAATCTGCTACATCTGAGTACTAACAGGTCGGGTCATAAGCATTTATGTCACGATTACTGCCCTGTGTTACACTCAGCAAATTAGTGCAAGAGGTAACCCATATTTGATACCTACAACAGAGCAATAAATGTCATGGAAGAGCTCTTATACATGCTAAAACTATATACACCATATGGATACAGTATGTGCACAACTCACAACATTTCACATGAAAACTATGATATTCAAAGGATTAAAATAAGCAATTATACACATCACAATGCTTACATTGCTGTCTGCTTGCTGTGACATTCAAAATTCCTTCAAATGCTGGACAATACCAGGTACCAAGATATTAACATACACGGGAAAATACTTAGTGTGCATCAGCTTCAGCTTCTCATCTTACACAAGTTTCAATACTAAAAGCCTCCCAATCTTACTAGCACAGTCCTGCTCGTCTCTTCTAAGTAATATTAACTTGATTGCCATCTGTAACAGAACTCTGCCTGTCAGAGGCAATAAATCAAGGTGACAATAAGAAGTTCATCATAAACAGCAGTGCACTTGGAAGAAGGATAAAAGGCTTAAGGTTATTATCCAGCAGAACTAATAGCTATCTGAGAATTTATGGAAAGTTAATTCATTTGATCTCTGAGATGCACTTCCTTCACTCACATTGAAAAACACATATAAATTATTGAAAGCTGGACTCATTCAATTTGAGATATGTACTCAATTCTTTACTTGCAATCAAAATCATTCACTGGAACACGCTGACAGAAAGAATTCCAATTTGTACTTCAGTTACAAGTGCTCGTCTTCAGCATGAAGCTTATAACCCACAAAGACAGCTGTGGCAACCCCCAGTGCAAGAATACTGTCAAACTTGTTGCGGGCCCCTTTGGGATTAGAGAAGATGGATGTTGCTCTGGTACTAGCACACTTTTAATACTGATTTTAAGGATGGAAACTGTTTAGACTATAGAAATCGATCTGATCCTTGCATTTAACTTAACTCCCGTGCTGGTAGCAGACTAGAGAGTGTTTTACTTTTAAAAAGTTAAACTACTAGAAGTGTGGGAACTGAATTACTGCCGAAACATTGAGAAACAGATGGGGATAAGAAAGGAAGAAAAAAAGGGGGATAACAGAGTTGAAAAGCAAGCACACCTAAACTGAACGTGTGTTCAACCATTTGCAAAGGAGCAGTTAACTATGAAACTGTTCCCTTAATGCAGGTCTTACAGTCCCACCTTTAAATGCTGAAACTAGGAGGCAGCTGACCACAAAACTGATGTCAGGCTCAAAAGCAAAGCCTTACCCTCCCAATTTAACTCTACCAGCAACTTCCCTATGAATAGAACCTTCGTAGTGGAACAGCAAATCTTCCTGAGCAAGCAAGTCACAGAACTGCTGAGAGGCCGTAAGCCACGTGCTTTATTAGAAAGCCAGCTGGAAGGAGCCCTTCCAACACGGGGCTCTCTGACAACAAGGAGCAGCACGGGGTGGAAAGCAGGGCAGCGTGCTGCTGCCTGACAGCGCCGTGCCACAGCACCAGCACAGCCCCACAGCACGTCGCACAACGCTGAGCCTTAACAAAGCTCGCTGCAAAGCAGGAACCAGAGACCAGCCACGTTCACAGGATGGAAGCGACGTAGGAAAGCGCAGTACGGCATCCGATTTTACCTGCCACAAAGCTGCGACCATCTGCGGAGCTCAGCAGCGGTGGAAGCTTTGCTTTCCATGACCGCAGCTCACAGCCAAAACCCAGCCCTTCTTAAGGCCAGGTTTCACTCCCAGAATCCCGTGCCGGCCTTCAGCCCGCAGCGGCGCTCAGCCTGCGAGGCTCAGGTCGGCACGGCACGGCTCAGCACGGCACGGCACAGCGCAGCCCGCGGCTCCCCGCACTCACACAGGGCACACGGCCGCCCGAGGTGCAGCCCGGGCCGCGCGGCACAGCCGGGCACCGAAGGCCCAGAAGACGGAGCCTAACGGCACCCCGAGCTCACGACGGAACGAGGCAGCCGGCCGCCGCTCGCACGCACGGCTGTCGAACGGCCGGCCAGCGAGCGGACGCGGTGCACAGGACGGCACGACCCGACCCCCGACGGCGGCTCCGTGCGCCCAAAGCCTTCCCTTCCCCTCCCTTCCTCCCCTCCCCTCCCGCCCGGCCCCACGCACCGTGCCGCAGCCCGCGCCCCGCCGCCGCCCGCTCCCCGCGAACCAGCCGTGCGCGCAGGCGGCGGCCGCCGGAGGCCGCAGCAGAGCGATGGCGAGGAGCAGCCGGCGCGGGCGGGAAGCCGCGCGCAGCAGCAGCACCATCTTGGCGGCGGAGCGCGGGGGGTTGTGGGACGGCGGCGGCGCGCGGGGCGGGGCGGCGGCGCGGCGGCTCCGGACGGGGCGCGCTGCCGCTCGGCTCCGGCGTGCGCGGCGGATCGCGTCCGACGAGGAGGCTGGGGCCGCGCGCGGCGTTCTCAGCCACGTACAGACTTCTTCAAAGCCGCCGGAGCCGTTGCCCCGAGGGAGAGCTGTAGGCTCGTTCGCGGGGGAGAAAGGCAGGAAGGCGGGGAGGAGCGGTACGGCTGGCTTCCAGCTGGTTTTTTGACGAGGCGGGCTTTTTCCTGCCCGCGCGCCGATACGCAGCGTTGCTCCTGCCCAGGATTCGCTTTAAACGGCGCGGGCGACGCTTCTGTGTCCCTATTCTTCAGCTCGGCACAGCCGGAACAGCGCCGCCCAGCGGCAGCGCTCGGACGCATCGATCCCAGCCTCCCCAGGCGCGGGGCTGCCGGCCGCCCGCCTCCCGGTGCGCCCCCGCCCTGCTGCCTTTCTAACGGAGATCCGCAAAATCTCATCCGTTGTCAAACCTCGCAGTATCACACAGCCGTACCATTACAGCCTTGTCTCGGGTAAAAGGAAGCGAGAATAACAGGTTACGTGCACCTTTACGCCGAGCCATTTATAGAACGCGTTCCATACTATCCATGAGATACTAAAACTGAAGATGGAAAACATGCATTTTACCATTCAATTTATACTCCTCTTAGTACAGGCCAGCACTAATTTTTGCCTAGTACAGTTTTAATTTTCTCAAGCGAGCACTAATTACATAAGAAATACATATATTCCTTTCATGAAATACAAATGGGAATTTAGCCTCCTAAATGAATATTCAAAATGAAGTCCTGTCATTCATCTAATGCTGAATAAAGCACCCACACCAGAAGACTGGTGGGGAGGAGGTGATTCATTTTCAAAAAGCAATCAAAAGTGCTAAATATTGAGCTTAGTTCACTGGTAACTAAGGGCTGAGTACATCCCTGCTGTAAACATTTAGGGAGGGTGAGAAATTACGAGCAATGATAGAAGGAGTACTGGATGTAATGGGATCAAATTAAATGCAGGGAAGTCAGATATCTGGCAAAGAAGTATTTAAATGGGAATGAGATGGGCAAAAAACAAGGTGGGACAACTGAGAGAGGGAGAAAGGAGGGGCCATGCACACACCTTAGTGGTCAGAAATCTGGATAACAAAGCTCATGATACAGGCCCAGAAAGATAGCAGGAGAGGTTTTTTTGTGTTATTAACACACACAATTTCAAGTAGCTTGCCATGAAAAAAAAATATATATGCTTCTCTGCAGAGTTAACTATAGAAGCAGAGGATCTCCTTGTATAACTCAGACAAAAATCAATCTCTGCTTAGAATAAATGACAAAAGAAGCTTAGTAGAAGAAATAGAAACCCCAAGAATGGTAACAACTCATCACAGAGGAGATTTGTGAATAGAAACCTAAAAGGTCTCCAATCTGGACATTTTCCACACCGACTCCCACAAAATATTATGTTGCCAATATTAAAATTCGAAGGTTTTAAATGCTAAAATAGTGTGGCAAACTAATATTACACAAATCTGAGGGGTACACCCCACAGTACAGCCACCAGTCCTTCCATGGCACGTACAGTCAGCAAACCAGGTCTTGAGCACACCCTAACGTGCTGTAATGTGCTTTATCTGGGATGCCTCAGTAACCCTCACAGCAAAGTGAAGATAAAAAATAAATACAAATGAAGACACCCCTGACATATTGGGTGTTGGCATGAAGACTAATTTGCTAATGTTTTCTCAACACTTTGAAAGCATCATCTGGTTAATAAAAGATACTGTTAGAGGGTACTTAGTTTTCCCCTACAAGAACCACACAGATCCCACTGTGGAGGTAGTACACATCCCATAAAAATAAAGGCATTTCGGAGGCAATACATTTGAATTGAGTTAGTCTGTTTATTTCAAAATAGATGAATGGAAGGGGAAAAGCAGCCATAATGGATTTAAAAAAACCCAAACATTTGCAGATGGATGTGAACTGTGAAATGCATTGCACAATGAAAGAATGAACTGTAACAAAACAGAAGCTTTTATCAAAAGCTATAAAGCTGGTTCAGATGATTCCCAACAAATATATTAATCCACCTCTTGCAAAGTAGCTGTTGTTATCACAGACTCCCCAAAACCAAAGTTGACACCATAGAATGGCTTTGGTTGGAAGGGACCTTAAGGCCCATCCAGTTCCAATGCCCTGCTGTGGGATGGTTGCTACCCAGTAAATCAGGCTGCCCAAAGCCCCATCCAACCTGGCCTTGGATGCCTCCAGGGATGGGGCTTTTCTGAGCAGCCCATGCCAGGGCTTCGCCACCCTCTGAGCAAAGAATTTCTTCCTAACCTAATTCCTTTTAAGCTTGTTCTCATTCTGGATGTGTATGATTATAACTCTGTTTAATCCTGAACAAGAAATAGTAATAAAAATCACATGCCTATTTATAATTTCATAAAAGGCAGAGTTGGCAACTTACATGGAAGAAGTTTCACTGTGTAAAGAACACATCAAAATGGGGGAAACATTTCCAATAGGTAGACTGTAGGTTTGTGACTTCTTTCTACTGATGTACCAGGAGAATAATTAAGAAATCCCACTTTTCATGCAGGCAGAAGATGATTCCAGCTTACTCCATCTAAGGAAACAAGCATTTCTAAAGACAGTGTTGAGATATGCTAAACCCTAGGAGGAGTATTAAAATGAGTTGTGAACCCAAAGTTACCAATCGCAGGAAATTCTTGGAAGAGAAAGGTCTGAATGAAGAGTTGGGGACAGCTTGGGCACGCACATCCCAACTCAAGATTCCCTTCAGTGATAGCTAAACCCAAGACATGCATTTCACTTCTGGATCTCAGCCACAAAGCTATGACACCATCTGTCAGCTGGATTGCTGGAGGAAGCAGAGAAAAATCTCAGAGCTGATCTAAGGCACTGCTAGAGATAAGCACGTTCTTAATATATTGCTTCCTGCCTGCCTCTAATTATAGGAACTGTGTTGTTAATATATGGACTTCCATATGCAGTTTGTTCCTTCATTTTTACCTTGTCTTTACCCCGCCTTAGGGATAGCTGCAGTGTATTTGGTAAACACTCAGACATCTCCCTGGTATGGGCACGACACGATGGTCCTTAAGTCCATCTTACTGCTCTATTTCACAGAGCCCGCTGCGACTTCCAGTTTTCACAGGCAGCTACACAGCTATAGGCATATCCCTAGCAAGCTTAACAAACCAATTCTGGAGCTGGTAATAGGTGTTGATGTGGAAGAGATGTCTTTCTGTGATTACTTTCGGTAGAAGCTCATTAGCATTCAGCAAGACAATTGAGATGGCGCAAGCACACTGAGGGATCACAGCACATTTAAATGATTGAGAATTAGCAAAACGCAAAGGGTGTAACTCCTTTACAACTGGACTGCTCTAGCACTTTCATTATTGCACTAATAATGCGTAGGTTTTATTCTTTCAGACAAAAAAGATGCGCCTTTAGCAGCATGCCTGACATCTTCCAGTTCTGCCCTAAACAAACTGGCACAGTTTTGCTCTTTGTTCTCAGAAATAAGCCTCAAATCTCCAGTTACACTGGACTAGCGCTCATTCCTTCAGCATTCCAGTCCTTCAGTAAGAAACCTAAAGTACACTGCAGCAAGATATTACAGCTCTCAAGCATCATGCCCTCAAATCTCCGTGTTCTCTGTTTCCTAAGGGTGGCAGCTCTGGCCTCATTTAGATCCTTGCAGTTTTGACAGCTTGGCACACATACACGAAACATCCTAGCCATGCAACTGGAATAAAACTATCTGTAAAAATTCATCAAGGCTACGCTCACAGAGATTTGCACGATGGCAGAGAAGTGCTTGCAGGGGAATATGCACAGTAGTGAAATCCTGAGATTTACATATAAAATACCAAGATGGTGAATATGCACAAACACAGTGGCTGAGCTTATGACTTAAAATCCAAATGCTGGAATCAGCTGCACTGATGGTTATGTATAGGAAACTGTAAACACGCAGCAGTTAGAATATACGAAATTTGTTTTATTATTCACAGTTTAAAGGTTTTAAATTCTATTTAAAGGCACACAGTATGATTACGGCACTGAAATGAACCTCACTAATAGTGATGAGAACTTACTGCTTTCAGCTGTGAAAAAAGAGAGCATGATTGTATGGAGGCTATTTACTGGGGTAGATGTGGCACTGGGGGACGTGGCTCAGTGGGCATGGTGAGGATGGGATGGCAGTTGGACCTGATGGACTTACTGGGTTTTCTTCAACCTTAATGATTCCATGATTCCTATATAACTATTAAATGGTCCTGTAACATGCATAGAATCAACACGGAATGCTAACTAATCTGTATGCCAAGAGGAGACCAACACCATATTTTATATGGTAACACTGACAATTCCAATGATGGCATGCATTAAGATAAATTAAAGTACCCCTACAGTTGTGGCAATCAAAGTGAAATCAGAAGTCAGGCTAGAAGATATATAAAAGCAGTGATACTCAGTCATACATATTGGAAGGTAATGAACACAAGGAGGGGAAGAGGGAAAGTTAACAGGAAGAAATTAAAGAAGAAAATAAAAGTGGGAAAATAGGACAAGGTTGTGAGGGGGAAAAAAAATGAGAGAGAGAGAGAACTCTTCACTCAAGGATACATAAAATTAGTTCTGACAAGTAGAGCATGTGCTGAAAGACACAGTCCTGATTTTGAGATAGTGATTCTCAGGCTTATTTCTTGAAAAAATGCGATCTGCTACTCCTAAGACCTTACCTTTAAGAAGAGAGCAGCTCCATATACATTTGAGGTGCACTCTAATCATGCTTTACAGTCAGTTAAAAGACTGGCATAAATGAACTGTGTTTTGAGATGCATGCTTGCATCGCAAGATGGCTTTTGAGCTTTCTTCTTTAAAAAGTTGTTTTTGTTAATCTTAACACTAAGCAAGAGTCAGGCACAAAAACTGATTTACCACCATGACAGCTGCAATGTTACGTGAACATACTGTTAGCTGTTCTACAAATGATTTAAAACACATCATATCATCTACACCACAAATATCACAGGGCTACAGCACTGTCTAATATCCTAGCCAGAATGCCAACCACTGAACAACGTTGTTTAACCTCTCACAGCAGAGCCACAAGCACCCTCATTACTGGTGACTAATGAGTTGAAGTATTTCCATTTTTCTTGCTCGGAACACTTGAACAGAGCAGGATAGCACTAACACTGTGCTACAAACATATCTTTTGAAAAATTACACCCCATTACAACGTCTCAAGACCAGCAAGAAAAGAAAAATCAACCCAGTCTAGATTAGTAATTAAAAATTTGCATCTCAGTGAAATATTGAGGTCACACTGATAACTCATACAATAACCTATAATCAGCAGCACAGTGTTCCTTTATTATTAGGTGGCTGATCATTGTTTCAGCTCGCTAAGAAGCAACGAGGAATAATTTGATGACTCACTCGTGTTTCTGAGGATTCCTTGAGCTGTAAATGCCTCAAGCACGAACAGCTTCACTAGGCTGCTAGTAAAGTAGCTTACAAAGCAAAACCATGATTTTTCCTCAAATAAGGATAGTTTGTTTATGCTTTCTGTTATTCTTGAATAGGTTTTTTTTCATAACTAATAAAGAACAGCTAATTTTTTAAGCATACACTGAGGATCAGCATCAATATATGAGCATTACACACTATATGAGCCTAAAAATAAATCCTCCTGTTAGTAATGAAAGCAGCGACTAGAGCAGATGGCTAGTCTACAGTGTTATACAAAAAAAAATGGAAGATAACACTCCATTTACTCCTAAATGATAGCAGAACATGAAAATAATTTTTTTCATATCAGCACATTTTCCAACAGAGCCTCACTAAGAATGGAATTGCAAATGTATGTAATGCAATGCATTGAAAAATAATCAGAGCATTCATTTAACAGCAAACAGTGAATTCATTACCAGCTTGATAAGAGACTCAGTCCTGCGACTCACGCTAACATAACTGTATTTTTAAAGATATAATCTGCAACTGTGTTTTTGTATCAGCATGAGAGGGGATTTTTAAGCACAGATCTACAGGGAGGGGGAAAAACACTCATTAAAGCTCTAGCATGAATTAGTCTTTCCAGAAGGCAAATTCTTGTAATTGTCACAGGGAATTTAATAGGGCTGCAGAGTCTATGGAATGCTGTATGAAAGCTGCTAATAAAGATCGAGGAGAGAATTAATTCATGCATTTATCCAGCAGCCAGCAAAGCTGGCCTGATGAGCACTGGGATGCTCCAACCCTTGCAGCTTCCATGAAAGAGCAGGGCCACCAAGGTCTCACCCCAGCACACCCCATGCTGGGGACTTTCCAGGTCGTAAAGCCCTTGTTTGGCAAAGGCTGGGGGGAATTCCAGCATTTCAGAGAGAAGGCATCCAGTTGACACGCTGGCAAGAACTGCCTTTCAGGAATGTCCCCTGGGACCAAATGGCATTCAAAGTAACTGATTACAAATGCTGGTGGTTTACTTCCTCTTATACATACCTAATAGCTCACAAAAGATGTTAACTCTTTGTGCATTTGGAACAAAATCAGACCTGACTCTCAGAGGGTAACCCCCCCCCACCCCCCCTCTTGCAGGACTGTTATCCAAGAGATGGCTGTTAAGGGAAGAAGTTCCTGCAGCCACAGACCCACCTGTGGGCAACAGAAGGGCTCCTCATATATGGTTCAAGGAAACAGTACCTGCAAGTTCCTTACACAGTGTTGTAGGGGAGTCAAGCTGATGGCATGCACCGCCTTGGGGGTGAGAACGGGGCTTGTCCAAGCCTAGGGAAGGAAAGGCTGAGGGATTATGCAATTGCTGTCTTCAATTATCTTAAACACACCTTCTATAGGAAAAGGTGCCAGATTCTTCCTGCAGGTACTCTGAGAAAGGACAAGAGGCAACAACTTCAAGTCATAACAAGAGAAACTCTAACAAGATGTTGGGGGAGGGAGGAAATTACAGTAAGAATGGTTAAGCTCTGGAGTGAATCAATGAAATCTTAACTCCTGCAGATTGCAGATAATGAGTGTAAAACACTGCTATAGGATCACGTTGGTGTGGTGAGCAGAAGAAAGGATTAACTTAATTAGTTGTGCAATGCCAACAGCTGTAATCTGTGTACAGTTTGTGATTTCTTAAAAAATAAAAATAAAAAATAGTGCTATTCCCCCTCTGAATCTCTACCAGGGACCATATGGATACAAAATACTTTTCTTATTCTTTACTTCATGCTGTCCCCTCGATTCCTTTCCTATCACTTTGATATCAGCTTCATGCAGTTACAAACAAACCAGGTGCGTTAAATGGATCACAAACTCAAGATAGAAATGCCAAAAGTATATTAACTGTGTATAGCAATCACCAAGAAGAAAATATGTACACTCAGACTTCACTGTGCACCTTGTCTTTGTGTGCTGAGAACTGACTTTCAGACACTGAGGGCAATAGTAGAGAAAATGCTTAGAAGCATTGTTTTTGCCCATAGCATAAATGGACTTGCCTTCTTAGCAGTCTAAATCTCTGCGGTATCTTCCTTCCTGTGCATTTCACATATTGTCTTGTCCTCGGGGGACCAGAAGCATTAACTTTAAATATGAAGCAGACAGTGAAAGTCTGATATACCGACATTAATTACTGGCCATGCAGTGTCACCTAACTAACAGCTTGAATTTTAGAAGTTTCGGTGCCTGGTTAAAAATAAGCACTCAGAGAACAGTAACTAGGATACAGCACAATTTACATGTGTTTGAAATTTGAGTCTTGACAGTTAACTAACCTAAAGTCAAAGAAAAAAACACCAAATCTGACCCGACTGTATGAATGTCAAGAAGATGGAATTTAATATATCATCTTATTAATCCTGTAAAACAGTCCTTTTATAAATAATTCTATGTCTTGCGCACAATCCCTGGAATATGGGTAGACCTTGTTTCTATTTCAGCATCTAGACACATATGCTGATTAAGTTAGGCTTCCAATTAAATAATCTCTGACTTCCATTAACACATGCCCTGATCCTTCATCATACCACTCTAGCTAAGCAGTCACCTGTCTTACCTCTGAACTTCATCAGCCAGGGCTGGTGCGGCACTGAGATCTTAGAAGATGTCTTCTCGGATGGCAGCATCTCAAGGCACATGAGATTTTGGCCTAGAAGAGACAGCATCAAAATGGCAAGCATCAAAATCAGTGCTAAGAGTGCTTGCCCAAAGGAAAAACCTTACATGTGAACTCTCTTGTGTATCTCATCCCTTATGTGACTCACTTGCTGATGTCAGTAACAAACCTCACTGAACTCAGTGAAAATGCAACTGGTCTTTAATTATTACAGGTGCTGTAGTTCACATGCACTGTGGTAGCAACTCAAGGTCCCTTCCACAAGGATGAAACTCCACATAACAAACTATCCTTAGGTTCTGTCTCAACAAGTTTATTCATATGAATTTAGAGATAATACAGGCACAGTGAAAAGGACTAATGCCTGTGGGTTAGAAATTTATCACATAGAATCACAGAATGGCCCGGGTTGGAAGGGACCTCAAGGATCATGAATCTTCAACCCCCTGCCACACGCAGGGCCACCAACCTCCCCATTTAATGCTAGACCAGGCTGCCCAGGGCCCCATCCAACCTGGCCTTGAACACCTCCAGGGACGGGGCATCCACAGCCTCTCTGGGCAGCCTGTGCCAGCACCTCACCACTCTCACTGTAAAGAACTTGAATTTAGTTACCTTAAATTTAGAACTTAAACTTAGCCTTTGCTAGGCTGGAAGGCCTGCTACTTGAGGCTTTGGCAGCAAGTTATCTCAGCTTAACGGAAAATGCAGTCAGACCAGAGCACAGGAGATACTGCCCTTCTTTTGGCTTTGCCTCTCAAGCAGCTGCTGCTGGTTGCTGCTAGATACATCCTTCCCTCCTTCTGCCCTATAAAACAGAACTAAAAATTACACACATTTCCCACACACATTTATACATATCAAATGACAAGAGAGGATGAATTGTTTTAGAAGCCTTGCACTGGGGGGGAAAAAAAAATGAGAAAAGAAAATGGCTCACGTAAGCCTCACAACTGGTCATTTGTATTCAGCAGAAATCCATAGTTGCACGTCCAGCCTTCCCTAAATCATCTCATTTCTCAAGGTGAAGCAACCCATTCCTACTGCAGCTTCCAGCTTCCCAGCACTCAGGTTGTCTTTCAGTCTGTTTGCTCTCCAGGTGCTGCTCATCTTTAACAAATGTAAGGGTCCCTGAGTCAGCTCCAAGTGAACCAGAGGCTAACACTCCAATCCCTACCACAGAAAGTTCTGTCTGCTATCTAGGCTCCATTTTCATAGCGACCTTTGCCAATACTCACAGCAACGTATCTATAGGTAACTAAGTGAACGTGAACGTTTGTTGGAGCAGATGGCTTTGCAGGCTGTTGCAATCCTTCCACCTTCTCACCAGCTTTGTCTTCTGTTCTCTCTGAGCTACATTTTCAAGTCAGCCGCAATCCCACAGCAAGTTCTCGTTAAGAGTTGTTGTTTCAGCTCCGGAGTTCCTGCAGGTTTGGTTATCTGTTAACTAGACTGACAAGTTAATTAAGATGTGCCAAGGCTTCAATTTTTTTTTTTTCAATCCTCTTCTCCTAACAGACACCTGCCTACAAAGGTACTGATACCCATCCCTTAATTGCTGCAGGATCAGTGCTCGAGTCAAACAAGAGATGTGTTTGCGCCTCCTTGGGGCTCTGCCACATCTCCACCACCAGCAGCCCCTGCCCGGAGCTCGCACGGCCTGAAGCTGTGCGTGTGAGATGCGAGCACACCATTCCCCCTCACTAAGAAGGGCATCGCTGAGCCCAGGCTGTTTCCACGCTGCCACACGCTTCCTACACCAGCTTAGCTCAGAATTTCTTAGCTTTCCCGCTTACCCAAAAGGTTCCCGACGCAGGAGCACGGGTGAAGAAAGCGCGGGACACAGCGCAACCAGCGCTTCGCATTTAGAGCACGGCAAGGCCCGCGCGAACACCCGGAGCAGCAGAGGCTCCGCTCCGCGCACCCGCACGGAACCAGCGAGCGGCTCGCTCCCCCGCTGCAGCCCACACGCCCGCGGCCGGCCGGGAGCTGGGGGCAGAGCTCTGCCGCGGCCTGAGCCGCCCCGGGGTAACGCTTTAAGCCGAGCCGCAGGGGCCCGAGCACACGCTAAGAAACGCTCCTCCAGGAACCGCAGCCCACGCGGCCCCCCATCCCGCGGCGCGGCGCCACCACCACCGTCCGCGACGACCGCCGCCCCCCGGAGCCGCGCGGGCAGCCCGGCAGCGCCCCGCGCCACCCTGAGCGACGGCGGCGGGAGCCAATGGGAGGAGGCCGTGGGCGGGCCGTTCCCCCGT
>JAPSGF010000012.1:11478024-11519177 GCA_035772895.1 Perdix hodgsoniae | reverse complement strand
TGGAGGCGATGCCGTGCCACAACCAGCGGCTCGGCGCGGCCGGCGGCCCGCGGCCCCAGGACGAGCAGACGGCGCCGGCGGGCGGCTGCTCCCGGCTGATCCGCTTCGCCGAGCCCTCCGAGGGCAGCGGCAGCGGCAGCCCCAGCCCGGACAGCAGCGGCGCCAGCAACGGGGCGGCGGCGGCCCCCAGCCCCGCGGCGGAGGAGTGCGCGTCGCCGCTCGGAGCGCAGCTGAAGCTGCTGCCCATGAACGATCAGATCCGGGAGCTGCAGACCATCATCAGGGACAAGTGAGCGGCCCCGTGGGGCTGGGACGGAGACGGGGATGCGGACGGGGGTGGGGTCGTACCCGCGCTCCCCCCCGGGCGGCCGCGTGCTCCCGGCGGGGCTCCCGCGGCGCTGCGCAGCGCCTCCCGCGCGGCCATTGCGGTGACGTGCGGCGGGGCGGGGGCGGCCGTTCCCCGACGCCGTGCGGCGGCGCCGCGTTCCCGGCGGCTCCGGGCGGGGCCGGCGGCCGAGCGCCCCGCGCCGCATCCTTGCTCCCGGCGCTCTCCCACCCTTGTGGCGGCGGGATGCTCGCCGCTCCGGCGGCTCGGGGAGCGCCGCCCTTAGCTGACGGCTGCCCCCCGCTCCGCCCCCGGCCGCGAGCCGTCCGTTCCAAACCAGAAGCGCAGAAATGAATGCAAAATGGTGCCCCTGTGCCGAATGTGCGAGGTGACGTGCACGGGACGCGGTGATTCAGTGCGCCGTGCTCGGCTGCCCTGGCAGTGGGAGCGTAGCTCCTTTGGTCACGTCTGTATCTGCCGGGCACATGGAAGGTGATACTATAGTGTATTAAATTTAGCGTGCAACGTAAGACAAACATACGTAGCCGGCATCTATTAAAAGCACGATTTGCCCGCTGTGATGCGAGCACCACCACTGGACCCAGAGGTGAGCAGCTTGGGTTGGTAGCGTCCAGGTTCAGAATGAGCCCTCGTGCCCTGCATCCTGCTGCCTGCTGATGTCAGCAAAGCTCACACCGCACGGCCGTGCTTCTGCCCCTCATTTTTTCTGGCCACCAGAGATTAACACCTTTATGATACGGGGTTTGAAACCCGGTGACAGCTTTCCAGCTGCAGGTGCACAAAGGCTCTGTGGTTTTCATAATTATTTGGGTCTCATTTTTGTGCACGCCTCTGCAGTTCTCTGTTGCCTTTCGTCCCCTCAAAGCCAGGCACAGCTGGGTAAGGCGGCTCTGTGCGCCTGTGAGAGCATCCGAGTCTGTGCAGGGGCAGGGTAACTAAAGCCTGGCATCTTGTATTCATTCATACTGTTCACTCTGAACGTGCATCACTTTGCAAACAAAGCCACAGGTGTGACACTGTCATTTCCACCCTTAAATGGAATTTGGGTAAATTTTCTGAAATGCCACAGTCCAGTCTGGAGAAAGCTCACAATGCTGCACCACCTGCACTCCTTGCTGCTTGCTGTTAGTTTTCTGGGTTTGCGCTCACCACAGTTGGGAATTATGAGTCCCTTTCAAAACCCTAACAAGCATTTTGTATGATGGCAAGGCTTGTCTTGTTTGGTGGGGTTTGTTTGAGTACTGGTTCTGATTAAGTCAAAGTAGCAGAAAATTAGGCAGAGCCTGTCATTCCTGGAAAGAGCAAAAAGAGTAACAACAAACAGCATCTGAAATAGTGAATAACATGTTGTGCACAAGGAGAAAGGTGAGGCTGCCAGTCTGCTTCACACTACTAGCCTGGCTAGGAGATTGCTGGTTGCACAGGGACTGGGCAGGCAAACGTCGTGGCTTCCACTCACGTGAACATAACATGTTGCAGAACCTCGGGGTTTGAGTGCACAACTCTCTTTACAGTGTATCAGGGCACCGTAGTTTGACAATGAGAGAGGGGTGTAACTGCTGTGCATATGGTGTTAATTCAAAGGATTTTTGTAAGGCCAATAGGCTGTAAACATCGGCTCCTTGACCACAGTGACTTGACGTGGGGAGCAAGGTGTTAAAACCTGGTCTTACTTCTCTGGAGCTTTCAACGTGGCATATTTGCACAGTGTGCGGCAGGAAGAGGTGAGCCCGTTCTTCCTGTCTTCTGAACGGGCCAGAAGCCAGGCAGGCACATTGGCAAGAAGTTTCACCCAAGCTGTAGGCCAGCAGAGAGGTGTTTTTGTGGTGGTACTCGTGCATCCCTGCTCATTTAGTCTCAAGTTCCCTGGTCCAATCTGTTATCGTTGTCCCGTGCTTTGAGTGATGTAAGAGCAAGCAAAGCAAAGGTCTCCTGCTTAAAGATGTGCAACGTTCATCAGGCTGCCGAGGTCTGAGCTGAGCTGGAATGGTGGTACAACAGAACACCTGCAGAACATCAGCCTTACGTTTTCCTGCTTTAGTTGCTGCTTACACAGTGCAGCAGCATTCCAGCAATAAGAGGCAAGGCCCTCGGTGGTTTCCAGCCCCTCAGCCTCCTCCACCCACCACAAAACCCATGAGGTGGGATCTCTGCGGGATAAAGTTGGAATCCAGCAGGAAACTGTTCTATAAACTGTCCCTGGGATATATTATCCTTGAAGAAATGCCATAATTAAGCAACGTCCTTAAAATTATACCCCGATTTAAAACCGAAATTGTTCCCTTTTTCAGGACAGCCAGTAGAGGAGACTTCGTGTTTTCTGCTGATCGTCTGGTAGGTGAAGCATTTCTTCTCAGTGTTGTGCTTTGTAACTCTTTTGTAAAATGGATCTTTCAGGCAAGAATAATGGTGTGAGAGGAGCTTCTCCAAACTAGAAACTGTGATTGAGCTGCAACTTTCTATGTAGGGACTTGTGTTGTTACAGACTCATCTCAGAAGGTTCCAGAAACTGTTGATACCAAGTACAGCTGCTTTAGGACAGTGAGAAGTAGCAGTAAGAGAAGACTGTTTTAAAACAGATGCGCAGAGGCTAGAGATAACTTGGTGTTAGTGTGAAAAAGCACTTCTGAAGCACTTATGAACAGATCTGTACCATTTCCTGCAGTCTATGTATTAGCAACTGACTGCATGCAGAAGTGCCTCCTGGCACCTGTGTGTGAGATGAGCTGCTCTGTGTGCACCCACACTGGGCACCTGCCTTTAACCACGGGCTACTGGTTACTGACAGAGAGCAGTTTGAAGCTCAGGTGTATTTTAGGAAGTCAGAACAAAGACTGTTGGGAATGCAGCGTGTATCTCGTGTAAACTAGGTGCTTACAGCGCCCACTCCCACAGCCATATATATTCATGAGGGTGTTCCCTGTTTGCAGATGCACACTCATTAATGAGAAAAATGTTCCTTTCCCCCTCTAACAAAGATCAGTTCAGGGAGCATTCAGCTACCAGCACTAAACCAGACAGGTTTAGCCCAATCTTAATCCATGCCTGATCTAGGCTTGCTCAGGGCTTCCCTATGCCCACAGTTGAAGGCTGTGACCATGGCACATTTTATCACTGCAGCTTTTCTAGCTTTCCCCTTTACTTTTCCCTTCTTGAGGATGTTCCTGCCATTCCCATTCTCCAGGAACAGTAAAGGCCCAAGCCAACAGAACTCATCCCTGTAACTGCTGGATCGAGTCACCAACTGGAGCATCCTTCTTTGCCAATAGTGCTTCATAAGGAGCAGGCAGAAAGTCACAGTGCCAGCTTTGTTCTGTGCCAGCAGTTCTCAGCAGACACTGTTTAAATAGTATCATACTGTCCTTCGTGCTGTTGAACAAGTTGGAACAGCACAGGAAACATCCACAGCTTGTGGAAGTGTGAGCTCAGGTCATTCTTCCTGTTTTGTTTTTTTTTTCTTTTTTTTTGTGGCTTTAACTTCTTCGTTTGCTTCAATGTGTGAATAAGATTAAGAAAGCCAACAAAGGCCAACATCAGCAGTGCCACACCTTTAAAGGGTACAGATCTCCAGTCCAGGTGCCAGGCCCCTTCCCATTCAGTACTGCTGTCACAGTGAGGGATCCTGGTTAACGTTCTCATTTTACCTTACATTGGGTTCCCACCACATAAGAACAGCCCTTCCTGTCAACTTTAACGTTGGTCCAGAAGGAAAATGAGAATGAAATTAAGCTTGCTACTAGGTGGCAGTTGCTAGTGGGAAGTATTTTGTAAGGTGACATTAGGAAGAGGGCTTAAGGAGCGATTTTAAAGCTGATGGATTGATAGTGGTAGAATTTTTTCTTTTGCCAGTTTCTTTCTTACACGAGGGGATGACACATAATAAATATTCAAAGATACTTGGGGTGAAGGTTAGCAAAAGGCTTCTGAAACTGACTGCCAGCGTTGAGGTCCTGCAGCTACAAGGGAGAGGTTAAAGTCTTGAGGAAGACAACCCATCTTGTGTCTGTGAGGGAGAAGCAGGTGAGGGAAGGAAGCCTGTAGCCCAGCAAATGATCAGTCATTGTAACCTGTGGTAGGAGGTAGCTGAGCAGAGTGCCCTGAAGGTGCTACATGATTGTGCTGAGCCCCCAGACCTGTGCTGCCTCAAAGCCACCCATTGTACAAGTGTACAATCCCGTGCAGGATTTCTGTAGAGCTAGTGAGATGCTCACTAAGCCTGAAGCATTTTTACTGAGACACCTAAGAATTTTTTTAGGAGGTCTTGGTGGGAGGTACCCAATAAACTGGGTCCAGTCAGATAAGTGGGTGCTGCATACAGCTGAGTGGGAGCTATAGCAGTGTGCTGTGGGCTAAAAGAGCCAGTAAGAGGATGAGGAGATGGCTCCCAGAGCGACAGAGTCCAGTTTTTGGCAACGACTAAGCAAAACTGACATGCAGCCTGGATTCAGGGAGGTGTTTGTCACCTGCACTGCCCTGCAGCCCCCAGCTCACAGCACTGCAGTGCTTCCCTGCAGAGAGCAGAATGCAGTTTGGTTTTGGAGCCTGAGAAAGGAGTTGGTTCCTTCCAACAGCAGTGTGAGGTGCCTCACCTTCCTGCCCACCTCTCTCCCCAGAGCAAGGGTGGTGATGCACACTTTGAAAATGGTTTGAAATCCTGAGGCGAGAAGAGCTGTATAAACATGAAATGGTACCGACAGTCCTGCTGTTCTGCCTTCCTTCAGCTCCTGAGAAAAACTGCAGATGAGGGGTAGAGGATCCTCTTAGAAATCGCTGTTATCTAAGAGATTAGTGCAGTTATCACCTACACTGCAGTTAGACTGCTGTCTTCCCATCAATTAGGAGATTATATTGGCCAGTCCAGTATTTGGTTCAGTTGGAAGGGACTTTCAAAGGTTGTCACCCAGTCCAGCCGAAGCTTTAAAGATAACTTTTTTTAAAGTTGATTTAAATTCTGATTTATTGGAATTTCACTGCTTTGCTTTTCTCAAAACTGCAGGCAGGCATAAGAGCTGTAAGGCCTAACTGCTCTGGGTCGCAGGTATCTTTTGGGGTGCCTCTTCCAAGGTTTGTCTGCTCAGAGCCTCACCGTCCCTACCTGCAGCCTGGTTGCCTTATGTAGCGACTGCACCTCTTCTAAATGACAGCGTGGCCAACCTGCTTTCTCTGGTTGCCTAAATCCAAATTCCTCTGCTCATGGACCCTGAAGGACTGGTCAAACCTGATTTCTTCAGTGGTATTGAAGTGTGGTAAGGAGACTTGATTCATGTGCTTAATTGGCCAAGAAAGGGCAGGTTGGCTAACATTTTAACATCCTCAAGGTGTTTGTGAGGTCGTTAGCTGAAATTCCTCGTCTGCTGTAAGCTCTTTTGCTAGCAGTTTTAACAGGTCTGCTAATGAAGACTGAAAGCAAACAGTGTTTTCCTTGCTTACTGCAGAGGCAGTCTTAAATGTGTAATTGTAATAAATGAGCACATTGATTATATAGTTTTGTGTATCAGCATTAAATGCATAAACTGAATTTTGTAAGCCTTGACACCTCAGTGACAACTGAACACTTGTTTTAGTTCCCCCACTCCAAAATAGACTTTTTTTTTTTCCTTGTTGTTGCTAACTTTTACTCATGGTTTCAGTATCTGGTCAAATTCTTCCACGCTGGGACCAAAGCTTCACCTCTCCCTCCTCTTGTGGGGCCATAGCAATACTTGCTCAGCTTCTGAGCAGTGGCAGCCACGTGGGGGGAGCAGAGCTGCTGGTCATTTCATTACAGGGAGAAGGGGTGGAAATTGTTGTAGCTCAGTGTGAGGGCAGCAGAAAGTGTAGCACAAACATAAATGTTTTATCAGCACCGACAAGTTAACAAAAGAGTCCTCCCAGCCTCTTCATAAAACATTGATGCATGTAGTAAAAACAAGGAGATTTGTAATCTGACTATAGACGTACGCTGGTTCATCTGCCAGAAGTTTGCAGTAATGCGGACCGATGCCAGCCCTGTCAACAAGGAAGCAGTATGGGAAAAAAGTTTCTTTCAAACCTGGCTCAGGAAATGTACCAGAAACCTGAAATTAAATCAAGGATGTCTTGGTTTACGCAAGATGTCTGTCAGTAGTAGAACAGTGGTGCCTTCCATTTCTGAACTGCAGTGTCCCGTTTCCTGTGTGCAGTCTGCATCACTGAAAGCAGTGGTTGAGCTGCCTGGCTAAATGTGTGAATTGCTCTTCTGCTCCTGGTAGATGTGAACTGCACCCTCCAGCCAAACCCCTTCACTGTCTCCACCTACTGCCTCTGAGCACGGCTGTCACAAACTCACCCCCGAAAAAAGAAAGCTGCCATACTAAAATTGCTAAAAACACCATCAAAGCTGGATTTTAGTTTAAGGGACCTTTTCTAATTCCTGGTGTTGGCTGTGTGTGTGCTGGGAACCGGCGCGGGATGGAAGAACAGAGGAATCCTTCTGGTCTGGGCTGTTTCAGGAGTGCTGTCTGAAGCGGGCCGTGTACTCATTTAGTCCCAGGAGCAGTCACCTCATTTCTGCCATTACACAGTGACTTTTGCTTTAATAGATTTCTCTGGCATGGCAGCAGCTCTCTTTGAGCAGTTCTGGCCTACGAATCTTTGGCTCAGTAGCAGAGAGAATTTTCTACATCTGTGATACTCAGAGCATCTTTCATGGGCAGTCATTCTGGGCCCAGATGAGCACGTTTCAGTGCCTCTGCCTGAGTACAGCTGCAGGTTGTCTGGCCTCTGGAGGGATGTGTGACTGACTTACAAGCTCTGTTTCCAGCAGAGCTGTCTCTGCTGCAGCTGGGCCATCCGTACAGCGTGGAAGCACAGCTGCTTGGCAGTGCACTCCTAACCAGCCCTGCCAGGTGCCAGAAGGAAAGGGTGGTAAGGAGATTCGTTTTTGGGCACTTGGTGGTGTATTTACATTGCTACAGTTCCTTTGGCTGTTCTGGGCAGCCCCACTGCAGTTTCTGCACAGAAATGTGGATGTAGCTTGGGGCATAGCTGATGGGGAACTTAAGGGGGAATTTTCCTTTTTTTTTTGCAGTAGTATTTTCTATCAGCACAGTGGAAGTTCACATTGGTGGTTCATCAGCACTGGTGGAAGATTTGTCCCTCATGCCTTTGTCAGCCAGGTAGAAAACAAGTCAGTTTTATCACGTCATTACTGATGAATGCTCCTCCTGCCAGTTTTGTTTTTCAGTGCCTTCATTTGATTTGTGTATGTACACACACACTGCTCTAAAATAACCCTTTAAAATCAGCCCCTATCTATTAGTAAAAGAGGATCTTTTTGGCAGTGAGGCGTTCACCTAGTTCTTGCAAAAACAGCTAGCATTTCTTACCTTCATAGATAACAGATCCCTTTAAGCTGTTTTTTTGTGGTTCCACAGATCAGACTTGTGGTTGAAGAGGGACTGAATCAATTGCCATACACAGAATGCACAGTGACCACTCCGACAGGTATGTGGGAAATTACTCCTCCACCCAGTAGGCCTGGAAGTGGAAGCTTAATCAATGTAACAAAGCATGGAACTGTTACAAAAGGCTTGAACGATTTAACATTCAGTTAGATTACAGAGTTAAGGCCCCTTCAAGGTATTAAAAAAAGCTAGAAAATGTGTAACAACACAGGCGAACAGAGCACAGTCGTGTCATTATCTTACTAAGGCTTTAAATTGGTCCTGCAAAACTGCAATGAAAATTTCTCACTGTATATGCACTATCACTTTACTTTGTAGCGTTGAATTAAAACTGCTTCACAAAGTACTCTACACAAGTGATTTTACCTTGCCAGCCTAAATCTGCCCATTGCAACAGGGGGCCAGCTGGGAGTGATGGTAAGCAGGACATAAGAAGTGGCTGTGTTCACATAAGAAGAAACTCACTGCAGTACTTTTGGTTTGCTCCCGTTACCTGTAAAGATGCAGAAGGTTGCAGGCGGTACTCAGGTAGCAAAGCTGCTGCTTACTACGTATCAACCACTCCAGTACACGTGGTGCTGCTGTGAGAGCTGCACCAGGTGAGTCCTCCTCCCCCTGAGGATTTCACTGGCATTTATTCAGGCTGAGAGCAGCTCTGTATAGTAGCGCGCTCTTCCCCTCTACCCTTCACAATAAATCATCTGCATTCTTTACCCTTCTTCTAGTTACAGAAAAGATGGGCTGAAAGCACTCCGTTTGAAGCTACCTAAGTGTAAGAAAGCTCTCAGGAAGGCAAAGTCACTTACCTTTGCTCATTTTAGAGTAGATCAGCAGCTGCTTCTCAGGATTGGCTTCATATCTGTTCCAGGTCAGCTGGTGACAGGTAGTTCAGTGCCCGTCAGCTTCTCTGCATTACAGTCTGAGTGGGAGTAGCCCTGCAGTAACACCATTCTGAAGCTCAGTGGTTCTTCAGGGGGCTGCTTGCCTGGCCAGCCCAAGTGTTTTGGACCTTGCTGTGGCCACAGGTCACGCTGGCGAAGAGGCTGTGTTCTGCCATCATTCCTGGCCATCAGGTCTCACCCTCCAACACTGTGTCAGCTCTCTGTCAGTGTGGTAGTCCTGCTCAATACCTGTACCTGGTGAGGAAGCTGAAAGGGCCTCAGATGTGCTAACTGCAGGATGAACAGTGCCTTGGAAATCCAAACAATTATGTATGAATTCTTGCTCACCTATGCTGAACTTTTTTCCTCCAAGCATTTGTAAGTTGCTGTCAGCGTAGCAATTTCTGTTCTTTAAGGCTCACAAGCAGAATGTCCCTCAAGGCTGTTAATGAAATACCCTATTGCATCTCCTTTAAAGGAGCCTTTGGACTTTTCAGTCAGGCAGGGGAACATGCAGAGTCCATAAATAACATTGCCACACATTCTTCACAGCAGCGCCACTTGTGAAGCAATGTACAAGTAAAGAAAGCACAAGTTCTTTAGTAGTTTTTGGTCCTGTTCCCTTTGCTTGAGGACTGCAGGATGTGGTGTGCAGATTGGCTCATGCCAGTTGTTGAGATACATGGAGCTCAGCACTGTCCCCTTGGTATGTGGGGGCATCTCCTTTCCATTCACACCAGGGTCACTTAAAATAGCGTGCCTTGAAAGGGCACCAGGAAGGGACAGAAGGGAGCAATCATTGCCACTGACATTTGGTTTCTTTCCTCTCCTAGGATACAAGTATGAAGGAGTGAAATTTGAAAAGGGAAACTGTGGAGTCAGCATAATGAGAAGTGGTAGGCAGATTTTGGTTGTTGAATGAGTACGAGTTATACATCTTTAAAACCTGTAACCAACTTCTTTTTGAAAAAGTACAACCACGCTTCTCTGCAGCACAGTTTCAGCTAAATCTGCTACTTACCATTCTTTCTTAGGTGTTCTTCATCACAGAATGTCAAGTAATGTTTCCTCAACATTTTATCAAGTAACTGCAGCAGATTTCATCTTACCTCTTTTCTAACAGCTCTCCTTCCTCGTTTGTTTCTGACTTTTTCCTCCTCAAAAATAGCTCTCCAGATGAGTTGTGCTCAGTGATGACAGGGACAGCATTATTTTGTTTGGAACTTTGGGAACCCCACAGGGTCCTGTGCTGCTCTTCTGCACTGCAGTGCCTCTGGGCAAAGCTCAAAGATGTTTTCCAAACCACATGTGAATTATGACATAGTTTTGATGTTTCCACCTCTCTCCTTTGAAAACCTGCTTTGTGCTAGTAGATGAGAGCACTAACAGCTGGGAACTAAGCAGCACTGAACAGACTTGGGTTTTTTTTTCAGTCTAAACAGATGAAAATCACAGAATCACAGAATTATCAAGGTTGGAAAAGACCTAAAAGATCATCCAGTCCAACCATAAAATAAAAATAAAATAGCTTACGGTCTTTTAAAAACTTGGAACCTAGAAAAACTCCTTTTGAGAACCCTTCATCGGTACGGTATTGGGGCTGTGTTGTTTAATTGTAGCATCTTGTAGCTGTGCCCTTCCTTAGCACGTAACAATCTTTCCCTGCTGTTTTGAGGCGAAGCCATGGAACAAGGTTTACGGGACTGCTGTAGATCGATCCGCATAGGAAAGATCCTGATACAGAGCGACGAGGAAACTCAGAGAGCAAAAGTGTACTATGCTAAGTTTCCACCAGACATTTACAGGAGAAAAGTTCTTCTTATGTACCCAATACTAAGTAAGTATCCGTATTATTTATGGCTGGGCTTGCTTGAGCTGTGACTGTTCTGTATTTAAAGGAAAGTTTCTGAATTTTGGGGGCTTTTATTATAGTTTGGCTTGCTTTAGGTGAAGGAGCAGGGATTTGGTCAGCCCGTGTTAACACGACTGCAGAAATCAGCTGGGTACGGCTGAGTGGGAGAAAGGCTGATGCATTACAATCTGATGGCAACATTTAAAAACTCAATTTATGAGAGAAAATATTCCTTACAGTATTTTTGTTACATTATTAAAAGAGTTTTTTGATGAATACTCTAATTCTAAATTATTTTAAAATTAAATGCAATTAAAAATGTATCAGGACATCATCAGGATGAAGTAACTTTTCCAGTTTAAGATATAATTCTGTTCGTGCACACGGAGCTCTTAATTGCTATTTTAGATGAGCATTCTTGCCTCAGGGCTTTAATAAAATCCACTGACTTCAGCATTTAAGACCTGGTACAGTCAGTTATTTTAATGTGGAGGTGAAGTTCCTTTGTCAGGAGACCAAAGTCTTCTATAATTAGTGCTTGCTGAGGTGATGGTCGCCCAGTGGGAAAGGACAGTATCTCCACTCAGTCACACACCAGCACTAATGCAGACAACTAACCTCAGCTGGCTTAGAGTGAGTGCTTCAAACAGGAGAAAATCTTCCTTTTTCCTCTTTTAGGTACTGGTAATACTGTAATTGAGGCTGTAAAAGTTCTTATAGAACATGGCGTACAACCAAGTGTCATTATCCTGCTAAGCCTATTCTCCACACCTCACGGTAAGTTGAGGGGCTGTGAGGGGCAGAAGAGGGAGAACAGGTACATTTAAGTGGGGATTCCTAAAGCCTGTCGTTCCTACAAGCACAACTGCAGCACTGCCACCAGGCACTGCAAACCTTCCTGCCGCTCTAAAGCACAGGAGCCCACGAATTGCGTTGGGCTGGTCTGCTGGCTGTTTTGTGAAGTGGGAACATGGATCTTGTGGGTTCTCTTAAAAATTGGCCATGGCAGAAATGGCTATCAAAAATAACTGCTGTAACTGCAGTGGTGATTCGATTGGAAGTTACACGTGTGGCAAAGAAGATTAAAATCAAGAAAGAAAACCCAGGGCAATCCAAAGCATTTTGCAATTGTAGGCAGTCAGCTAAGGCGGAAATGAGATGGAAGAACAGAGGCGGAGCCATCCACAGAATTCTGCTTACCATGATTTAACAGGAGGGGCTGAAATACAGCTGTAGTGCCACATTCATTATTGCCTTTCTCTCTCTCAAAAGGTGCCAAATCTATTATCCAGGAATTCCCAGAGATCACAATTTTAACTACAGAAGTTCATCCAGTTGCACCAACACACTTTGGACAGAAGTATTTTGGAACGGACTGACACACTTGGAACAAACTGATAATGACTGTATGATATTACATAAGAGGTTTTTGGTTTTGTTTTGTTTTGTTTTTTTTCCTTTTTTTTCTACATTTTATTATTATTTCTAGCAGAGTTGGTTGAGGGCACGTTTAAAAATCACTTTGGCCAAAGGGGGAAATAGTTGACCTAGATTACTTCTTGTTGGTTACTGCTCCAACACAGAACCAAGTGCAGTAACAAACACCAAATCATGGCAAAGTCAAGCATCTTCATGTTGTACTTGTATAAACTGCTACACTTTCTGCTTTAATTTATTTATTCTTCTATAGCCTGTTTTGTGGCTGCTTGCAAGAGCAAAATAAAACAACTATGTGATCAAGGTGTGCGCTTCATTTCTAGTGCTGATGTTTCCATCACTCCAGGTTGGCCAGCACAGCCACCCTAATTACTCGAGAATGATGGGTGCACTTGGAACTCACTGTAATCATTAGCAGCCACGTTGCACTCCTGGCAGTTTTCATTTGGATGGTGGCCAAAACCAAAAGATAAACACCTCTGAGTTTTGATCTCTGTATATTACTTTCAGAAGTAGAACATCTGCAGCTGTCTTGATGAGTGCTACTGAAATAATAATCTTCCTGTTGCAGTGTGTGTGCCCTGTCTGCAAATGAGGTGGGAATTAAGAATGGGAGAAGTACTATTTACAGAAATTCTACTTCTACAGTGCTGAAGTTTTCCTTCTTAAAACCTCTGTGGTTCAGTCCATCTCACTACCCCTTCTACAGAAAGGTAAACTGGCAAAAATTGGGTTCAGTGAGCAGCAGGGCTTAAAGACAGAGGACAGATACAGCCCCCTTTGATTTGCACTCTTTCAAAACATTCAGCGCAGGCTGTATGAATCAGATTAGACATTCATCTATTTGCCAACTTTGTCTTTCTGATCTGTGGCAGTAAGTACAACACATGCAACAAGTCAACTAGCTGGCATCTCATTTTAACCTAACTTTGAAAAATAGAGCAAAACTTGCAGTCTGTTACTCCTGTTACAAATGTTCATGTTCTAGGAAACGCAGAATTATACTGTGCCCTCAGAAGCCCATCACAAGCAGGTGCTTCTTATTTCTTGTCAAATGGCTGAAGGTAAGCATCCCACTGGCTGCTCCAAACAGCGCTGCTAAGACAAGGAGGTGGGATTCTCTGAATCCTTTTCTTGGTACAAATGAACCTTCTCTACTCAATAATAATTCCAGTTAATTAAAGTTGTGTAAGGCTTCCAGAGGTAGCCCCTGCTCAAGGGAAAACATGGTAAGACCTAGGAAATAAGAATTCACAAGTATAATAAATTAACCAAAAATGGTTTTAATGCAGTCCTTGCCTGCGATACAGTATAAACCATGCAGGCTTCCTAGTATAAACCATAATAGAAAATGACAAAGCAGAATGTACAGTACATTCACCTGTAGAAACCATACAAACACGTGGAAAATGCTAGTGGAACATACACAAAACGATCATATTAAAGACATTTGTTGGACAGTAAAAACAAGTATCCAAAGCTTTTGTAAAAACCCCTTTGATATCAAAAGTATCAATGCTGGCAACAGCATTAAACTCCTGAACTCTACACTAAACATCCACACGCTGCCAGCAGACTGTTTGCAATGTTCCCTGGAAAACATTTGCTTTCTACAAAATTAAGGGATCAAACCACAAAGCTCTGAGTGTCATTCCATTGTTGAACAGAGTAATGTTAGCTATGCAGATCTTGCAGGCTCAGGTTTTTTATAAATACCAACACCAGGCCATACTAGTTACCTCTCAAGCAACCGAAAGCAGATCAATATCAACAAAAATCAATATCAATCAATAAAATGAAGTTTATTATACGAAGCCAGTCGTCCTTGATGTGAAAAGCTCTCTACACTACAGTGGTTTACACAGAAAGCTCTGGCCCAGCTGAGGAGGTAGTATCTCGGCTCTCAAATGGAGCTGACTAGTCCCAAAGCAGCTGTAGGTCCGTGTCCTGCTTCACGCAAGGTTTCTGACCAAATCAAAACCATCCATTGACACTAACGAGCCAAACTGCTTTATTTTAAAGCAACGTAAAAACAGCTTTTAATGCTGAAGTCTAACATACAGAGAGATTTGAAATCTAATCCTGAGAGTTAATTAAGTTTTATCTTTGTGTTACCTATTTTCAAATCAGACAAATGATTCTCAGCTGAAGAGCAGCTAAACAGAGCAATTTACAGCAACTTCTCTGTTTTCTATGTTAGTAGCCAGAGGGAGGCTGGGACAGGGAGCACGGGAAGCTGCCAGCTCCAACACTGCAATCCCAAATCAGTTGGAATAGCTCAGGTTGAGACAATCTGTGTACACAACAGAAGTTACAAGAGAGCATAAGTGAAAGAAGAATGCCTGCACATGGACTTCATTCAAATCAGCACAAATGTCCCACCTACCTCTTCACATCATCTCTGAGTCAGAAATACCTCCTCTGCTCCACACTGGAGGTCACGTCTGCACCAACCCAGGAGCTTCATTACATCAGCAGGATGCCAGATGCTGATACGAGAATCTGATGCTCGTACACATCCTGGGTCCTCCAGGAACAGGCAGGGAAAAGAAAATAGGCCAACATTTTCAAAATTCCATGGAATCTCATTTTTCTTGGAGAGGAGAGCAGTGATCTGAGGAGGTGCAGCACACAACTCCAGTTCAGACAGGAGACAGGGAGGACAAATACATTTTTTCCTCCTGGGCTTCCTGTAGCCCCAGCAAGAAGTTTAAGCCTAATAAGTCCTGAGATGACAGAAAAGCCAGCAGGTATAACAACTCTGACTTACATCAGCTGTTTGATACTAGCATTTGATGCAACCAATTGTGTGGGTTGTTTGGTGTTTTTTTTAAGCACAGTTGAAATAAGAACCAAGGATGATCCCTTTATCCTTTCTTTTTTTTCATAACAGAAACCTTTTTTTTTTTAATAAAACAATGGTTGTTATTCACGAAAGCTTTAGCAAATACTGTAAATCTTAGAACCTTATGCAGAAAAAATACATATTTCAAGCAGCATGTAAGCGTAACCAGCTTATGTGCTCATACTTGAAAAGTAAACTTACATTTTACTTCACATGGTTTACAATTCAAACCATTTACATGGTTTACAGTTCAAACTGAAGCTAGAAAACAAAGATTTTTAGGAAACAGCAAAACAGTGCAGAAAGTTGCTCTGAGCAAAGCAAGCTGAACAAAAGGAATCACAAATCAGTCCCTGACAAACATGAAGATTATTACAAACAAAATACACGGCCTAGCTGCTTAAAGTGACACCTACTTCCCTTGGTAGTATCCAAACAAAACCGCATGAGCAGCTGAATGCAGAGATATTTCCACTACATACTCAGGAGGAAGAGCAAAAGGGAAAAGAGAAAAAGTAGAGCAAGAACAAAACCAAGGGCAGGCACGATTCTCAGTGTTAATTACCAGAAAAGGAAATTAAGCATTAAGCAGGAAGGGTACATCATAATGCCACAGCCTGGACATGCTCATCACAGCCCAACTGTTTGACAGGCCGTTATTTTAATGAAAAAAGCCACTCTACCATGGAGATGCTTTAATTGATGGCTTCGGAACAAGCGCTCTGTAACAAAACAGAAGCTGACAGAATTGGAAAAATATCAATAAAATCAAGCTATTTTCAAGTAGTATGGATCAATTTTGAAACTTTGTACCAGAAGAGTCACGGAAATGAAAATGTGACTCTGAGTTAATTAATTCTGGCTTAATAAACAACATCAACAGTACCTCCTTAGCCTGCTAATTCAACACTCTCATGATTGAGCCAGCTATGCAAACAGCAAATCTGTGCTGCTGGCTTATCAACTGCATTGGAGGCAGCTGGTCCCTGAATGCATTGCAACACATCTTCCTTTATATCTAACTACAGGGAAGAAAAGGTTAGTTTCTACTCTTCCCTGACATTTTACATTCATATTATGTTACAGACGTCACACGTTAAGTTTTGTAACTAACTACTAAGTTGTGCTTTCAGTCCAGCATACAGAATATAAAAACTACAGCTCTTACAGATTTTGCTGAATCACATTTCTGGCTTGTTCCAGGAAGCAAACATTCATTACTGTAGTGCTATTAAAAAGCTTCCCGGGCCTCATCAGCTACAGTACATTACATGCACTAGTACAGCCTACTAAAACATACAGTGCTACTCCTTCAATCAGAGGAATACAATCATCTTCTACTCCAAAAACACCGTACCGATTCAGCAAGAGAAAAAAGGTGCAGTGCAGTGATGCTTACTACAGTCTTAATTCCTTGGACAGCACTCGCCGGCCCAAGATAGGACTTTGCACAATACCTATCTGCAGAGGCATCAATATGATGCCTTCTCTAAGATTACAGCCTACCTGAATGTAAATGGGAGAAACGGGAGAGGTGAGGAGGTGGTTGTTAGTAGTGAATTATTTTGGAGCGTTAGCCTAAGAGAGCAGGGATAAGACAGGGCAGCAGGTACGACAGTACAACCCAGCAAGAGAATTCTTTCTTTCATACGATGGCATCCACTTGGAAAAGTTCTCACTCCCACTATAGGAAGCATTTGTAAAATGCTTAAATAGAGACCACGAAAGGCCAAAGGCAAGGTATGCCATCCACAGGCTGAATTCTCACACTACTGTGCCCTGATTGAAGCCTACAGAGCTCACTGCGGTGTGCAACGCTTTCAGAGACACTCCAGGTGCGTGAGTCTGAGCCGTGGCATCTCACTCCAGCTACTCACATTGCTAGTTGGTGACGGCTGGTAGAACTACGGCTTCTGGTGGCCGTATTCCAGCTCCCACATTCCCACCCAGCAATGCGGTCAGGACCAGCAGGCAGCACAGCAGGCAGCCCAAGGCCTGACATGCACCAAACACTGCTGTGCCCGCAGCCTGCTGGCAACACAGAGTGCTCTCCCACCTTCCTTGGCTACACGAAGCTAGGCCAGCAAAATTGTTCTTCACAGACAGATGCTTCTCCAATTCCTGGCAGTCTGATATCCACTGAGAACAGAAATTACTTTGGGCCTTTTCCACAATGTATCACACAGACCGAGCCCGCATACCAGTGAAAGTGGAAATGCAGTTTACCACCCATCAAAGAGGTATGTGCACGTTAAAAAAACTAACCTGCACTCAGCCAAACGCTTCAGCCGTTCTGTTACCAGCAGCAGTGCCTGCAGACAGCCTGAAGCATTTGTTTCCCAGTGAACTTACCTAGCAGACCTGGCAGAACCTGTATGTACTACATTCTTTGTATGCAACTTTAGTACAGAATCTAAGAAAACAAAGCCAAATAATAAACTAAATAGAAACCCAGCTATAAAGCCATAGGTAGCAGGAGGTGCAGTCAAAATCACTGCTTTCATGCTGCCTAGGTCTCTAACTAACAGGTTTCTTAAAGGCCAAAAATGTCAAGTGAAAATAACAGTGTTCTCCTTATTAGGTCATCTGCAGTGACGTTTGAAGCATCAGCTGCAATAATGCACAGAGCAAACAGATCTCAGCAGCAGTGCTTGGAGAAACAGTTTTCCCCCAGGGACCCAGCTGCTCACTTACAGCTTCGGTGAACACTCCCAGACTTTTCACTGCAGCTTTCTGCATCAGCTTTGACCTTAGGAGGCTGAGGAGCCTGCCTGACTACTCTGCCAGCAGTGGGGATAGAGTCGACTTTTCTTTCCTAGTGTCTGCCATGATGCAGTGTTTTGCTTTAGGAGAAAAGCAATGCTGATAGAACACTGATGTTTAGTTGCTGCTGAGCAGTGCTGCATGGAGCTAAGGACCTTTCAGTTCTCTCTCTACTCCTTGAATTGTCCTGACAGTGAGGGGGCAGAACCACGATCTGAACTAGCCAAATGGATATTCCATATCATATAGCATCATGTGGAAAAAAAACCTTGAAAAATCATGGGGAATTGGCTGAATGGGCAGCTGCTGCTCAGAGGCTCATAATATATATAATTATCATTACTATCATGCTTTTTTCCTCTTCCTTTTCTTAGTGTATAATTTTTATCTCAACCCATGAGCTCTACTTTGTTTGTTGTTGTTTGTTTGTTTGTTTGTTTTGCAATTCTCTCCCCCATCCCACTGGGAGGGTGTGAGCGAGTGGCTGTATGGCACTGAGCTGCTGCCAGGTTAAAACAGCACCAACTGCCCTGGAATTCAGCATACACAGTGCAATTAGCAGAGAGTAAGTGTATCTGTTTCAGTTAAGCAGAAAAGAACAAAATGGAGTTTGTTCAGTCACTCAGACACACCAGAGTTTTTTCTCCTTCAGTTTCACATTCCATCCTGATGCATTCAAAAACCTGACTGGTGCAGATACTGAAGTGGCTCTGAGCTATCACACCGTTTGTCACATTTACCTGTATGAGTGTTTGTGCACCTGAGCTGCTTTTAAGAAAAAGGAGAATTTGCCATAACTAATTACGAGCAAGTCTACTTAATAAGAGTAAGATAGGGACAGATGCAAAAGCATCATTTAAGTAGTCAGAAACTTTTAAAGCTGCTTCTAAACCTGAACTGGACAGCTGCATTATCATAAAGATATCTGTTTTAATAATAACCACAAGACAAAAATGGATTTTACTTACTAACTAATGAACAGTGCTGCATCTAGACAGCAAGTGGGGATGCAGCCCCACTTGCAGCCCCAGTTCTTTTAGGTAGCTCTTTTGCTGCTTTGCTTGGCAGAGAAACAGCATTAAAATAATGACATGGCTGTAAACAGAACCAAACCTCAGAAGGACACGAGATCCTGCTTAGAAAACCCTTGTAAATCCACACAGCTTCACACAGCTTTGATATTCCTATCTGAAAAACACACTTCAGCTGGCAGAATGGAACAGTCAGCAATTTATCCTCCTGCTTTTATCTACAAGGAATTTAGAGTTTTAAAGGCACAAATACACAAGTAACAGTGCTAAATTCCTACTCACTTCCTACAGCAAAAAACTGGCATCCCCTTCTCATGATCCACCTCCAGAATATATTTTACCAGAAACGATGTGGTCAGTTCTAGTGCTGCCTTTCACAGCTTAAAACTGAGCACGAGATTCATTCATGAGAAATGTAGGTTGAGATTTAACAAGAAAAATAGTTTCAGTGGTCTACAGCCACCTGGTGACAGAACCACCCAACCAAAGCGGCCAAAGTAGGAACATTCCAAGAGCGTTCCATAGAACTCTGAAGAGAAAGGAGAATAAGTTAGACAGGGAGATCTCACCCTCATTTCTGAGAACTAAACCTCAGCAGTAGCACGTTTTGCTGAGTCTATTGCCTGTGCTACTCCTAAGTACAGCCTGACGTATAAAACACCATGTCCAAAGGGCACGGTTTATATTCGGTAGTTAAACGTCTACTCATCGACAAAACATCTCCACACGACTCTTCTGTGTCACTAACAGGCTTCCACTGGTAGCACGACAGAGGAAACAGAAGAGTCTTAATCTGCAGCCAAGGCCTTTGTCACCAACAGATACTTAGATCAGATGATTTCTCATGACAACTGCTTCTCTAGTTAAAGCAGATACAAACGGGCTGATGAAGAAACAGAAAACCAGGATAGAAAATGCTAACAGATGATCTTGAAAGTAGTATACCAATTCAGTAAACATGCACCTCGTTCAAACACGAGAGATGGAGTTGCCAGCTCTGAATCATGCAGATAAAACAGTGACTTGGATCTAGAAAAATACATATAATCCTGCCAGCAAATTCTCAGTTCCATTCCACACAGTAAGAATAACAATACATTCCTCTAATTGCAAATGGAGCTAAATAAAGAATCTAATCACCTCTTGGTGCTGAAAAACCTTTTAAATATCAGTCAATACATCTACTGAGGAAGAAGTATGAGATAGTTCAGTACATCAAAAGTCCCTTCAGTGTTATGGGCTGAAATCACCTTTGTGGAAGAGACACTCCAAGCGCAACTGTGGAAGCTAAACATTCAGCACACACTTCCAACTCAAATCTTGTGAAGTCCTTTCTGACTTCACAAAGATTTTCCATAGAACACGGGCCTGGGAACGAGCTGATAATGCTCTAATTAGCATGCAAACACTGTCCTTTTAGCCCTAGGAATTAATGCACATTCTGCTGCCTAAAATTGCTGTTTGCACTTTAGGTAACTCTAAGCGGGATTGAAGGGCGCTGTAACTCAAACTGTAAGATATTTACACTGCCCCAGAATAAAAAGCATCTGTGGCCACAATATTCTTAAATCTTGATACTGGCAACATGATTGTTCTGTTTTCATACACAGTTGCACATGTATATATACACGTTCAGTGCTTTTTCTTTCAACACAAATGTATCAACTATCAATTTAGTGCCAAATTTAAGTGAGTCTGTATCTCACTGAGTTGAACAATCTCAGAACTTTAAACATATTAGAAAACGCCACCTGGCTGAGGAGGTTAGAGCATCAGTCTCAGTATAAATACCATCCCCAAGAATATTATGGCTTGGAAGAATTTTGAGAACTCAAGTCCCTGATATTTGCAAAACCGAAAGGCCTTTGGAAACGCACTTACATGAATACTTCTTTTTTTAAACCTATTTTGAATAAAAAATATATATTATTTATAAAATAAAGAAAGCAGGCCAAAGAAGATTGGCCAGAATCACTCTGTAAAACTGTTCCGTTCACTCCATAACTTAAACTTATAAAGCCTTGAAACATCTGGTTAGCAGGATTTCTGGAGCACTCTAGAATGCAGATTCCAATCAAATGGTACTTCTTGATGCTTTTACATCCTGAAGATCCACTTATCTTCTGCCTCTCAACACTGAAGTCCATGCAGAGAGAAGGGATGTTGACTCCTGAGAAGGAAGCTGAAATGTAAATGAAGAAAAGCACGCAATGTAAACACTGATTTGATGAAGAATGCGCGTCTTCTAATCCCAGCTTTCAGCATCATTTTAAAGCCATCCAGAATCACAGGGAAAATGCAACTTTTTCACTTTGAGTGGAATGGCAATACATAGTTCTCAATGACTACCTACAGAAGAAACATTTGTTATTTTTTTTCTCAGTAGCAAAAAATGGAATTGCATCTACAATGTGCAAGAAGCCCATCTATAAAAATCCCAAGTTGTTCTACTGATGTTGCAGAACTAAGCAGTGGATTACACAGCTTTAACATACAACGCCGAGTTATTTAACATCCCAAGCAAGTAGACAAGAAAGTTCTAGCTAACTACTCCACCTCCTGCAAGAGGGACAGTAGAAGATACCCAATGAATTTCGGTCAGCAGTACCCCACTGTGAAAATACCTCATGGAGACCAAAGAGGACACTGTCTGCAGCTTAATGCAGGAGTACATATTCAGGATACTTCCCCACTGCTTTGAAGGTCAGAACAAATTATTGTTCTGTGTTAATGCTCTGGCAGCAACACCTTCTACAAACCAGATAATCTGTCTTTGTATCCACGTTTCTTAAGAATGAAGAAAAACAAATAGGATAATGGCTGATGTGGGCACTACAAAGCTACTTTCATTTATTCCCAAGCGCACGGAGCACACAGCGTGGTTGTTCTCAATCTCGGTTTCTTTCAAGATTGTATCTCCACCTTCCCACACCTTTCACGAAACACAGAACAGACTCCCATTCTTGTAACTGAACAGCTCAGGGGAAAGAATAATTCCTGCTACATTTACCATTGGAACTGCAGGGTTTCTATCTTCCCTTACAAACTGCTTTTGGCTTTTGTGCAAAACATTCAAACATACAGCCCAGGGCTAAAAGGCAGCCACTATTTTCATTTAGGTTCTCTTAAACAACCTATTTCTGAACATATTGGTGAAATACTACCATGCATGGTTGCATCAATATGATATTGGGGCAAAGGGGCATCTGCCCCTCCGTGGGCACACAGCTGCACCAAAGCCTTTGGAGCGTTAAATGGCTGTCAAGTGTCATGAGAGGTAGGTGACTGCTAAAATCAAAATCTGTCCAAGGTTAACTACCAGATTCCCTGCAGAGCAGCTGTTTTGAAAATAACAAAGAAATACTGACCTTTCTGAACAAGCTTTCTACTGCTGCCATTTTCAAACCGCTATGTCTCCCTTTCTATGGCAAGGGACGCAGCTTCACCAGAATCTATACAGCGAAAGACAAAGTAGTTAGATAAGTAAATCTGTTTTTCTCACTACAAATATTTGTCACTAAATGTGAGAGTGTTTTGAAGAATCATTGCAGAGAAATTAGACAATCACTTGTCAGAGCTAACTGAATGGCAGTTTTTTAAGAGAGATTACTTTATTATTGGCTTCATCTATTTCATAACCGTATCACAAATTGTAAAGCTGCTATGACAAATAAAAATCTTTCCATTTTAATGGAACATTTCAGACCATTCTGATTAGAAAATTATATTGCTTTACTTCTACTGTGTGAGATGTAATCTGAACACTCTTAAGCTTAGAGCACTTCATTTGCTGATGCCTTACCAAAAAAAGAAAAAAAAAAAACAAACAGTGGTGAGAAAACAAGAAAAACATAATTTCCTTCTACAGTTCATTCTCCCCAAACCCTTCTGTCAGAAAGGAGTCAGGGCACGAGAGCTTAATGAACCAGGAAATCATGTTCTCTGAATACAGTTGCATTAGTACAGAAGTGGTAGAAATACATGATAATATACTAATACATAGTAATGTACTAATATATGGAATATAACACACGTTCATGATATTTTATTCCTAAACATTTTCACTTACAGAATAAAAAAATGAATGCAGTTCAAATCAATTGGAGACCTGAAAGTAGTTCAGATCAGACATCAGCCACAGGAAGGCAGAACAGAAATTTCTACTGTAAACTTAGAGTTGGAGGCAGTCAGGCATGGTTAATCTGGTGAAGCAGCAGCTCGGGGTCAATCTAATAGCAGTCTGCAACTACTTGCAGACAGTTTGAAATAGCAACTGCTCTGAAAGCAGCTCCTACTTCATATTTACTGGAAATAGCATCCTGCTAATTGCAGGCAATAATTACATTTTGCTCTACTGCAGAACTGTATTTTGACCATAATTAATGTACAATAATCCCCAAGAAGTCTGTATGCAAATCTATATGTAATCTATATGTAGATCTATCTTCACAGCCCGCCTGAGAATGAGGGAGATTATCCCCTGCCTCTCCCCAGCTGCATGGTTAAGTGAAAGAATAAAAAAAAAACACGAGGCAAAAGACCAATAAAACCCAAACAAACATAAAAATCACCCAAACAAACCACTAAATTAAAAGGTACCCAACAAAACCCTGAAAACATGCAGCACCTGTAGGAAAAAGATCTAATTCCCACGTGTACATTTTTAGAGTTGTTCCCCTGACTGCTTAAACCATACTGGTTTTGCTAAATATATTTACCCATGAATTTGGTTAAACTGATGCAGATTCCTCCGCAGGTACCCCTTCATGATTTAAAATTAGAATGCAGTCACTGACACAGGGTTTAGCTTTGCTTTATGTTCATATTCCGCCAAGACACAGTTTGGATATTTAAATCACGCCTGAAATCCAGAGATGCAAATCCAGCCTTTTGTCTCAGTTTACTGCGTCGCACAATGCACTGCTTTATTGTCTGAGCCATCTCTGCTCTCTTCCAACATCTAAGCAGCTTTTAAAATTTCTCGATGGACAGAAATATAATCCTTACAATCACAACAGATGAGTTATCTGCTCAAAGGACTGCTCTGCCAAATTAGCTGGTATCTCAGGACATGTTGCTCCTTTAATTAGGCTCTTACCAATTAGAATTCAAATTCGAAGCCATGCCTTTAGATACCTGAAGCTTCATCGCATCAAGAAAGATCAGGAGCTTCCACCTATTGCTCAGGCTATGTTGGCTTCTGCTGGAAACACATAACTTAGTACAGATGACAAATTTTTGAAGAGAGAACAATTTGGGAAAGATTTGATTCACACTGAAGCCTTTTGTACGAAGTTAAAATGAAACATATTATTAAATTATTAATCACTCTAAGAGATCAGATGTTGCTATAAATGTACAGAAATGGCTGTGCTATCCTGAGCTCCGTGAGACAAAGACTGCAAGCATTCACAGTACTGACACATCCACGTCCTCAACCAACACGTCAAATGTATTATAGATGAATTCTTTGAAAAGATATGATAACCTTATAAGCTGCCAACATATGATTTGGGGTAGCTCTCTGGCTAGACAGATTAAACAGATGCCTGTGAATAAGAGATGAGCATTAATAAATCTGTAAAAAAAATCAATTTACCATCTCTTCGGAAGCAGGTGCTTTCAGTCTCTCACAAAGAAATGAAAAAAAACAAAACTTCCCCACAATACTTCTTTTCCATCTAAATGAAGGACTAAAAACCTTAGCAAGTCAAGGTATACGTAACAGAAACCCAAACTGTAAGGACACACTTAAATATCTGAAAAAAGGACAACCCTGTGGATAAAATGACTGAGAAAACTGTGCCCTTGAGAGGCACCATCTTGAGTACTGCATCAAGATCTGAAGCACCCAGCAAAAGAAAGATGTAGAGCTGCTGGAATGGGTTCAGAGGAGGGCCACAGAGATGATCAAAGGGCTGGAGCATTTCTTCTTCAAGGAAAGCTTGAGGGATTTGGGCCTATTCAGTCTGGAGAAGGCTCCGAGAAGACCTCATTGATGCATTCCAGTACTTTAAGGGAATTAATAAGCAGGACAAGGACCAACTTTTTACATGGTCTTACAGTAACAGGACAAGGGGGAATGGTTTTAAACTAAAAGAGTGGAGATTTAGATTAGATGATGGGAAAAAAAATGTTTACTCAGAGGGCAGAGAGGCCCTGGCATTGGCTGCTTAGAGAATCGGGGATGACCCATCCCTGGAGATATTCTAGGTTGGATGGGATCCCAGGCAGCCTGATCTGGTGAGGAGCAACCAGCCCATGGGTTGGACCTACACAATCAGTAAGGTCCCCTCCAACCTAAGCCATTGTATGAAAATAGCCCAAGATGAAGCTGCCTCACCTCCTTGCTTTCAGTTGGGCTTGTTTGCTCCTCAAGAATCTCTGAGTCCCCTTATATTTATCAACCCTGGTATCCATGTGACCTGATTTTAAAATGTCTTTATGCAGACACAAAATAACTAGAGTGGAAGCAACACACTGCAATAATGCAACTGGGGAGGAGAACAACACACGCGCTTAACCAAACTTCTCCACTCCAGCCTTTTCATTAATTCTATGGCAGTTCGCTCTCCCTTCTGCATGAGCCTGGAGTGAGGGGCTGATGAGGATAACCTTCTCTTCTCCTACTACATAACAGTTGCATGAGCAATTAAAGGTGGAACTCCAGGAGACAGACTCCATTGAAATACAAGAGAACAGTCAGTTATTATTCTGATCCTGATGCAGCTGGCAGTGCAATCTCCTAAGACTGCAGGACCGAAATTGCACAATCATAGAATCACCAAGGTTGGAAAAGATCTTCAAGATCATCCAGTCCACTTACCATCAGTATTTCACTCTGAACCACGTCCTTTAGTACAATATCTAATCATTTCTTGAGCACCTCCAGCGATGGTGATTCAACCACCTCCTTGGGCAACCCATTCCAGCACCTGACCACTCTTTTGGAGAAGTTTTTCCTAATACCCAACCTCAACCTCCCCTGGTGCAACTTGAGGCCATTCTTTCTCATCCTACCGCTGGTTACATGGGAGAAGAGGCCATCCCCCATCTCACCACAATCTCCTTTCACAGAGTTTTATAGACCTATGAAGTCTATCCTGAGCCTCCTCTTCTCCAGACTAAACAGTTACAGCTCCCATATCTAAACTTTTGTGTTTACTCAGCTCCTGCTTTGTCTAGGTGATGAACATCCAGGTGGCAGGAAAAAGAACCAACCTGGTACCTTTCCTTATACATCTCTCCCTCCCCAAAAGCATCTTTTATAATGATAAAAATGACAAGCAAACATTTGTTATCTGCACAGACAGAACAGAACATTAATGAGTCCAGAGAAAATGCTCCAAGAATTGTATTTGAAAACAAATTAACAAAAATATTTTACATATGTTGTTATTGAATTAATTGTGACCCTACCTGGGGATCATGAGAGACACAAAACCTGCAGAGTGCAACATTTGGGCATCCCTGTCTGCTACCAAGCTTTTTGCTGAGAAGTCATGTGCCTCACTGTGCTTATGATACTGAATCGTGGACAGGCTGAAAGCTGCCTTTCTGCTGTGAGCTGCTCCAAGACCCACAGCAGTATCCAATTGTGAACCAATGACCATATACTAATAGCTAACCATCCATTCAAGAACATGTGCTCAGCCTATTTTCTCACTTTTGTGTCTTTATACTGTCTCAGGTTAGCTTTTATAAGACAGTAAGACATTCTAATTCTACCACTGTTACTGTTTTACAGGTTCTTGGAATAAAACTGCAAATCATTTTTTATGCTGACAAAGACCAGTTATTTCACAAGCACTACAAAATGCGGAACTTCATCTAAACTCTAAGTCCAGATTCTGGGATCTGATCTGGCCAAAGCTCATATCACTGTCAAACATGTTCATAGTTACGGATTTTTTTATCCAGAGAGTTTTTATTCTTTGTAAAACTTGGAAGAGCTTCAGATTAATTTCTAAAGGAAATTTTAAGCATCATATGTAATACACAGAGATACCATATTCTGTTATTTTTGCAGTCAACTTGTGTTACCTTATCACTGCCAAAATATATTGAACAAAACAGGGAGAACAGACAGTTTTCTAGCACACAAACACTAACTAATTAAAGCAGTTTATTTGAAGTAAAACTGAAATAAATCTCTTCAGACCTAGTCACAAAATCCTGGAGAGTACATTTTCCCAGCAGTATATGTATCATGCCTTGGAAAAACCATAGGTTGTTTATTTTGCAGTGGAGTAACTTGAAAGAACAGTTGCCAGTAAGACCCCACCAGGGACTGAAGTGCAAATACCATGCTTGGATATACCAATACCAAATGCTTGGATTAAATAGCTCGTCACACAGTATTTCACATGTGTACAAAAAGTTCACATGGAAAATTCTTGTTTCCCCTTTTAACCAAGAATGTTGGTTTCCTCATGGGTTCCTACACATATGTTGTGCTCATATCATTAAAATGAATACCATGAAAGGGAATGTTACTGCAAAGTCTCTGAAAACCATTCTGAAGCAACAAAATGACCATGGAAACAGTGTCTCTGAACAATACAGCAGCAGTATCTGGTTCAAAAAATACACTTGCTTGATGTGCTAATTATAGTAAACTTAAAATCAGCCATACTTTTACCATTCTGTGAGAATGAAAAGAACAGTGCAATTATGATATTTCTTTTAAGAGTATCTCACTGTCTTTCATAGAACCATTTGAGTTGGAAAGAAGCCCTAAAGACCACTTGGTCCAACCCCCCTGCAGTGAGCAGGGACACCTATAGCTCCATCAGGTGCTCAGAGCCCCATGAAGTCTGACCTTGAGTATCTCCAGGGCTGGGGCACCACCACCTCTCTGGGCAACCTGTGCCAATGCCTCACCATTGTAAAAAAATGATTGTAGAAAACTTCTTCCTTACACCCAGTCTAAATCTCCCCACTTTTAGTTTGAAAACATTTCCCCATGTCCTATCATAACAGACCTTGCTAAAGAGTCTGTTCCTTTCTTCCTTACGGTTTCTTCTTGTATTTACTATAATGGTGCAGTAGAATTGCTGTCCGTGTTATTGTTACTATAAATCTGGATGGCATCCTTGGTCCTTAAAAAAAGCATCACCTCAAGTTCAAGCAGAGAATAATAATCAATCAGAGAACTATAATAAGTCCTTAAAGTAATTTTGGATGTACCTAGCAAAAATCAAAGAATGGATTCACATATAAGGTCCTTTCCCTAATAGGATATTCATAGGGTAAACCGTACATAACCATTTTGGAAACAGATCAAATCTACTGTATAAACAAGGCAGTTCACCTAGAATTGCTCTCAGCATGTTTATTTTATGAAGATGATGTAGCACATAGCTAGGTATTGTCTAACCCACAGATGTTATAGCATCAACACCAAATGAATTTCTACACTACTGTACTAAGGGTGAACAAACAAAGTATGAAGTAGCTAAATGTAAAACCACATTCGGGTGCTTGTGTGCATACTGAAATTTTCAGTGGATAAATGCACATAAAATAATCACTGGTCTTTTCATTTTTGTAGGAACAACCTCATGCATACAGTAACCGTGCTGCATACAACAGCATTTACACGTAAATAAGCTCAGTTTGTGGAGATTTCAATTCCTGTCTACAACATCTGAGTAGCAACCTCTGAGCACATTTAATTGCAAGTAGAAAGCTACAACTACATTAAAAAAAGGAGCTGGCTTCAAAGTAGGGCTTATTTTTAGTCTGTATTCATTAGTCAAGTCAGAGACACTTTAGTGATTTAGCCAATGCTTTTTTTCATTTGATTAGCTGTTGTTATTCATGCATTAGTCACTGAGGTCAAGACACAACTCATTTCCTTTAGGGCTTCCTTACCATGAGGCTCCTCATCTATTCCGTCATCTTCCCACTGCTCTTCATTTGATAGAAGAGGATTCTGAGCTTCACACAAAGCTCTCATTGGAAAAAAATGTCCATCACCCTGGCTGCACAGCAAAAGACCGAGAAAGATGCTGTAAATAATAGCAAGCAATTCTCAAGGATTATAATTTCTACCCTTTCATCTACAAATAAAGTTATCTTTTGCCTGAACATCTGATCTCTACTTAATATGTTATGAAGTTTTGAAAAACACTATTTTTTGTGGCAACTGAGATACCAAATATCACCAGTGAGCAGTTTCAAATCTGAATTCCTACAAACTCTTCAGAGACTGAAAATTAAAACCTGCAGTCCAATTGAAGTGATTTCAGCAGAATTCACACGCCTAACTTGATCAAGTTCCTCAGACATAAAGGAAAAATATTGTGGCCAGCTAGAAGTGAGGGGAGACTGAGGAAAACATTTATGTTTAAGGAACGATGATACCCATCTTATCTATTTACACCATAGACTCTTCAGGGCAGAAATTACACTTCCATGTTCAAATGATGCCAAGTAGAAAACATTTCCAATCTTAGTTAAATGTTACTGAAGGACAAGTGAGACTTACCTGTACATAACGTGGAAAAAAATGCCTTCTGCAAAATTCTAAAATTGCAAAGGTTGTTTTTGTTACACTTTACAAACTATGCATTTACATGTCTGAATATTAAGCAAATGACTGAAATTCAAATTCATATTCAAATTCAAAAACCAGAGGTTACAGCTTGCTCTTCTCCATTCTACAACACCCACATTCCAGCAGCCTAGAGGAGCTACAAGCTCACTGAAGTGCCTTTCTCTTCTGATGAAACCACCAGATCTTTTCCTTCACCCAAGCTAAATTAACTGAGTGTTCTCTCCAGAATTACTATATTCACTGATAACGTGCCTCTGACTCGAACGTCAATATTTTTCATTAATGGAAATGTTTCCTTTGCTGATCTTTTCTCACTGACTGCAAAAAACAGATGGCAATTGGGATGCAACTGGGTCTTAAACTTACACAACACTACTTGAAAAAGTTGTGACCTGCTGTGCTCGGTAGTTAATTTACATTGTGTTCAATAACTAAAGGAATTTGAGTATACTTCACTATGGGTCTGTTAAATGCCAAAACAACATCTTCCCCTAAATTAAGCAGCATAAACTGTTCCAGTCATAGGAGGCTGAAGGACGACGAAATCAGCATCTCTGAATGAACATCTATCCACCAGTCACAGGAGTCCAGAAAGATCAAACACCCTGCGCAGAAAGCTTTCACTTCCAGACTTCTTGTGTACAGGTTTAGCACAGACTGTGCTTGCTGGTGTTTTTACAGCAATGTGCAAGAGCAGCCAAGCCACAAAATCACTGCTATCATACACAAGGCTGTATTAGAGATTTAGAAGTCAATCCCTTGTATCAACTTTTTGCACAGAGTTGATTATTCCTTACCTGGAGGCAATAGGTAGTAACCACAGCTTTTTTTCTTCTCCAAACACTTGTTGAAGATTCTTTACAAAGCCAAGATTGAATCCATTTTTATCCGGGCCATTCTGAAATACTGGAGTTGAGAAAGCCTCTACACATAGATATAATTTTAGAGAAAAAAAAGAAAATCAATGCCAAATACACTGAAACAGATTGTATACATTGCAGCCACATAAAGTGAGCAGGATTTGCCAGATTATGAACTAGTATTACAAAGATACAAAGAGTTTTTGGGTTTTTTTTTGCAAGACTGTAAAGACTTTCAAATTAAAGGTAGGAATTTGGTCTGCACATGAACTGTATGAAATAATCAAACAGACTGATTTACAAAGGAGAGTTAAAAGATCTTTGCACCAAACTTGCTGAACTTCAGTGGGTAGAAATTTCTAAATAAAAATTTGCAGAATTAAGTAGGTAGGTCTTAAGTGTATATTTCAGAAGTGGCACAGGAGATTTAAATTGACTCATTCATTAACGATATAACGAACAAGCACAGGGAACAACCATACGCAGACAGACCCTCTGTTATGATGAGAAATGAAATTAGCAAAAGGAAAAGGGGGGAGGAGAATCTAGAGTGCACTAGAAACAATTTTATCTGCCTTCTAAGCTGCTGCAGAGGTCTGGTGCTTTGGGCTGGATGAGCCCCTCAAAATGAGTTTAAAAGTTAATAATTATACAAAATCTGAATATTTGCTTAAACTCTTGTCTCTGTGTTTTCTTATGGAACTTTATCCAAAAATGTTTAAGAAATAAAAGACTTAGCTGAGGAAAGAAAAAGAAATCACTCAATGAAATAATGCTGGTTGGGACCTTCGTTTCATTGTAATTCACTGTAATTCTACAGTCCTAATTTCTTTGTCTTTGTCAATGAGGATGGACATTGTTTTTCCCAACCTTACTTGGCTGTCTTAGAATGCACTCCAGCATATGAGCATAAGCAACCACTGCTCCTGAAAAGCCACACCATTTCACAGCAAATGTAGTTATGCACATGCATAACATTTGTGTAATTAGACACTCGTATATTAAGGCTCTAGTTTCCTTTACACTACCTAAACTTTTGTCACACCAGTTAAAAACACAGCTTATTTGCAGTGACAAATTTCTACAGTATTGTTCCAGTGCCTTAAATCCTCCTCCCCTTATAAGCCAGCAGGAATATACAGAAATAGACCAAAAATGTGTGTTCTTTTCCCCCTCTCCCTTCATATAGCAGCACTTAATATTGCACCTCACCTAAAGAAGACACAAGAGCCTTACCTAAAGTAGATCTGTTCCTACTGACGAGCCAGCAATGGTAGCCAAACAGAAACATAAGGCTAACAAAGAACATAACCGCCAGAAAGAGAAGGAAAAGGATATGAAATTTGGAACGTCCATTAGTCAGTTCACCCTAGAAAAAGAAAACACACACAAAAAAAAACAGCACAGGACAAGTGATAAGAACAAATAAAAGCTGAACATTCTTCGTTCCTAGTGAAGCTATCCTCTAAAACTCTGATTTTGTTGTATCAAATTTATGTTAAAAAAATGTTGCACCTTACTATAAAGAGCACAAAGGGACAATGAAGAAATGATCCCATTCATTTCCCCTCCTGTAATCAAAGCAGAAGGAGTGGTGTTTTGCTACCTTTCGTATGTGAGAGTCAGTACAGTCAGCTTCCCACCTGGGCACCAGAATGCTTTGTGTCCACAGTGCAATAGGCAGGGACAAGCTCTTGAAGCCTCATTTCCATTTTGCTGAATGTCCTGTGCATACATTAAATACTGCATCACTTCCAATATAGGGGATGGTCAAAAACCTGAGCTTTTCCACAGCTGTATCAATCAAGTAAAGTTAGATCTGAGTAGACACAGCTTGGAAAAATCAAAAACCAAGCAGGATCCTGAAAGCAGAAGAGACACTCCATTTCCTCCTATGTTAGAAGAGTAAAGTGCCAGAGATCTTCATAAGCATACACCTACAGGTGGGCTGTGAGTATCCCAAAGATGAAAAAAATTACTTCTCAGCTTATGCACAACACATGTATGCAGTCAGAGAATTGAAGACTCTGTGTCTTTCTTAGCATTAATAATAATTCCTGCTAGTGCCTTATGAGTATCACAGGAGGCACTTTTATGTAAGTGATTAGCTGTTTAGAAACCAGAAATTACTAAGTTAATGCACAGAAAAGTTAAGTTACTTAAACAGTGCCATACAAGCTTAGTAGCACAGGGGACATTAAAGCAAAAGGTGTAGAGATACAAGGCCAGCCTCTATTGGAGCTGCCAGCTGGCACTGCTTGCATATTAATGATAACTGATAACTACCTAAGAAGCAGTTTCTTTATTTCAGCCAACTTTATATTAAGGAAATAGTATTATGGGAATTAGAAAACGAACTTTTTTTTGATGTCGTTCAGTATATATGAACAGATGAGTGCCAGGACCTTACACTTTGGGATTAGAGCAGAAGACTGATATTCTTCCAAAGTCTGAAAACCATCAGTTACAGTAAGCAGTATGGTAGCAACTCCAGGCTCTGCACTCTGCACCTCTTTATTTGCTCTTCCCCTAAGGGCAAGGGGCCTAATCCTTAAAACAACAATACACACAAAGTGGAAAGAAATATGCCCAGGCAGTTCAGGAAACAACATAAAAGAAATAACCACCCACCCACAATTAATGCCTTCCTGCAGTAAGACAGAAATACACAGGAGGTATTCTTGTAACCACTTAAAAAACACTGAATGTTGACAGCTAAGAATTTCTACCTAGAAGATAACTCTTTCCATATCTAGGAGAAATCTGTCATTAATGGCTTTTGCTTTTTGCTTATATTTTAAAATGAGGAGGCCTGGCCAGCCAACAACAGCTGTATTTTGATTTGGGAAAATTAACCACATTCATGTCTAAGGTTATTCTAACCCAACTCAAGCTGTGCTTATCGTGTGCAACACCTCTGACTTGGTATATCTGATGATACACCCCAATGTATGCTGTAAAACCACCAGAATATATTCATAGATAGCAATCCTGAGCTCTCATTCAGTGAAATGTGTCTTCTTTCGAATGACATTTGAATTTTCTAAGTTAATAAACTTGTGATAAACTTGAAAAGAATTTGAGATGCATATGTTTGAACACATTTGTACAAGAAAAGGAAATAACTTCTTTCTCCAGAAGCTACCTCTACAATGAGAAATTCCTGAAGATTATTTTCTTTGTGCATTTCAGACATACTGGAAGTTAAACTCAAATAAGGGCTGCAGAAGAAAAACAAAAAAACCCACATATGGAACTAAGACAGCCCCTCTTTTGACTGAAAGCAAAATGGTAGTAAGAGTGACTAAATCCCACCAGACTCAGAAGATACAAAAAAATAACCAGATTCCATGACTTACTGTCCAATACTTAATGAAATACTTGAAGACTGTTGCAGCAATATACAAGCAATACAACAAAGAATAGGCTAAGAAGAGTAGAAAGAATTTGTAGTTAGAGAATCCAATGCAGTTATTCACCCTAAAGAAGAAAAGCAGAGTTGGAATCAGGATAAATACAGCAGTCAGTTGTAACACAATGAATACTACACTGGGCAGAATGGAGGTTATTAAGCCTCTTGATTATACAACAGAATTTCATTAATAGATAGCTCCCCTTAGTGTCGAAATGAAACAGAGCTGAAACCTGTCAGCTTTTCACTTGAAAATTTGTTCTGCCAAGTGAAAGCACAGTTGGTACTTTTGAAATCTTATTTAAAGTTGGTACCACTGGTGAAATTTGTCACAGAGGCAGTTCCTAATTACTCATGCCTGTTTCTTGTTTGCAGAGGTAATCAGATCTGGGGTTTCTGTTACCTTTTATTCATGCGCAAAGCTCAGGAGCCAGATTCACCACTTGTTTGGTTACATATAACACAAACCTAACACATTTCATTGTAATTCTCCAAGCGCAGGGCAACTCCAACGAATAGCAAGGGAGTGCAGAAAAGATAGGAGGCATTTGTCTCATAAATTAGGTTCTAAAAACCCTCTAATCTTAAGAATATTGCAGATGTTCAGGTGGGGAACCGTCTGCATTACTTTTCATTTCTGAGATTTTCCTCCCCTTAAAAAAAAGGAGCATATGAGATTTAGTGGCAGCAATTCTTAAAAAGTATAAACTTCATTTATCCATGCATCCTTCTACACAAACACAAGTGGGCAGGCATCAATTTAGAAACAAATCAGGCAAATACTACTGATGCAACCACCAACTGCATGCTCAAACAACTGTATCACCAAAACTAAAGGCTAGGTTGAAGTTCTTTTATAATGCAAACAGTAGGACAGAATTGGCAGTTGGATTTTAAATTACATCTACATAACTGTCACAGTTAAACCTACACACAGTTAATAGAGAGAACATGAACGATTTCTTTCAAAAGTAATATACATTTCATATTTTATAAGTCTCCCAATGTAGAGGTACATGGTCTAAAGTGAAAGAGGCACACAGAAACCATTCTATGAAAGAAATGGATTTAAAGAGCCTCCTTCCTTTTCCAGAAAATTACAAACCATGATCTAGAACATACCATGGGCAGTGATGATCCATTTTTAGGACACACCTGCATGAGGACAAAAATAGAAAAATGGATGAGATATGTTTGGTAATGATTTGCCAACTGTAGATCAATAGCAAAAAGCTGTGAGATGTTTTGTATTTCTGGGATGGGTCAGATTTCCACATGACCCAAGCTCAAGATGATATTCCCTCACTGATGTTTTTTAAAGTAGGTGTCATTTTAAGATGGAACACTGATTACTTTTTCAAGATCTAAAGATGACTTTGGTGTTCTGCACGATAAAACAGTGAGGATGGTTTCTGCCCTACGGCACTTAAAACTTCTGCCAAAGACCACACAAAAAGGCCCAACATGATAAAAAGCGAAAATCACACTTTATTTTGACCTGCTCCAGGCAATCAGTTAATCTTTCACTAGATATTAAGCTTTCTATCAACTTAATGCTCACAAATCTGTAGATATGGGAATTGCAAACACTTCAGGGACACACGCTAGTGCACATACACTGCTGACTGGAGCTGGAACAGAGAAACCCTCATGATCAAATGGTGTGTGAACAACTTCACTTTTCCTGTGCTGTAGGAAGCCTGCTTTGCAGGGGGGTTGGACATGATGATCTCTAGAGGTCATTTCCAACCCCTACGGTTTTGTTATTCACAACTCACAACTTCAGTGAAAAGCAACCCATTAACTTACATAGCACAAACAGAACAATGGTGGCAACGATCTGGTTTTATTAGCTGGCATCTATCACAGAATCGAATACCTGAAATTAAAGACACATTAATACCAAACAATATAAGTGGGTTTTTTTTGTATGTGGTTTTTTGTTTATTTTTTTGCATATCAGTACTCAGCTCTTTTTCAAAATATGCATGTTCTTTCCTTTAACATTTTAAAAGATGAGTACATCTGCAGCTCACAATTAGATAAGCAATGTTCATAGTTCCTACAGAGACTTGCAGACGTAGGGAACAACCCTCACTGTAAAGCTTATGATCAGCATAAAAGCGATAAGAGAAAACTGTACACACCTCCACCCAGCTTCTAGATTTACCCAGACTTTAAATACATTCCATTTTGATAACTGCAGTTCTCTACTTCAGAATTCTTTGGCTTGTTTGCCAGAAGCAAATAGGTCACAGCCTCCAACCTGAAAACGGATTTCCCTGAATCTTCGAAAGGAATGCAGTATGCATTTCATCACAGAACAATTCCATGAATGGATTTTTGGGCCTTACACCCTTAATCTCTAAGCTAGAATCCATCTTAAGTAAAAATCACTACAGATTTTGGTATTATGCTATTATTACTACTACTAAACTCGGACAATGCAAGTAGGCTGCTGAATTGTAAATACAGAGGACAGCTTATTGCTACTCAAAGCCAGAACACACTACTCCAGTGAAGATGCACTGCAGTCATAAAAGCCTTTCTGTTTTCCCAAACATAAAACCTGACAGATAAGACACAAAATTCTGAGCACAAGAACCACGCAGTGCACGCGGTGGCATCAGGCTGATCATATAGCCTGGACTGCTAGCATATGCTACTTTAGTCTGCTTGATTAGATTCAGAGAAACAGAGCTCCCTGCTTTGCTGACCTCCGCTCCCTGTTCTCGTGTACACTGGCAGCTTCCTCGCAATTTCAGCAAGAATTTGCCTCTGCACCTCTGGCCTTTCTTCATTTTCATAGCGTTCTTTGTCAGCGTAGGACATATGGTACTGGAAGCAGAAATCATGAGAGAAACTGTTACTCGTGGGGAGTGGAGATGGTTTCTCAAATACAGGCAAGACTGGAAACATTTTATCTCCCACTCCTTCTAAAAAGACTACTCTAATGGCAAAAAGTGTGAGAAATAAGGTATGGACAGACAGCACACTATGCAATGCATCCAAAAGAATTGCAGAAGTGAAATTAAGATCACAAAACAACACATTCTGAACTGCTACCACTGCTGCTGCTTCAGACTACTATTTTTCATGAATAACATTAGTAACAGTGAAAAGGACATCTTAAGCACTCTCCTTATGAGTAAGAACCCATCCCCACCTACAGTTTTCTATTGCTAACACTGGAATTATACTCTTGTGATTTGGATCGGATCATGGCGACGTATATTGGAAGTGCCACACAAATACTGCCCTATTCTATTGGTCTAGTAACAGAGCAGTAATAGAATAGACACAGAAATAACCGTGTCTGATTTAAATCATACTCTGTGGGTTGTCAAATGATTCTCAGAACAGTAAAGAACTCAGTCTTTAGGTCACCTTAGGTCCCTTTCCATCTCCTTAGCAAAACCAATCAGTTGTGCAGATTGATTTGATTGAAGGATTTTGGGGTTTTCTTTAGCATCCCTGCTTTCACTCTGCAATGAATGGGAATTGCTGGGACTCTTACCTTTTTGCCTGGCTGAACCGGGAGAGTAAAAATAGACTTCCAATACGTCCACACAAAGAGCACAAAGAGAATATGGAATATTATAAGATAGGCCACTAAAACAAAAAACAAAAAAAAAACAAGAGCAGAACAGTGACTTCGCAAAAGTTTTACTTATGATGGGCATAATTCCAATCTTTCACAACAGTGACATAAAAACGGGTAAAAAAGGAAGATTTCTACTAGCAGCCAGTATTGCAACACAGCTAAACCTTAGGGCCAGGAGGACAGTAGAATTTCAGGGAGCTGCAGCTGTAGTAAGGAATTACCCCCCCACACACTTCCCCATCTTCACTCAAGCCACTTGTATGAATGAGGAAGAAGGCAGCTATGGGAGATGTCACCCCGCAGGGCACAGCAGACCTGGCTGCTGCTGAGCAGCACAGAATCTCCAGGTCTGGGGTTTGGCTGCTATGGCTTCCAACCATGGTACTATTCCTGCAGTGCAGTGCTCACCCATGCAATGTATTTTTCACCACTTAGGATATTTGAAAAAAACTCTAGCAGAGCTTTCCAGCATCAGAAAAATCAGATCTCTTATTCAACATCCTTTAGATCTGCCACAGTTGATACAATTAAAAAAAAAAACACCAGGAAAGCATCCCTCAAAGTAAGGAAGAGTAATCTTGTGATTACTGAGAAAGCACAGTAAGCTGCTGGATGAAATGTGGAACCCAGCATGACTCCGGCAATCTTATCTTAACATACAAATTTGATTGCAAAGCCTTTGGATGCCCAAGGCACACGGTGGTGCAGAAAGTCAAAGCAGAGCAATCCTTCAGCTACACAAACTGTTCAACTATTTCTTTAATACTGAAGGCTCACTAAAACACATCAGTTAGAAGACAGTTTTATTTAAACATGCTGTATAATCACTTCATCTCTATTTTATCTCCTTCACTGAATCTTCAAATTCTAGCAAATTAAGATTGAACTACTACATGTAAAAAGAGAAGTCTACATGCAAGCACTTCCAACTACACAGACTGACTGAAAATGCAATTGGTACACAAAGGCCAAACACAGCTTTGAGAGTTTCTCACAGTGATGTGCTGGGATGTGGAACTGATCACATGAATCAACGACAGCTCATTATTCTGAGATGCAATCCTCATCCCACACGCAGATGGAGCTCGGTTGATTTAAATCAATATTTAAGGAGAGAAATCTTGCAACTGTTTTGAGGTGTCAATCAAGCAGCATAGCACCCGTCACAGGAAGCTGGCCTGGAGGTGAGCGACTATACCTGGCAATGTCTACTTTCTGCTGGATGATCATTAACACCGTGCTTTCCACAGCTCCTCTATGACTGTTTCAAATATTGGGACATCTCTCAAGCAAAAAGAAAAAAGAGCAAAAGGAGTTGCAGGCTTTTCACATTGTTGTTCAAGCACTGAGACTGAACAGGGGCATCTCCCACTGCATCCCGAAGTTACAGCACGGTGATGTGCAACTACAGGCAGGGAACACTATGAAAGCATGTTAAGCTTGAAAACCATTGCTGGGTGCTCTGTTTGGTACTGTAACTGCCACACTCATGGTTTGTTTTTGTTTGTTTGTTTTACACAAAGACTGAACAATGTACTATAAATAAAACGTGCATACCTTTTTCTGCAGGGTTGCTGAGAGTCACTGAAAAAGAAAAAAACATATGCTTACAGAGCAAATAGGAATCTCAGGAATGTTTGTGCCAAATGATGCTTCTAATTTTAAATATGCATGTTTTAGAAAAACAACAACAACCACCAGTTCCATTTCAACACAGCAGACAAGAAAAGTCTCACACTGAAAGCAGCCCTAACAGTTCTTCATTTACTCACAAATGATACCAACAAGATGTTTCAATCACTGTTACCTATGCTGTGTTTTCCCTTGTTATAAAATAGATATATATTTTGCATATATGGTGCCCTGCTGCTGACCAGATTAGCAGGTTCTTCTAGCACCTGCCCAAGTTGCATCTTTAGTTGTGCCCTTATCAGCCTGCTTCCCGCTAGCCTCAATCCTTCACAGTAAGCCATGCCCCACTCAGTTCTGCATGAGCATAAATAAAAATGAGAAATCGCCTTGGCTCTGCTCAATCAGCAGAGATGAAAAGATGGATGTCCTGTAACGACACAGCCGTTTCTACCACCCCTAATAACAGACATTTCACAACCCCTCCTCTCTTGGCTGCAATCCTGACAGTCCCTGCTAGCAGAAATAACCAGAGCATGCAGCTGTGTGCTGCACAGTGCCTACCAACACCAGCGGCCTTCTGGTGGCTCAGTGTCCAAACCCAATAGAAAAGATATGGCTGTGGTGGACACAGTGACCTTACAGAAGGAGGATAAGGTCACCTTGCTGAACAACTCAGTGACTGACAGCACCTTCCTGGGCTGAGCCTTCACTCAGACCTTGCCAGGCTGGAAGTGATGGGGGATCACAGCCTTGGCTAACAAAAGTAGCTTTTCTCAAAACCGTGCTCATAATATAACAATTTTCATCCTCAAGCTGTTTGACACATATAAACGTAAATGAAAAGAAACAAAATATTTGCTGTGTTGCTGTGCACTGCATTACAGACCACCAAGATGCCTAGAAGACTTTAGTATTTCCTTTCACTTGTTGCAAATCAACCTCTGAAGTGCACATCAGCTTTTCGTAAACACTGCTTTGTTCCCTCCTGCAATCCATGTTGCAATGGCTGCACAGCCTTCCTAATTAGCTCAAGAAAAGAGCAAACTCGAAAGCAAAGCCTGCATACAAGTTTTTATCCCAGGTTCTTGCTCTCACTGGTGCAGCAACCACCAGCCTGGCACAGAACCACAGTCCCCACTGGAGTGTCAGCTGCTGCCCACACAAGTGGCTGAAGTTCCAATCCCAGTACTCTGAGCTACCTCAGGACAAAGATTAACAGAATCGCTTGAGTTGGAAGGGAGCCCTAAAGGCCTTCAGTCCAACATCCCTGCAATGAGCAGGGACACCCACAGCTCCATCCGGTGCTCAGAGCCCATCCAGCCTGACCTTGAGTATCTCCAGATGAGGCACCAGCAGCTCTCTGGGCAACTGGTGCCAGTGCCTCACTGCTCTTATTGTAAAAAATCTCCTTCTTATATCCAGTCTGAATCTCCCTTCTTTTAGTTTGAGACCATTTCCCCTTGTCCAATTACAACAGACCTTGCTAAAGAGTCTGTCTCCTGCTTTCTTATAGTCCCCATTCAGATACATCACCCCACACTGTTTCCAGCCTTCAGCACAACTAAAGGTAAAGATCAAAAATTAAAACTGCGTCCTATTTGCATGCCTGCAACTGCTAAAACAGCAACACATGGTGTTCAGAACTTGGACAAGAAAGCAAGTCCTGAGCACTGGTTTTCAGGTATCCGCACATGCCAAGAATCAAGGTTTTGATGCCTGAAAGACTTCATCTACTCTTTTTGTCTTCTGCAGAGCTGACACCTGCACGTGCAAACGAAATGCCTGAGAGAGGATGACGAGGCAGAAGCAGACAAGTGAGGGCAGAGCAGCGGCTGTAAGATGTGACCCCAGGCCGCACGCTGGGCTCCTGCCAGCCTAATGCGCATCTGCACAATAACGCAATCCCGATCCAGGTCCCGTCTCATTCAGCACAGCCCTTTTTTTACCAGCTGCACCGCGACCCGAAGTCGAGCAGCGTTCAGCGCTGCTGCGCTTCCACGGCTCTGCAATCAGAGCCTATTTCAAAAGACCAGCAGCTTTTCTGTTTGTCCCACGGCCCGGCCAGCAGCTGCACAGCCGCCGGGTACCTCCAGGCACCCGGGAACCGTCCCACGCGGATCTGGAAAGAGACGGCCGGCAACTACGGAGACGCGATGGAATATCGCGGAGCACTCGGGGCTGTCGCCTCGCCGCTCACCGGGACGGATCGCAGGAGCTGCCCTCCGCCTCAGCCCGCTCCGCGACGCAGCAGGGCTGCCGAGGCGGTGAGGGCATTCACCGGGCCGGCGGGCTGCCGGGGTCGAGCAGGGACCGCGGGGCGCCCCCAAACCCCCCCCCCCCCCCAACCCCCCCCCCCCCCCCCCCGCGCCCCGCCGCCCCGGCCGCAGCGAGGCGCCCTTCGCTCCCCGCCCGGTGCCCGCAGCCCGAGCTGCGCCCACACCTGCCGCTGCCGCGCGGCGCAAAGCGAACGCAGAAGGGGAGCAAAGCGAACGCAGAAGGGGAGCA
>JAPSGF010000012.1:11399210-11478014 GCA_035772895.1 Perdix hodgsoniae | reverse complement strand
GCAAAGCGAACGCAGAAGGGGAGCAAAGCGAACGCAGAAGGGGAGCAAAGCGCAGCGTTCCGCGCCGACCCGCCCCGCCCGCGGCACCTGCACGGAGGCGGCGGGCGGCTGAGCCCGAGGCCCGGCGCGGCCGCGCTCCCCCTTCCCCCCGCCTCACGGCCCGCCCCTCACTCAGGCACAGCTCGCAGACGTAGGCGTAGTAGGACCACAGGACGACGAGGACGATGATAAGGACGGGCACCCAGGCGAACGCCCGTTGGCAGCAGCGCAGCCCCCGCGACAGGGCCATCCTCGGCCCGCCCCGCAGCGGGCACCGGCGGCGCTCGGAGCTCGGCTGAGCAGCCTGGCGGCGGGCGGGCGGGATTGGGCGCGGCGCGGCGCTATGGCGCCCCCTTCCGGCAGGAGCGGGCACCGAGCGGGGTGCGACGGGGCCGCCTTTGGTCCGACCCGGACCGCGGTGTCTCCGCAGAACAGCTTCCGCACCCACCGCCCTGTGGGCCCGGTCACGCGGTACCAGTTGCGGTACCTATTTTCTTGCCTTAATTCAAGCCCTTCCGGGCACTCCGACTCAATACCCGTGGAACAGAGCCGGCATGCCCCTACAACCCACTGACATCGGCGTTGGATGTAAGAAACAAAAGCGCTGCTCCCCTCCCCAGGCCTGCTGCACAGTTGCCTCAACTCCCTTAGGATGCCTTGTCATTTCCATATTCAGAATGTGCTCCGAATTAATGCTTCAATTAATTAAACTCGCTATATTGCCCCCATTAAGGAAATTAGTTTTCCTACCAAGAGAGATTTATCTAACAGAACGTACCCTTCCTAAAGCCCTGGTGTATTCTGCCACGCTTTCCAATCACCTCTTTTTTCCTCTTTACCTCTGAAGTTGTTCTGTGACTCTGCCTTTCTGCTAATATTGTACTGCCCTCACCAGATTTTCCCTCTTCAAGCATGGGTAGTACATTTACCATTCTCCTGCCAAAATCCATGTTCAGTTATCAACTACTAATCCTCGAACCACATCTAGTATTACAAACACAGTTTTTTCAATATTTTAACCACCAATTTGGTCAATTCATTTGCTCAGTATCACAGACTCATAGGCTCATTAAAGTTGGAAAGACCACTAAGATCACCCAGTCCAACCAAAAGCCCATGCCTGTGACTGCACTAGACCACGTCCCTCAGTGCCACACCTCCATCCTTCTTGAACAGCTCCAGGGGTGGTGATTCCACCACCTCCCTGGGCAGCTCGTTCCATTATCTCACCACTCTTTCTGAGAAGGTTTTCCTAACATCCAACCTGAACCTCCCAAGTAGCAAAGTGACACCGTAACCTCCTTCTCTACCCCACTCACAGTCTCTACGACCACTATCCTTATCTAGTCCAGGCTACTAAAGTTCTCTTTTAGTACAAAATCTGAACTTTACAGTATATGTTCAAACTTTCAGTGTGTGGTCCAGCATAACCAGCCTTTTGGAAATTTCCTATTGTAGCAAAAGTTATTTGGGGAGATCATAATGTACATTGGTCGGAGCTGCCTGAAGTGGTAAACATCACATCTCAGACATTCAACAGACTTCGGTATAGGACCTAAGTGAAGCCAGTGGAAAGAGAAGTTTCCTCTTCTAGAGCACTTGGGAGGGGATTCAGGACACATACACAAGATGTTGCCCCACCCTTGGAGACACTCAAGGTCAGTTTGGATGGGCTCTGAGCACCTGATGGAGCTGTGGGTGTCTCTGCTCATTGGAGGGGGGTTGAACTAATGGCCTTCAAGGATCCATTCCAACTCAAACAGTTCTATAATTCTGTGTTCTGAGGACTTTGAGTTGGAAGATACGAATATCCCCTTGCTTCCTCCTTGTCCACACCACATAGAGTTGAAAAGCCAGCATTTTTTTTTTATTTAACTAAGACAGGAAAGATTTAGGCTAGATATTAGGAGGCAGTTTTTCACTCAGAGGGTGGTGACACACTGAACAGGTTGTCCAAGGAGGCTGTGGATGCCCCATCCCTGGAGGCATTCAAGGCCAGGCTGGATGTGGCTCTGGGCAGCCTGGGCTGGTGGTTGGCGACCCTGCACAGAGCAGGGAAGTTGAAACTAGATGAGCATTCTTGTCCTTTTCAACTCAGGCCATTTCTATGATTCTACGATTTTAACCAGACCTATATTTTAACAAAAGTAAGATTTAAAAAGATTTTGTGAGCTAAATCCCTACCTGAGGTGATGTGCAGGATTTCAGAACCACTGATCACAAAGACAGGAGCACAGCACATCCATGGTACATTTTTCATGCACGTTTGTTTATAGAGCAGGAAGGCAACCTCTCCAACAGATAGCAGTGGAACTCTGTAAAAGGGAGCAGACATTTTCAGATAATACCTCTGTAAATAAAGTTAAGACTGTTTTTTTTGTTCAACATCCAGTTTTTCCTATGTGTTCTAAGATCCACATGGATTGTCTTCAAAATTCTTTTGTTTCATTGGGTTCCAGGGGAGACTTAGTCATATAAACACGAGCTCATCTGAGGTAAGAGATTCCCAAATAAAGTTCTCTCAAACAAAACAATCATGTGACCTCCAGATCAGGCCATTCTTATAATGTATTTTTTGCACATGTGGTTCAAAAGGTAGCTCCCCACTTGAAATTGCCATCTGGATTTAGCTGCAAGTCGTATAAAGTACCTTGAGCCCTTTTCAGAAATCAGCACTACAGATGTTATTCCACATCAACACTGATTGTGAAGTTGAGCTACAGCCAATTTTATAAAGCAAAGAAAGTCCTCTTTGGATGCCCAGTATAACTGTGCTCCATAGCAACTGAAGCAGTTGCAAATAGTTCAGCTTAAGAGAGTGGCTTAAGGAAAACATGGGATTATCCTAAGTAATCTCTATAAGGATTCATTCTGACCAGGAGCAGTTTTCTGATAACACACATCACACAACCCTGAAACAGAGAAGGAAAAACTTCTTCAGAGCTCAAAAAGCTGTGATTTCACCCATGTGCATAACTAGACTATTGAAAACCACCATCAAAAACTAATCACTAGGTAGAGAAGATGAAAGAAGTAAGTATAGCAGCTTTAGGGCAATTTAAGTAAGTCTTGTGTCTTCCGGCTTTTTCTTAAAAAAGAAAACCATAATTTTTTGGGTGCTCAAAGGATGGGTGTGGTGGTGACTCAGCAGTGCCACTGCCCACGGCAGGCACCAGGAAATGTGCCCTTACAAAGGCAGTTCACAGACCAGAATAAGACTGATACCAGCTAAAACAGCACTGCCTTTGTCACTGGTCAAAAAACTCTAAACCTAAAATACATTAAGAAAACACATAAGATCAGGAAACAAATGCCAGTTGTTATGATTTACCTATCACAGAAAATTCTAAAGGATCACACCTACCAATTTCACCAAGATGCTGCCATTCGTATGAGAAAAAGCTTTAAGAAAACTACATATGGTAGAAAATCCTTAATTGTTTTGCCCTTTAGAAAATCACGACTGAAAAGTGCAGTTTATATTCCCAGTGTTGGACACGAAATCAGCACAGACTGCAGCAGGCATTTCAAAATGATTCTCAACTCCAGAAAATCAAAGCTGGTCAAGTGACTTTCATCACTTTCTGACTTCAAAATCTTGCATGAGCTTGTAATATATGTAAGCCCCGAAGGTATGGGGGAAGATAGCTTAAAAAGCAGTTACAAATAAAAATAAGCCAAGCCTAGTGTAGATCTCACTTTTTCAGCCTGGTTTGTGTGTGAAGTGAAAGCAGATTTTTTTATTGTCAGACATATTTATGTCCAGGTATATCACCCTCTGCTTATCAGAGATAGGGATATCCAAGAATACGGGATAATCCATGAACCAAAAACAACCCCAGGTGACTGCTGAGAGTCCTGCATTGCCACCTCTCCTGGGGATCTGAAGAAGGCTTGGGGACCCGAAAACCGCTCCATTTTATCACTCACTATAGGAAAACACAGCAGCAATCCTTACCTTGATTGTATCTTGGACTATCACATGTAGTACTTATAGGTACCTAGATAGATCTTACAATGAGCATTGAATCCGGTCTGATCAGTTTTGGGCTTTAAGAACATAGAATTCAGCTCCAGCAGAATAGTTAGAACACAATTTTTCAGAAAAAAAATAGAATTAAAACAGCTGATTACAGGCAAAAAAAATAATAATAATTCCCAAAACCCCAAACTAAACACTTCGTTCAGAGCCAAGCCATACCAAGCTCTGTAGCTACCAGTTAATATCCTGGCTGTCATCCGGACTGCTGTATGTAGTGCTGCAGCATGACCCACAGCTCACACAGCTCACACAGACAGACAACAGGGGTTGCTGTAGCTGGAGTTTCTCAGTAGCCTTCCCAGTTTGTCTCAAACAGGCCAGAACTCAGCTGCTCCATCTCTCTGCTGCCATCTCAGGAAGGTCAAAGGAGTAATGGGCCAAAAAGTCAGGATTAGGGAATACCTTTTAAAAGAAAAATCACATGCAACTGAGCATCTCCAGACTTCAAAAGAGTTCCTGTTATTTTTGCTGGTGACTTCTCAGAGAATCACATTTTATAAAAGCATTCCCTCCTCTTTCCCATTTTTCTAGTTAGTCAGAGGGAGATGGTGAAAGTGTAGTGAGGTCTGATTGGCACTAACCTATCAGAGAGCTGCATTTTTGCCATATTCAGTAGGAACTCTCCACCATGCATCATAAGATATCACATTTACACATTAACACCCTCTCACTTCCTGGAAATCCAAGGAAAAACTATTTGTTGTTAGTTTTGGCAGGAATTTGCAGATCTGTAGCGTGATTCCTGCATTTAACAGGAATAAAGGAGGCAGTATGCATACAATGGTCCTATCCTACACTGACCCACATAATAAGATAGAGCTTTATAATACAGTCTGCAGTTAATAAAGTAAATTAAGGAAACTTCTAGAAAGTACTCTCTCAGTGTAAATCAGCAAAGCTCTGCTGAAGTGAACAGAGTCCAGGTCATAAATTCCAGCTTCAGGTCTCTCTGTACAACTCTAGGACAGATTTTTTTTTAAATTATTTTTTTTTACAATCAGGGTGGTGAGGCACTGGCACAGGTTGCTCAGAGAGGTGGTGGTGCCCCATTCCTGGAGACACTCAAGGTCAGGTTGGATGGAGCTCTGAGCACCTGATGGAGCTGTAGGTGTCCCTGCTTACTGCAAGGAGGTTTGACCAAAGGACCTTCATAGGTTCCATCTAACTCCAACCATTCTATGAGTCTAGGACAAATATCCATCATTAACTACCATTAATACTATAACCAAAGTGGGTTGACTTCCCCTACCAGAGGTTTCCCAGCTTCCTTTGTGTGGTATGGCACATGCCTCGCCTTTGCATTGTGCCACTGCTCTCTGCACTACCAGCATCCTGCTCTCTTACATCTCTCATTCATCCCATCCCCCTTCAGCATTTAATCATAACTTGATATGGAAACATGGGCAGGGTATATGGAGTATTAACAGGATCTGTCAGCCCAGATTGCAAGCAAAGCTGTTTCAAATATTAAAAAACTTTTAATTATCACCTAGTAAAAAAGTGACCATTTGCAGCAAAGTTTGTGCTGCCCTTAGAAACGTAGTCATCTTGCTTGCAACTCAATAGGCAATCTGTAGCGCTCTTACCATTAGAGTTTATACCATTAGAGGGTGCTGCAGTCCACACAATGCCGACTGCGCATCGTCCGCCCAGGGCTCCTCCAGAGGGACAGAAGAGGGACCTGCGGCTGTCCGCGCTGCTGGGGACGCAAGAAGGGTCACTAGGGATTGAAACATTATCATATTTTGTCACATTTGCAGCCTTGCACAACTGTTCTAAATATTTTCCCCACAACTGCTATCTCCAGATAATCTGGAGAGATTAGAACTCTGAATAAACACATTTATGCTACAGTTTGGGGTAATAAATAAATAAATAAATAAATAAACAAAAAATCTCAGTACTGTAAACATGATGATTTGCATTTTCTGAGCTGTTTATTTCACACCCCAGGTAGCATCATTTGGACAGCTGATAGATATCATTCCGTGCCTCTTAAGGGCAAAACCAAATTTCATTCTGCATACCGACAGCAAACCTCTTCCCCAGCCCCTGCAATTATCAAATGAACGCCATGCTTTTATCACAGACATGTGACACTGGACACTGCCTTACTATGTTAGCTGGCAGTAGCTAAGTCCACTGACCTAACTAACTCAATGGATAGACTTCTCTTGCAGAGGGGGTCCTCCCTCACAGAATGCACTTAGAGAAGAACAGATATGGAGCCAAATGCTGTCTTTGAACATGCCAACAGAAATGGGAACATCAGAAATAAGGCTGCTGTGATCTTTGATCCTTAATGTTGATGCAGTTCTCATGCAAGTACAGGAGCAGGATACCAGCTTCTGGCTTCTAAAATAATTATAATTCTGTGATTAATGTATTTTTTAATCTATGCCTTTTTTCAGTCAAACTCCATCATCTATTTTCCCTCTCATTACTGAACTTTGGAAGCAGATAGACCCACTTGGCATCAATTAATTATTTCCTTATCTTTTAAAACAGCATATTGTGGAATTTTGAGTCCTCTGATATGGTGAGGCTACAGCAAAATGCAGTCTTTTTAACTTAGGTCAGTGCCACCTTTTAAGAATGAGTTATAGGCAATTAGGCCATTCCTCGGAGCTTTGTTTGAAACCGTAGGGATTCATCAGGTGTATATTCTCAGAGATGCACAGAAAAGCATTTGTGTAAACTCACAAGATTTTACAAATTTATTTTTTGCAAATCTTTGTACATGGCAGACACAACTTCAGACTTGAACAGCAGTGCTGAGCAAAGGCACAGGCAGGCAGCATATGCCACGTGTAATGTTTTAATTTCCTGGTAGCAGGAATTCTTAGAGGCACAATAGTTGGTTTGTTTATTTTTCCTTCTTCATCAGACCTTTTATTAACATTCTGTTAGATCTCTCGAATGCACCTGGTTTGTTGGTGACTGAGCATAATGGCATCTTTGCCCTGGGCTCTTGGAGACAGTGCATATGGATGGGGAAGGCAACGGATAATATGGATGCAAATTTCAAATTACTGCTTTTATCCCCAAGGCAGCTAAAAAGGACAAATCTCAGGGAAATAGGAAGAATAGCACAAGTGTGCTTTTGGTTCTTACCGAAGATATAGACTTGAATACACTATTCATGGGCCTTGCAGAACAGAAATCATTTCAGCCTGAGGATATCTGTGCTCTCTTGATGAAAGTTTAGCACAGTGGCAGATCATCAGAAACACTCTATTTACCAGCCAATGCTTGAAGAAAAGCACAGGATCAAGATAACAGAAATTCAACAACCAGGATTTCAAGTCTGATGAGCACAAAGTAATGATAACTGGCTAATCAGCTCAAGGAGCAGTCAAAATTAATTGAAAGGGAGACATTTTCAACATTCAAGTCAATGATCTCTTGCCTACTGAACCAGTCACGTGGAAAATGTAAACCCCTTTTTATTTATCCAATTTTATCGTTTCTTTTTATGCAATTTTGTCTTCCTGCACTTTTTTTTTTTTTAATGGTTTCCTACTGATAAACCCTTCGATATAACACAGAACTGATCTGCTATGACCCCAGAAGCAAATTGGTATTCAACCCATGAAAGCAAAACACAACCTCAGCCTTCTCAGCTGGGAAGATTTGTCAAGTTTTGCTCTTCCTGAGACAGAGTTCTCTTGAGCAGTAGTCTACATACTTCCCTAGCTAACTGCCCCACATCTTCCACTGCATTCAAGTACATGATAAATGCCAGTGCTATAGAAACTCTCAAACATACTGCTACCTCCTCCGCAAACTGCCAAGAGAGGCTTTGTAAGAAAAATGAGCTTCATTATTAGGTATTTTTTAAAAACCAGTGCTGTAATTACTGACTTGGTGTGTTTTCCTACTCTTTTCTTCACTAATGCCCACCCACCTCTGGGAGGATGCTCCAGTCTCATTGGCATCTGATATTTCTTTCCAACTTCAGAAGCTGTGTCAGTCTGGAAATCACTTTGAAGACAGAATTAATTAGATTGGATTGCTTGAATTAACACCACAATACCCTGGGAAGTCTGTTGTTTGTTATCAGCTACATAGATAGCTCTTGCCAGGACACTGGAATTATTATTATTATTATTATTATTATTATTAAAAAAACAGTCTACATAAATGCTTACCTCTCTAAAACTACAAATCCAAGATATACAGAAGTATAATGGTCCTGGGAACTACTTGTGGTGCCTACATATTACAAGTAATGTATTGACTCAACTCAGAAAATAAATGAAAAAAATCTGAAAGCATTTACTAATACATCCATTGTAACTCCTGAAACATGATATAGTCAATGAATGTTCATACCCACCTTTTTTTTCCTCTGTTAGCCCAGCTATGAGCTGCATATACTTAGCATTGCAGACACACAGAAGACAGCACACATCTTAGAATTAAGCACCTTAGAATTACTTTATACATAGGACCAAATTCCCGATTTTACCCTCAAATCCCTTTCTCTGTTTTCCTACCTGTAGTCACACAGGAAACGCTGAATAGTTTGACTCCATCTCCAGAGCTTCAATTACTTCTACAGGGCTTTTTCATCTTAAGTTGTCATTTATCCAAGTTATAATTATTTAACCCTTTAATCTCTTCTTGAAAGTCATCCCTTACTGTCTTTCTTACACAATGTTCAACCACCTCAGCAGTGAGAGGCAAGCAATACGTGCAGGGAATCATTTTCCTGTGGTAGTCACCCAGAGACATCAGTGATGAACAATCTGTTCACCTTGTCATTGATCTCCAAATAAACCTATTTCTTATAAAAGCAGGACCTAAGATTGTCATCTTTAATTTTCAATGTGCAAAAAACAAACGTAGTGCTTAAGCCTGCCTTTGACAATCCCAGCCAGATTTCTCTTGCTTTATGCAAGTTCCAGCTAGTCTAGATTCTGTCTGCCGAGGATGGAATGGGTGTCATGAATTATAGCTGATGACCCTGAGAAAAATACAATTTATTGTCAGTTGTCCATTATAATCTGTGGGAAAAACAAAATAATTTTCTTGAAATGCTGTGTGAAAAACAAGTTTTGGCCCCAACATTTCAGAACATAATATAACCACTAGATTCATTCTTCTCTTGTAATGCCGATGAGCCCCAGGAGTACTTATAAATATTGGCAGACTGAAGTAGGCAGTATTTTGCCAGCTTTTTTCCCTGCTAGATTGTAGTTAGTGTTTTTAACATAGTGATACATAACAACGCCCTTCATGCTATTCCTTGGAACTTCATCCTGAAATGGTGTTTCAACTCGCTTAGGTCCTAGGACACGAAGATCAGTTAGCAATACCACTGCCAAGAAATAGTTAATGAATTTGCTGATAGACCCCAAGAAGGGGGTCTGCATTTCAAACAGCTGCACTTCAACTGTGGCAGCAAGAAGAAAACTCATTCTTATACTTCCAACTTTTATTCACTTTTGTGCCTTGCATATCAATGAGATTTGTTTAAAAGTCGCATTCAGGGTGTCCTATTTCTGAAATTCTTATAGAAACAGTTTTTGTGTCTCTACCAAGCCCTATTCATACTGAGAAGAACACGAAAGAAGACAGCTGAAATACTCAGTAGACAAGTTCTCCAGAGACTTCACATGAGGCTAAGAGCCTGTTGCTTTCCTTTCAATAATTAGCTCATACTCAGATGATTATTTCATTGAGATCTAAAATTTCATTTCATCTAAATTGGTATTTGCTTCTATCTGGACACTCTCTAGATTAGCACTGTCACATTATTTCAACAGAAGTCTTGTGAATGAAGGAATGAAATGCAAGTGGGAATACAGAACTCATTTATCACCATGGCTATGTTAATTACAACTTCTGGTCTGTGGCTTTCCCAGTAATGCAGTTTAAATTTTATTTGTTGAGTCTGTTCCTATGATATCAGTGGGAAGCTTGCTTCTTTCCAGTTTCTGCTAGGATGGCAACATATTTAGGAATACTTCTAGAATAGTGGATAGTGACAAGATGAGGGGGAATGGTTTTAGACTGAGTCAAGGGAGGTTTAGATTAGGTATTAGGTGGAAGTTTTTCACGCAGAGGGTGGTGACACACTGGAACAGGTTGTCCAAGGAGGCTGTGGATGCCCCATCCCTGGAGGCATTCAAGGTCACGCTGGATGTGGCTCTGGGCAGCCTGGTCTGGTGGTTAGCGACCCTGCACAGAGCAGGGGGGTTGAAACTTGATGATCTTAAGAAAGACATTGAGGCCCTGGAGCGTGTCCAAAGAAGGGTAACAAACTGGTGAGGGGTCTGGAGCACAAATCTTATGAGAAGCGGCTGAGGGAGCTGGGATTGTTCAGTCTGGAGAAGAGGAGGCTCAGGGAAGACCTCATGGCACTCTACAACTTCCTGAAGGTAGGCTGTGGTGAAGAGGGGTTTGGCCTCTTCTCCCAGGCAATGAAGAGGACCTGGGGAAATGGCCGCAAGTTGTACCAGAGGAGGTTTGGGTTGGACATGAGGAAGAACTTTTTCTCTCAGAGAGTGGTCAGGCACTGGGATGGCTGCCCAGGGAGGTGGTGGAGTCGCCGTCCCTGGCAGTGTTCAAGAGGCATCTGGATGAGGAGCTGCAAGATATGGTTTAGTTTGTGGTAGCAGTGGTGATACGAAGATGGTTGGACTGGATGATCTTACAGGTCATTTCCAACCTTGTGATTCTATGATCATTGTGGTCCTTTTTGAACCACGTTCTATGATTCTATGAAAACCATGTACAGAGTCAGTGGCCACACTGCATCAGGGATGACAGATATGTTACTTGTGCACTGAGCATAAGGTTGTGAGATGGAAGGGGCACAATATCATAACTGAGACCAAAGCAGCAAACACAAACCTGGCTGGATCCTTAGCACATTGAATCATGAGTTGTATGCTTCAAGTATCAGACTTCTCAGGGTTGCTGTTTTGTTCGGGACAACAGCCCACACATGGAATATTATCCTGTTTTTCAACCTTCTACTTCAGTTGAAGTTATTTCTCCTAACAAAGCCTTTTCATCCCAAATTGAAACCATGGCTAGCGTGGCCTTCTGAACCACTAACGAGATGTGGCTGTGGGAATCCTCAAGACCAGTAAGTTTGAATCTTGAAAGGTATTTGTGTTTATGTAGTGGAAATATGAGAAAGCATATTTTGACTAATGGTATCACCCTAGAGAGAAACATACTTGTTATAAGTATGTTCCATTGCAATTGCTGGAAATCTAACAAAATCGCCATAAACAGGACTTACATCAATGTTTCTGCTTGACCTTTCTGGGAGAATAAAAGTACCTTCTGGGAATGCAAAACAAATGAATTTTTTGGAAACAAAATGAGTAACACAGCCCTTCCTCTCTATAAAATGGAGCCCTGCTATAGCTGCTGCTGCTTAGTAACAGTTCCTCAAAATGATTCATAAAAGCACCAGATGTAAAGGTGCACACGTGTGTTTAACTCCAGGCTCTGATACAAAACTCAGAAACACTCATGCTGTGGGTATGAGAATTTGGGATTTTAGATGAATAGCGTTTTCAAAATGAAAACCATACCCTTATGGACAGGGATAAGCTACGCAATCATCTCCCCTGACATTCTTGTTTCTGCCAGCTGATGTGCTGTCGGAACTGCACTAGCTGTTGCATAGCACTTCCTGGTGCTTCCCTAAAACAGCCCTCTTCTACATTTCTCCCTTAGGAAAATGATATCTTGTCTAGCACAGAAAAATGGCTCAAAATAACGTGATGAAAAAAACAGAATTTTAGAGAAATCAGGTAACATACAAAACTACTACCAGCACCCTTGATAGTATAGTTAATAGGACCAGAATGGTGCCAAGACGCTTGATGCCAATAATACTTACTGTACCTGCACATAATGTAATAATTACAGGTATATGCAAATGCACAACTGAACTAACACTGGAAGAGCATTTTTTCCCCTTTAAACGTTATTCCAAACGACACGCTAGTTTGAATTAAATATCACAGTTCACAAAGTATTTTTAACATCTTGAACAAGTAGCCAAAAAGATGGTAATATAACTTATAACTCCCAGTTTTGTATGCTCCTAGTAGCAACGCAAGGTGTTCACAGAAGCAATGCCATTAGCCCAAATGCAGTGTGACAAAGCACTTATAGACATGCCCCTCTCCCACAGCCAGGAGCTGCTGAAGCAGTTGGAGCCCTTACCCAGCTCACGCTGCTGAAGTAAGAAACATGAATTCCTCAATGCAACATCTTCTCCATACAGGCCCCTTAGGAAGAGAGGAAATACATTAGAATTCAGAATTAGGAATTAGAATCTGTAATGCACTAATTGCCCAGAGATCACCCTAGACCCCACCACCAGCATGCTGTCTTGCAGAGCCAAACAAGGGTAAGCAAGTGATTCCCGTTCTCAAGCCCTCCTGGGCAGAACCCCATTATGGAAGACAGGCTTAGCCCAGCCAAGGGCCCTGCCAGCAGCAGCACAGAACCAGCACGTTTCAAGGCTGGCTCTTCTCCGGTGGCCTTTGCCAACTGGCTCCCGCATGTGGCAGAGCCTGCACTCCTTCACTTAACCCCTACTGCAGCCAAAGACTGACTCGCACCCACTGCAAACAAAAATCTCATCTTTCACAAAAAGTCATGGACTGGAAGGCGTGGATTTGCACAGCTGCATTTGTGCAGTCATTACCAAATACACACTGCTCAGCTCCTCCAAAGACATCACAAGATAGAGTTATTGCTGCTCACCCCATCCTACAATTCTCCTCTCTCCTCTCTCTCTCTCCCCGCACATCCACATGTTAAAATTAAGTGGGTCTTAACAGATCCGTAAGTGGGATATACCCAAGTGTTTCCAATTTGCCCTCAGTGAACTTGAATGAAAAACATTTGAAAATGAAATTCTGGGTGAAATCTTACAGCATTGCTACAGCATATGGAGCTAATTTCAAATAGCATTTTGATAATGTCATGTTCTGTTAGAAGGTGTTCACCTTACACTGAAGATATTATAAGCTCAGTTGCCTCACTCAGTGTACGTTCATCCTGTGATCCATAAGAAAGCTATTTAAAGGATTGTGAAATACAAACTTTGGCCAGGGCTAATTTAGAAAATTTGGTATCCTGTGATGGTGCAGCTTTGTTTCTTCCGTGAGCTTCATATTATTCAACTGTTCACAGCTAGTAAATTCACATCTAATAAGCTGCATAAGCTATCTGATGAAACCCAGCCTATTGTAGTCCCTACATGAAGTAAATAACTGCTGAAAAATTTGTTCCAGCATGTATAACAAATATTTTTACAAACAGCATCTGATAAAAGGAATTGGCTTTGTGAACAACTAACTTACTCACACGGTGGAAAAAATGCAAAATTTGTTCTATCTCTACAGGCCACAACATTTTTTAAATGCTTACCAGGAACGAAAAAGGCTTAACTGGAAACAAAAAGCGTGGATAGACCACATCTCCTGGCAGGCACACAGCTTGGCACTGGCAGCGCAATGGTGGAGCAATGCTGGAGCAGAAGGGCATGCAGGATGTGAAGCTCTGCTGAAAAGGTACTCATGCTAATGGAAGCCTTCTCGCAGGGCTGCTGTATGATGCACTGACAACACTGAGGAGAACATATTCTTGTTAATCAAACTGTTTGTTACTCTGCATTCAGGGTTGAAAAGGATAGTATGTTTACACCCTGCTTCTTGAGACGAAACAAAGTGCAGTGACTCCTGCTAAGTCCAAGTAACTTCAGGTTCTTCCAAAGGGAACCATCCCAGAGCTACTCCAGCAGCCAGGGCACATGGAAATCCCACCACAAACGCGTTCTTGCATTGGGCCTTCCCTACTGCCACTGGCAGGAAGGAAGGTGGTGTGAAGCTGCCTGTGTCAGACTGATGCCCTCAGTTTGCAGGCAGTTCTTAAGAGCCTCTTGATGCCATGTACAGTACACGGGGTGAAAGAGACTACAAATCCTCAGGTGCATCCTAGAAGTTTTAAGGCACTATCAGCTGTTAGATGCACCTGTTCATCTGTACAGGAGTTGGACTAAACGACCTCTAATGGTCCCTTCCAACTCAAATTATTCTAATTCTATGACCTGTGTTTTATGAAGCACTGTCTCAAATACGGAGCAACTCCTACAAGTCAACTTCTTTGCCCTGCACCAAATTAAAGTTTCTTGCTGAATCTGTTTAGAAGTCTGTTTGCCGTGTAATACTTGAAGAATTTGCTGTGCAATCATGTGAAGTCCCCACGTCACAGCACGCCTACTGCGGTTTCCCTTCAGCAAGTTTCCAATCAATAGATGAGCAAACAATAACAATGGGGAGGTTCCAATATGATGCACCATAAAGGATGCTCAGGTTCAGATGTAATAAAAGCCAAACAATTCAGAGCAGAAAGATAAGCAGTTTTTAGGGGCTCCAAAACATCAAGTATACCCACCGCAGGCAGTGATTGCTCCAGGCACTGATGACTTCACTGACTAGCTCAAGTGAAAAGCCCTGGGTACATGTGGAACCAGGTAAACACAGATAACATGAGAACGAGCACTAAACTAACCACAGACCTCTAAGTGCTGTGTTCTGGGAATTTCACTCTGTTTTTGTTCTTGAATTCACAAACTTTCACTATTGTTAGAGACAGCTGGAATAAATATTAAGAAAGGTCTTTCAAGATTTAATCTAAGAAAATCAGTGCTAAGCCTTGTTTTAGGGACAACCTCATAAACCAGAGGTGGTAGAAATACTGTTAGCTGTGACAGATTTTCTTCTCCCCCCCTCTTAAGTCAGCCCCTTAGTGGGCAGCAACGCTTCTCTCCCTAACAGCCTCAGGGCTGCAGGTACCAGCAGGGCCAGCCCCTTCCCTCTGCCTCATTGCTCCTTCACTCCAGCAGCAATTCCTCAGCCTCTAAAGCCTGTCATCTCTTCTCGCCAAAGAGAATGGAATGACAAAAGCATTCAAAGAAAAACAGAGAAATCCCAAGCCTCATGTGTGACATAAAGAAAACAATTCACATGATCTTTATTTTTGTAACCCTCGTCCTTCTCTCACCCCCATGCCTGTTGTTATCACTCAGCATGTTATTGTTATTGCTTTAAATTTGTTTTTAAAAGTGCATATCCAGCGCTGGAGGTGCTTGAATACACATTGAAAATATACAAAACATATGTCTAACTTAGACACACGGTCCCTGGGGAAGGGCCTGTATCCTCTGCAGCGCACTCAGCACACTTACGGCATGAACAAATTATAAACAATAGTAATAAAGAATAATTTGTGCCTATTTATCTGTTTGGTCTATGAAACTGATCTGTCAGTGACCCCAAAAACTCTCGGTGACACACACTGCGGTTGAGTTAAAACCAAGCTGCTCTTTCCAGTTTTTTTTTCCAAATAGCTTGAGTTAAAATCCCGGGGTAGGTGACACAGAGCGACCCTCCTGCTTTTGATGTGAATGGGAAAGGATTTGTCTTTTTGTATCAAAGCTAGCTGGGAAGAAGAGGTGGGTGGCCACGAAAGGGAAAAGCCATGAAATTATCTCCATTGGTTTATAAGAAACAGCCATTCGATGGGATTTTGGGAGGGGGAAACCTTCTGAAAAATGTGCTCGTGTGATTCCTCTAGAGGCCAGCACATCTGAGCCAAGCACTCGTATCAAGCGAGGGGGGGCAGAAGTTCTTCTCTTAATTGAGAACACACTTGTTTGCAGAGTTCAATGTCGGGAACTCCAACTTTGTTTTTAAAAGTCGGAGAATTGTGTAGGTGTCGGAATTCAGAAGAGGCAAAACAAAAGCGGCTGGAAAAAGGCAGCTGTGATGATTTAACTCTCCGGACACCTTTAGCCATTTCCCTTCCTGTGCCCCATCATCTGGATTGCGGTCCTCTCTCTTGGCTGCTGCTACAAGAGGCAACCTGCCCCTCTCCCTGCAGCTGCGTTTCCCTGCAGCAGCCCCCTCCTGCCGACACCCAGCTCACAGCAGAACAGTCAGAAAAGGACCATTTCTGGCAGGAAACATTCATAGAATCATTTGAGTTGGAAGGGACCCTTAAAAACCATCCAGTCCAACCCCCCTGCAATGAACAAGGACACCTACAGCTCCATCAGGTGCTCAGAGCCCCGTCCAGCCTGAGCTTGAGGGTCTCCAGGGATGGGGTACCACCACCTCTCTTGGCAGCCTGTGCCAGTGCCTCACCACTCTTGTTGTGACAAGCTTTTCCTTATATCCAACCTAAATCTCTCCTCTTCTAGTTTGAAATAATTTCTCCTTCTCCTGCCAAGGTCAATAGTTGAACACTGCTCAGGAGCCAGGTGCCAGCCTTTCCCAAACAGCATTTTCTGGTGTAGCTATTGGGTCAAACCTAAATGGTATCTTCTCATTACCCAGAGCCTACAGCCTCCTCCATCTCTAACTTTCTGTCTCAGGGAATTTCAAAACACAGAAACCAAATGACACGTCTTCTGAGCATTTCCTCTGCCAATTTCAACAGAATAGAACACAAAAAAGATATATCACTAAAAAAATCATTTAAAAACGTCAATTGTTTTTCATGGTAGAGTTTCTATATATTATAGGGAGTCCTGTCAAAATACAGGACCCAAATGCTTCTAAATTCAGTTACTCCTGGCTTGATATATTAACAGTTTTGTATTCCTGCTTTTGAGACAGACCAAAAAAGAGAAGATAGCTTTGCATGAATTGAGTCAAACATACCTAAACATCTGTGTATGCCCCATCCCTGGAGATGCTCAAGGCCAGGCTGGATGGGACCACCATCAGATTGACCTGGAGGGGGCAGCCAGTCCACAGCAGGGGTTGGAGGTGGGTGGGCTTCAACTGTTCTGTGGATCTATGATCTCTTATCTGCAAGATGATGTCTTGGCACTGCAGAATTTGAACAGAGTAAGAATATCACGAGTACTTTTTGCCAAAGGCAGTAACACTTCTCGTTCTAATCAATAAAATAACTGACCTGTGCGAAGTGAACTAAGATTCATTTTACTGAAGACATAACTGAGTCACTGAAGGCCACTTACAGTGCTGTGACTCAGCATGGCTGAAGCAACTGAACTTGTGTAGCAACCACCGCTTAGTTCTACTCAAAATTTTCTCCACTGTGGCTATTTTTCTAAACCGTGCAATCTTGCCTGTTCAAAAGTTGCTTTTTTCTTTATAGGAATTAAGCAACCTTTCATCATAGCTGACTTGACAGCAGAACAGTGACATGACACTTCTGACCTACAGATACAGAGAGGCAAATAGGTACCAATATGGAAAAGAAGCAAGGAAAAAAGCAGCAAGGTGGAATGCTAGAGGCAGTTGATGTAAGTATATTCTTCCACGTGACTTTTTACCTCAGCCTTTACATCTTGGCAGCCTTTACAATAGCAAATGTGGCTTTTCCTTTCCATCATCATCAAAGAAATGTGCTACCTTTATTATTCAGGGTAGTTTTGTCAGAAGAGGGAGAACTGGAAAGAGACATTCTCAGCTTTAAGATAATTAGCACAGTATTACACAATAAATTAAATATATATTACACAAAAAATTATTAATAAATTAAAATGTATATTACATAATAAAGCTTTTGAAAGACCCAGATAGAAGACCCAGAAATTCCAAGCACTCAGTGGAGACAGTTTTGCTTTTTTTTAAGGTGCAATAATACCGAAGGCCAAGGAAGTGTGGATCTGTGTTTTAATCACTCTGCCTAAATCACAACAGGTAACTGGTGCTGTGTCATAAACAAATTCTTCTGGCATAAGTGCATTTTATTGTACAGTGCATATTCTTGCTAACTCAAAACAGGCAGGACATACTGCCACTGAAAACAGATTTAATTCAATTACTGTAAACAATATTAAAGTGGCTTTTAAAACTGACATGAAGAATTATTTTGTTTTTACCTTCAGTGTTGATACACAGTAAAGAAGAGGAGATACTGCAGTGCTCCAGAGAGGTATGTTATAACTTGCTCTCACATAATAAAGGAATATTTAGAAATTAAAGGGATTATCACAAGTTTCTGACAAATATTAATCATAACAGAAAATCAAACAGCAGAAGATAAGGGCTTGGATGATTTAGTTAAATGCAGTTTCTGATATAATCTCGTGGTTGGAGTGGTTTGGAATCAAATTAATTTTCCAAAATAAAACACCCTTAAGTTTCAGTCCAAAAACTGACATGTTTACCCATCTCTTTCAATCAGTAATTTACCTTTTATCAGTAAAAGGGCTGGAATGGAAACAAGTGTTCTGATTTTCCTAGACCTCATTTAAAAGAAGGAAACATCTCCCAGTGTTTTTGTAGGCAGCTCAGTAATATTTAGCAGAACTGCCAGATTTGACCACAGTGTTAAAATGCTGGAAAAAATTAGGAAGAAATTGCACGTATGCATAGTCCCCATTTTGCAGGCTGTTGTTATGCTCAGACACAGCAATCAGGTATAGGTATAACTCATACCGATGTTTGTTCAGAGATTGTCAGTGTAACCAGACTATGGAAAAGGAAGTACAAAAAAAAACCTGAGTTCAAACTTGTGGTATTCAGTTCTGAATTTTTCATCCCCGTAGGGGTGAGGCTGAAGGATATGGAATCTGGATCTGGTTCTTAAGTTTGTGGCTTGGTCTCTTTTCCAGTTCCCGCAGAAACATGTTCATCAAGATCTCCTGACATTTCTCTGCATTTTTTATTTCTTTCAATGATAATGTGAAGCGAGCTCTGCCCTTTTCCCCATAACCTTATGCTTTTTACATGACTGCAGCATGTAAACACTAAAAAATGCAAGCATAGCAACTCTGTGAAATACATAGAAACAGATTTTAACAGAACAGCCTTTCCCTTTTTTTATGGGAGTTCCACAGACCTGGGAACGCACATGCAAACCAAAGCAGATACACATAAACCAGAGCATCCATGCCCCAGATAAACAAACTGGCTGTGACTGCACGGAGCACTAAGATTAAGGCATATGAGATTTCTGCCCTGGCCTGCCACTAGATCATGTTGCTCCAGTTAGCACATATGTAATGATAAGTGTTATGGCTACTGATGCTCGCCTTGGGAATGGAGGCAAAAGCTCCTATGAAATGGGTAGCTTGACTGATGTAAAAGATTAACGAGCTTTAAATACTGTCCAAAGAAATGGAAAATATGGACCATAAATAAAAAAAAACAACCAACAACAAAAAACCAGGCTCAGCATCTTTAACATGAAATCAAAGCACTGATACCTTTTATCGTTGTCTCATCATAGTTAATAAAACTTCCATAATTATCTAAGGACACTGAAGCCTTTTATCTATGATGAGTGACAGAGCATTGTGTGTCTTGTGTTACGAAGATAAATACAATACATGCCTGTGACAGCATCTCAAGAAACAAAAATAAACAGTGATCCAATTACAGATGAATACTAGCATAATCCCAAAATTGCTATTTCCCCTTCTATGCTATGCACCTTCCCAACCTCCAAATGACTACTGAGCTGCTTGCTTTCTCATGTGCTTCAATAGAAAGTCTATTTTAGCCCAAGCTTCTGCAGAAAGTGGGCCCCAAAATACCTTTTTTTTGTGTGTTTAATCACTGAAAGTAGCTTCATCATTTAATCAAAAGCTCTGCTTTAATCAGTGATCTCCTTCCACTCTAGGCTTACAAGGAACTGAAAGCATTCTTCTGTAACAAGCCTCTTTGCTCCTGAAAAATGAAGGATTGTGTAGACATTGGAGGCTGAAACTCTCCCAATTTGCCCCAAGGGATGCCAAGTGTAGCTCAGAGAAGTACAAAGGGAACCTGTTCTCACTGCTTTTCAACTGTGGCCCTACTTAAATTGCCAGGAGGGTTTCACATTTCATTCTCCTAAGGTTACTGTCTCAGGCTTTCCTGCAGAAAACCCTGCTTTAAACAAACTTCCCTGGGAATAAGATTGGGCCCATAATCTTTCAGTAACTAACGACTCACATGTTAGGCATTGTCTGTATTTCATGCGTGAATCAACCAGCCAGATATTTAGACAGAGCTCCTAATTCAATGTTTGTGTCTGTATGCAAACACACACGTGCACACACACACACACAGTGGAAAGAAGGTAAGGTAAAACAAAAAACAGTGCCTTACACTTAACAGAGCCTTAGTATCTGAAAATGTCACGTTTTTCTTAGCCATTTGATTAAAATACTCTGTAGGATCTTTGTGGCATCAGCCAGTAAGAGACAGTACACAGGAGGACCACTGGATCTACTGCTGAAATGCTGCCACTGCAGAGTGGAACAGCAGCAGCTGTTTTACACATTGTAATGGTTTGGGACATGAAATGAAAGCTCTTGCAGCCACCTGAAGCTGTAAAGGAAAATGTAGGTAAAAGGAATTTTAATTAGCTGAATCACTACAGCAAAAGCCCTTGGATTGCTGATGAATAAAGCAGGTAAGAGCCTGTTGCTAATGTTTTGACTCTTCTGACAAGCTCCCAAATCATTTTACATAGCCTCTAAAAGATGTTCTCACTTACCTCAGCTTAAATTAAGACTAAGTCTACTAAAGACGTTGAATTATGCCAGATTTAAACAGAGGCAATGACAGCAGTACTGCATCTGGCAACCACAGCATTTATTACAGATGTTGGTTGCATCCCAACTGCAGCTCAGGGACCCCAGCACACGCAGCACTCTCCTGCAGCCAACACTGCAGGAAGACAAAGCAGAAAGGTGATTCCTGCCCACAGAAGCAGCAGCAATTTCGGAGCATGTCTGCACAGACAGGTGCAGGCAGATGGAGCTCCTCTGCCCACTCCAGAGCTGACTGGAACCATGCCTGCTTCAGCCCCAAACCTGAGAAGTGCCCATGGCTGCTGACAGCGGTCCAGAGCTGAAGCAGAATGTTACTATTCAGTGAATTACATTAATCGTGACACTGAGGGAAGACTGACTGAATGAACTATCCCAGAAGGCCAACAGTATCTTGGGCTGCATCAACAGAGGGGTGGCAGCAGGGAGAGGGAGGGAATTGTCCCCACTTCTCTGCCCTTGTGAGGCCCCAGCTGCAGTACTGTGGCCTGATCCGGGGCCCCCAGTGTAGGAAAGATGTGAAGCTGCAGGAGCATGTCCAGAGCAGGGCAATGAGGATGCTCAGAGACTTCACTGCAGCATTCCAGTGTGTAAAGTGATCACAGAAACAGGAAGGAGACTCGCTTTTTACATGAATAGATAAGGAGAGGACAAGAGGAAATAGTTTTAAGCTAAAAGGGGACATTTATGTGAGATGTGAGAAGGAAATTCTTGGAGGCCAGTGAATCCCTGGCACAGCTGCCCAGAGAGCTGTGGGTGCCCCATCTCTGGAGGTGCTGATGGCTGGGTGGGATGGGCCCTGGGCAGCCTGAGTTGGTGGGGGACAGCCAGCCCATGGCAGGGGTTGTGACTGGGTGGGCTTTAAGGTCCCTTTGAACACAAGCCATTCTGTAACTCTATGAAATAGGAGGCCTTGTCTATTCTCTCCCCAAAATCTTATTCAAGATTCAGTAAGAGAGGAAAAATAGAAAATGCATTTTGAAGGCTGAGCAAAGTACGCATAGTCTAATCTCCCTTTCCACCCTCCTCCACTTTCAGCAGACCCAATCCTCCTCCCCCATAACTCCAGTTGGAAAAGGCTGTTGCTTCCAGTGTGCGAGAAAACAAAGATAGAATTACACCACAGCCTGCTCTGTCACAGTGCAAAGACAAAAAATTGTTGCTAGGGTGATTAAAGAAATCCAATAGTGTTTCCCACAAATTCAGCTGGCTCCCTGGGTCCTCACTGGCATTAACAACACACAATAGCCATATAAACAATATTGCCAACATGTCCCCTCACCCAACAGATGTGTGGCTCTTGTTCCTATGCTAGCAAAGATACGATATAATACATGTGCAGAAGACAGCTACAATTTAATTTACACCAGTTGTACTACAGAAACATAAACCACTGCACAGGGCTGAAATTGTGGATGTGCCATCTGTATGTAATTGTTAGGGTTACGTTTTCCATTACATTTTCTACTAGAGGAAGGTGAGGATATACAACTGGGTAGCAATCATAACAGCCGGGTCTTACAAAATATCAGTCAGAAATCACACTTTCATTTGCTAAAGGGGTCATTTGCATTTCATTCTGACATATATGAATGGTCTATTTCTAAACAATGTCACAGAAAATTATACGAAATTAAATTTTTACTTCAAATACTGTAAAGCAATAGGCCAAACAGATGGACAGGTATGGCATTACTTCATCTGTGGCATGCTAAGCTTGGCTAAGGGCCTACGAGGCAAAAATGTTTCAGCAGTCCTTAGGGGTTAACAGGCATTACATTCAGTGAGGCCCCAAAATTAAAAGATCTGGCAATTGTTGTTTTTTCTTTTAACCCTGGAAGAGGCTGCTAGTCTGGGAAAGCAGCTACCCAAGATTAACCAGCTTGCCATTTTTCAAGGAAAACTCAGGCAAATTTAATAGAGGCGAGTGTAAAACAATCTGAAATATGTTAGGCCTGAGGTTATCTGATTTGTTGCACTTGTTTTATAGCAAGTGGTTATGTAAGAAGACCCCAAACATTCCTCTTAGTTCTAAGCATTTATTTGGCCATATCAAAAATATATATTAATTAGAATAACAGCAAAATTCAGTAAATCTTAAGATTAAGCAATCCCACAGTTACTCACATGATTGAAATTAAGTGTGTGCATGCAAAGACTGGCAGATATCCATGCAGATTCAAGTAAATATGCAGAGCTTTAGACACGTGGAGCCATCTCTGCAAAGTCTTTAGTCTGGGTGTTTGCATCTTTCTAATGCAACCACTCATTGCTTACAGCAAGGAGCTGAGGGTGCACCATCCCCCTCAGCACACCCTGTATATGCACCTGCTCTCCTCCCAGTCACCCAAATCTGCAGAACTGATCAGTGAGCTTTGTCAGTGACAAGAGGGCACTAATCCAGGCAGATCACACGTGCACGGTGATACCCTAAGTCACCAAGATTCCTGAGTTTCCGCTAAGGACTAACCTGGAAGAGCATTTTCCTTCCAGAACTCATGATGGCATCAGATCCTACAAACGAGCCCTACCCAGGGCTCTGGAGCAGGACAGAGAAATAGCTTTGATTTTTAATGTATTTTTGCTGTGTATATTTATCTAACAGTTCTGAGTTCTGCCAACGGAGCCAATAATTTTACAGTCCTGTCTGAAGTTTGCCCAGGTTTTGTGAGGACAATTTTTTTTCCTGCAAGCCTTTTTCTGTGAAACTTGCAGTAATAGCCAGCAAAATGGGAAAGGGATGGCTACTCAACTGCACAAACCACACACTACAAAATGGTCTATGCCATTCCACATAAAAGCACTTGGCCAGTCCAGAACAGGGATTAATTTCTTTGAAACTTTGATCCCAGCAGTCCCCTATGGATCTGGAAATGCAAACACTTGTAGGAAAGAGGAGCTCTGCAAAGCTCTCACATGTCCAAAATGATGACACACCTGAGTGTGTATACGGCCCTCCTCCAACATCTTTCATGATGAGTGTCACAGCCAACACTCACTTTTACTAAGAAATAGAAAATAATCGATGTGATACAGTTTTACCCGTGTTCACTCACCCATCATTCTGCAGAACAAAGTCTCTTGCAAAACTGCAGCAAAGCAAGATTTTCATGGAGAGGGACTGGATGCCCTTCCAGTGAAATCAAAGAGCTTCGGCTTAATGCTTTAACTGTTAAAAGTGGTGGTTTTAGCAAGTGATGCCTACAAGATGCTACATCAAATTAATTTTTGTTATGCTTAGGTTAAAAATGCTTCAAAAACCCTCCTAGGCCTGTATTATGTGCACATTAAATAAAGTTCAAGTCTGCAGAACACAAGGGTTAAGCTTCTGTTCCCTTAATGTTAAAGTGTTAAATGTTTCCAGAGAGTCTGGAACTACAACTGGGCAGTGCATATTTAAAGCTAACTGGCAAAGAAGTGTTGCTTTAGGCTTAGAAACACTGTCTTTTCACCTCTGGAACCTGGGTCTGTTCCAGCTTAATCCAACTACAAATTGTTGTCTTGAAAAGACTGCAGCTTCTTTCAGTGCTTCCACCCCCCTGCCTTGTGGAGTATAATTACCCAGCAATTAACATTCTTGTTTACCAGTGGTGATTTCTAAGTTATGTCAGTGCGTGTGTGTTTATGTAAGAGATGGGACTAAAAGCTGCAGGAATTGACCCAATGCTCTTGGGAAGGAGAAGACAAATTGGTGAGGAAAACTGAAAGATCTTAATAGCCCAAAAGGGAGCTCAGTATTAAGACAAAACACTAAAATAAAATACCTAATTTGCTTTTGTTTCATTTCTTTGAAAGACATATCACAGAGTTGTTTCCTCTACCTGATGTAAATAATTGCTTCTGCAACATCACATCCAGTCATTCAAGGACTGCTGTGTTCAAATAGTTGCAACACGATAAAGTGCTTTGGAGATAAATTTACATAAAGAGAAATAAATTTATCCTGCCAGAATAGTGACTCAGCCTAATGTGCTAGTTTATAGGCTGCCATGGCCTTGAAAATCATGGTTCAAGTCTTGGCAGCAAGGACCAGGTGAACATTGTGTCCTTTGCATGGAGCATCGCTGCCTGGCCCATGCTCAGAAGGAGCTGCAACTGCGTGGTCAAAGTCTCACTGCCATAAGCAGTAAAACACATCAACTGAGTGTCTGTGCAACTAGGTGCATTCAGCAGCAGAAAGGAAATACCCTTCAGAAATAACCATAGACTTCAACGAGATGCAGTGTTCTCCAGGAGTATTATACTGCAGTCTGTAAGAGGGGCTGAGAAAGCATGGGGCCACTGTCAGATGGGATGCAGCACAGGATGAGGCAGTCCCTAACACATCCCAAGCTAGAATAAAAGAAGTGGGCATGCATCACTGCTCCACAGACTGTGTGGGATAACGCAAGGGGTTGAATCCAAAAAGGAATGGACTGGTGGCTGATTTGCATCCCGAGCACGCTGATGAAGCCTGGTCAGAATCTCTCATTGGGAACCACAGAACCATTAGCACAGGATGATGAAACACAGATGCCACAGTGCGCAAAGCACTTCTGTTGATGCTAGTGACACACTTGCAAACCTGTGTTCTTTGTGTGTGTGCTGGCTTACGTATTTTCTGATGTCTAAGGTATTCAAATGCACCCTTTGCTCATATTTCAGAATCCACAGCATGCTGATGTGGACACTTGTCAGTCAAGAAGGGAAACAGGCAATGATATAAGGGAGTTCTTAAATGAACAAGTAGAAGGTAAAGAAGGAACAGATATTCTTTCTTGCTTTGTGACTGTTCAGCAGTTGCTTATTGAAACTCCTGATAATACACTGTATGTCTTTGCAATAAATTGGAGGTGAGTCCATTCCAAGAGCATGGTGATAATTTGCCTTTACTACATTTTGTGTTCATTTTTTTCCTCTCTGTAGGAAAGAAACTTCTCTACTTCTGCTTTACCCCTACTTCTTCTGGAAGAGAAAACAAAAAATGGGACTTCAGTAAAATGAAGAAGTATTTTCCTACAAAAAAAAATCACAGAGAAATTGCAAGTTTCTCTAATGCATTCATTCACATTGCTTTGCCTGTTTTCCTTTGTTTTCTCTTTGTTCATCAGCTCTGCACAGGCCCATGCACACTTGTTATTTAAACTCATCTAAGAAAAGCCCCATCAGCTGTGGGAAGGCAGAAAACAGGGACTGCTCAGCTCGGCTCCCTGCACTGGGAGGATTACAGGTCCAGTCAGGAGGTGCTGAGACCCCTCTGGTGATGGCTAATGCCAACACTGAGAACTGGTGACCTGTTTTACAATCCTAGAATGCATTATCAATAATAGCATTTACTTTAAACTTGTAGCATTTCAGGAAACAAAACCAAAAGCAAACACTAACTCAAATCACTTCCATGTTTGACAAAAAAAAAAAAGCACAAAAAGAGAAAAAAGAGTAATCTGTTAAAGCCTGTTTCAACACCCTTTGCTCAAATTGGATGTGGCTCATTTGCAAAAATAGTTCAAGTGCTTAAGCAGTCAGGTTGTAAAGCCTTTTAGAAAGTTTAAATCTTCCCATTTATTTTCTTGTGGGTTTGCTACAAGTTTCAAATTAAGCTGTGCTTTATGCCAACACCAAGGACTTACTACAGATTTACAAGCCCACAAGAATTCTTTCATCCCCCACTAATTCTATTTGTCTTAAAGGACTATCAAAGCTGAGTTCTGGATGATGATAACATGTTGATCTAAAGCTTGGTTGGGGATTTGAGGGATAAGATTATTTGTTTTCAGACATGGAAGCAAAGAGAAGACTTCACTCTTCTCAATCAGGTCATAAAATGAGATAAGGCTTACAAATTCTGTGCTGCACTTCACAGCTTAGAGGAATTCAGCTGTGAGCCATTCACTGAAATAACAACAATGAAAGACAACAGATCTGTGTCCTGCAAATTTCAAATGCAAGTTTGCATGTAGGAAAACACGACCAAGCCAGGGAGCAGTAAACAAAGAAAAAGTAAAACAGAATAAGAAAAAAGTTCTAGATCTGTAGCAGCATTTGGCAAGAAGAACTTGGCACTTTGGAATCAACATGCTTTTCTAGTTAAGAGTGCAAACTACACTATTTGTACCAGAGAAGGATGAATCTTCGTGATGCAGCTGGAGGGAGAAGAGGCTCTTGAACAGCCATACGGGTTTTCAAGTTTGACTTGAAAAAGCTTTTTCCTGTGACTTCAATAATCTCTTCTCCCCTCTCTCTCACCCCTGTCTCTAGTTTACAAATTGAACTCCTGCTTTAATCTTAACTAAAGAAAGAACATTGGTGTACATTAGAGATAACACCTTATTCCAGCTGTTCCCACTGAGGAAATGTGCCCACTTGTAGAGTGACAGCACATTTAAGATTTCAAAACCTGCTTCAAAAGCACAGGTATCTGTTACCTAAGCTAGTGCAGAAGCATTATTGGTAGCACAGCACCTTTCTTGCACAGAACTCACAAGCTCCTGTCCACCTTCCAGAAGGCACTGTCAGATACATTCACCAAAACATCCCACCTTCCAATTCTTAAGAACTCCTGAACTGTGGTTTTGGTTTTTTGAACTTCTCAACATGCATTAAAGGTTGTAAAGCGCTTTTTCAGCTGTGAGTGGAAGATGCAACAGAAGGTGAAATTACTGTATTTTTGAATGTGGGGTGCAGGTGAATCCAATTACAAAGCAGAAAAATCAGCTGTGACTCAGTCATTATGAAACTCACAAATGCAAATGAAGGTACACATAAGCTTTGTGGTGAAAGCATAAAATACCCCAAGAAACAAACTGGGGAACCAGTCCAATGATATAAAGGAAAAAAACTAACAAGAATTTAATAAAATAACAATCTCAGCAGTGAAATGACTGAGGTGTTTCATAGCTGAATGTAATGCTAAAACCACCCTTCCACAGCCTCAAGAAAATCTGTGCACTACAGCAATGATGAGAACTTGATGCAGTGTATTTTCCAAAGCACAAAGAGCCAAGAATAATATAACATCACCAAGCAGACTTCAAAGCCCAGTTCCTCCACTCACTCTTTGCTCCTGTGCATCCCACCGATGCCAAAGCACACACAGATCCGAGGGCTCTGCTCAGCAGCTGCTCAGAATGTTTGACAGATTTCCCAAACTCTTACAGCACTTGTAAAATAAGTTTCCAATAGAGGCAGCATTTTGTCTGTAGCATTTACAAGAACCAAAAATAAAAACAAGAAAAGAAATCTTTTTATCGCTTATTGATTGACGGACAGAATTTGCACTTATTTCCAGGAAAAATGCATCATAATGATAGCAGAGAATATTATCCTGGGGGGCTGCAGATGTTTACAGAACTACACAGAAAGACTCAAAGACTTACTGCTCTAAAAAGGAGCAAAATCATCTTGAAAACCAGCTACAGAAAATAACAATAGGGGCTTGTTAATCCTGTGCGTTAGTTGCTTTATGCAAGGAACTCTGTAAGCTGGCAAAACTGAAAGCACCCAATTGTAAGAGCTACTGTATTTTTAAGTTCGTGCTCCACCTACAAAGACCTTTGAAGATGTAAGAACTCTTGATATCAGACTCAGTGCATGAAGCATAGTGTCTGCACAAAGATTTACAAACCAAACTGAAAAACAAAGCAGCCAAGTGCAAGCTGAGATCCATGCAAGTGCTGCACAGGTCACATTAGTCAAGTTATCCTGAGGTTTAACAGTGCACTTCTGCTCTTGAAGAGTGTATGGCACAGAGGGCTGAAGAAAGGGATGAAAGCAGCCCTACAGTGCTGCAGAGCCTGGGGGCCAGGATTGCCAAAAAGAGCCCCACATCCACACAGGCACACAGGTTTTAATTGGCAGATTTCTAACAAAGCCTCAAACTTAAAGCTCCTGAGGCTGCTCAGTGAATTAGAGCTGAATTCACAATTGCTAGCAAATCCCAAAACCTGGTGAATTCCATATAGCTTGAATGAACAAAACATTCATTCTGGTGATACCCAACACCCATTCCAAACATCCAACTTCCCTACCCACTCAGATAATGTGATGGGAAGTGGTTTCCATTGGTCTCAAGATATTATTTTTTTTCCAGTTTAATAAAAGGTAGCATCAAGAACTCATTTGCACCCACAAATGCCACACGTAGCCAGCAGCACAATTTGGCAAGGATACTGCAGATTATTTGTGCTCCCTGTAAGCCAGCATTTCTAAAATATTCCACTAAGGCCATTAAGGTCAGGTCAATCCTTAGGTTCTCTGACCAAAAAAATGAGGCATGGAAGACTGAGCTTGGCTACTGTTTTGCTCAGTGTTGGTTGTTTTGCCCATTTTCATAGGGTTTATAACTTAGCCATAATCTTGTGAGCTCTTGGTTGCATGTAAAAAGATCGAAGCCAGAAGGCACATTTGCTAAACATGTTACAAAAAAAAAAATCTTTTAATATTAAAACCACTGATATAAAAAAAAAAAAGTGAAATGTTAGAAATAATAGAAGCCAGATGAGCTGAGGGAAAGAACAGGATACTTGAAGGTACCCTGATGTTCTACGCTTCAGAGCTTTTGCATCAGCTCTGCCATAGGCGTACTTAATCCATCAGTTTCTCTTATGCCACAACTGGAGCACTGCGTTCAGTAATGGGCTTTTCAGTTCAAGACAGGGAACTTCTAGAGATGGTCCAGCGGAGGGCCACAAAGACATTGAGGGACCTGGAGCATCTCCTGTATGAGGAAAGGCTGAGAGATCTGGGGCTGGCTGTTCAGTCTGGAGAAGAGAAGGCTGAGGGGGAGAATCTTACCAACGCTTATGAATATCCAAAGGGTGGAAGTCAAGTGGATGGGGCCAGGCTCTTTTTGGTGTTGCCCAGTGACAGGATGAGGAGCAATGAGCACAAACTAAAACACAAGAAGTTCCATATGAACATGAGAAGACTACATAAGCTGTATTTATACACTGCTGAGGTAGTTTCAGTTCTAAGCACTATTAAAGTATGAAAATGTATACTGGCTTTTTAGAAAAAAACACCACTGAAGGCATCAAATTTTGGAAAAATGACTAAAAACTTATAGCATGAATCAACATTATTAGGAACAAGCATCTGTCCTCTGTTATGTTGCTTTCCTATGACTGGATCCTCAAGATGACAATACTCAGATGTCCTTGTTCTTTATAGACTAGCTGTAATCTCTTCTTCTTAATCTTCCCATCTCAGCTTTCAGTTCAAGAAGCAACTCCAACTGATCCTAGGGCTCCTGTAACACATATTGTTTATCATCTCTCATGTTCTCCAGGGACTCTGGAGTTGATAACTTGTGGCTTGCTGTTGAACACCTCATGGGTGTTAAAATCCCCCATGTTTAACAACTAACCTTTTCAGAAGCAGGCATTCGATCAGATTCCTACAGCAACTAACTACTCATTAGTTCTCCCTGTTTAGCTAAATAATGATTTCACTGCAAACAGAAAATTCAGAAAGATTCAAGCCTGGGTATACTTGGCAAGCAGCTTGTCCTATAATTACTTATCTACACATGTCCACTTCAAATTTTACTTTTGTCACAGTATTATAATAATGAATAACATCATGGGCTGGAATGGATTTGGTAGAACAATGCTTTTAAAGATAAAGCCAAATAGTTTTTCAGCTTCAAATTTAGGTTTTGCAATAAAAGGCTTTCTACAAAACATTATACAATTGGAAATACTTTAAAGAAATAAATTGAATTTAGAAAGTTCATAGTTATTTTTGTGAAGGGAAATGTGGTAGGGAGTTTGGATTCAAGATTGCACGACATCGTAAGTCTTGGAATACTTGGAATTCTTAAAAGACAGTGGAATTTCCAGAGGACTAGAAAAAAGCTGATGGGATGCCAGTTCCCTAAAAAGGTGAAGTTGGAAAGCCTGGGCAAATACAGCCTGGTTAGACTCTCTTCCTAGACAAGACAGTATAGTGATAATAGCAAGTACAGAGATTCAACCCATTCATCCCAAGTCCATTAAGGAGGCTTTTACACTTAAATCAACAGAGGTTTACATAAAACTACTCTGGCCAAACTTATTAATGATCTATTTACTGAGAAGCTGGAAACAAAGTCACCGTGGCGCATATTAAGAGGATTTAAAATTTGCTAAATCACTGCTGTGTGTAAATAGGGAAACAAATGTGCTTGCTTAACTGATAACCAGGAAGATCTTGACATCACATTAAAACATTCTTCTGGCAACCGGGAAGAAACATATAAAAAAGATTTGTTAAAGATTAATGTGAAAAACACTCTGAGCACAGAAAATAGGAAGAACTTGGTCACTGACAGCGATATGGATCACTTGGTAGCCTGGTCAACAATATCACCTTCAATACCGCCAAATGTAACATCATATATTTAGTCTACAGCCATACTTAAGGGGCTTTCATCTGTTAAGCTGTGGCTCCAAATCCTTTTCAGGGCTCAGCAGATAAGCAATGCAACAAGAACTCCCAAACACAGCCAAACACTCCCAATAGCACAGCCAAAACCAGAACATCAAATATGGGAAGCGTGGCTACATTATCTTGGGGCATGGTACCAGTGCAACTACCACAACACTGCTACACAGTTGGTATCCACACATTCTGCCTGAACTTAGAGTTTGGTTCAGGATTATCTATTAAAGCAGCTCTGGGTGAGGATGTCCAGGAGCTACACTGGTTTAACTGATTAAGCAGAGGATTTCGTGCTAACTTTGTAAGCACCTAAATTAAGAAATCTAAGAAGCATTTCAGTTTGAGACAAGGATGTTTTCAAATCTAGTAGATAGAAGGTACACAAACAGCCCAGGAGTGAAAGACCAAATTCAAGCACTCTGGTAATTGACACTGGAGTAAGTGAAGACACTGTGGTGATTCAGCAGGAGTTGTAAAGTCAAGAATCTTCCAGTTCAACAGGAATTAATTCCTGTACCCTGCAGCTGTTCTGTGTGAGCACAGCAACTTTTTTTAAAAAAACTATATTGTATAACCTAACAATCACTGGTACACATCACCTTTCCCAGACTAATACATGGGAAAAGTGCACAGCTATCTACATCAGAGAAGGGGGACAAAAAAAAAGCATCAAGGTTAGCACATTTATATTTTATGTATTAATATATAGCCCGGATTGCCTCACTGTGTCTACATGGAACTGCTCTGTGCCATCCAAGCATCTTCTGTAAGAAGATCAAAGTAAACTCATTCGGCTTCTGTTAACATTTCAGCAAAAATATCATTCCATTTTAACTCCAAGAGAAAAAAAAAACAACATTACATGATATAAATATTCACATTTTAAAAAAATAAAGATGATTTTATTACTACCACATGCAGAGAGAATATTTCAATGTGAGGTTTATGTGAATAACACATGCTTTTATAAACAGCGATACAAGTTTTCATGTTTGTATGCATTCTTGTCTGTTGAATAAATTTTCTGTGACCTTTCTGGGATGCAGACTATTTAAGATTATTTTTAAAAAATTCCTCGTTACCCAACCGCTTTAAGTAGGTATGAAGGCACATGATACAGAACATGGGCTTTATATGTTTTTATGAAAGACTAAAAAAAAAAAAGAGGAAAGCAACCAGCATCAAAAAGGCATTCATGCAGTAACAAATAACAAGGATAAAACTTCTGTGACCAATACTAACCCAAGGGCTTGGATGTTAAACTTCTTGTCTGAGCACACAAAGTATGGAGTGAGGACCCTAACTTGGAATTTCCTGGCTGTCGTCAATTCTGTCACAACCGTAACGTGTTTCAACATGTTTTCAGCTTTTAAATTTTTTCCCTCCTCTTTAATATAGTCTAAACTAGACATAAAATGGAAAAAATGTACTATTTCCACTGAGCACTGATGCCTTTGACATCTGCTTCCAAGTGTTATTCATCACCACACAGCGTAACAATCTGCAAGCAAGCACAATATACCTTTTGGAAAAAGTGAGGCTCTGCGATTGCTCCTCTTAATAAAGCCTTCCCGTTCCTCTAGGAATTAAAGCCTTGTGGATGGTCATAAAGGAAAAGTACAACAGCCCATCTAACTAGCAGTAGCATTTGCATTGTTTTTTCTTATGGTCAAACAGCCACCCTCACAGATGGCCAAAGTGACATCCTATACATCCTAACACAATCAAACTCCTTTTTTTCCCCTCACACACGGTCTCCAAAAAACATTTTTTAACTAGTCTCATTCTACCATGATCAAATCCAAGGACAGCACTAGTTGATGGGGTTCCTGGAAATACTGTATATAAAGCCCACCAATGTCCTCCAAGGTAAAAGGGTGGATACTGGTGGGACCTGCTGCTACCCTGCATTGGCAACTCAGGGAGAACATCGGAACAAAGTGGATACTAAGTATTATTGCATTAGAATTCTATAAACTTGCTTTGTAGGGTATGAATAATTCCAAAGCATACAAGGCAGAAAACATACTAAGCTTATGAAGAAATATTTTGTAGTTAAAAAAAAGTAAAATTATTCACTTGAGATGTAAGTTAATTACATTCACTTAAGGGACGTAAGAATGTTATACTGCACAAAACACCAAACATCTGAACTTGGAAAATCTTACCTGCTTCTCCAGAGCTTTGGCACTGACAACATCTGAACTGCTTTGTCCTAAACTTCACCAGCAGCCGGTCTGAGTGGTGGATATATGATCATGAGGAAACAAATCATCTCTGCTTTTTGTTCACGTTCAGTTGCAATGCCATTTCAGCCTCCATTAGTGCCAGACTAGAGCTACAAATTCTCAAAAGAATAGAGAAGCGTAGGAGAAAGGAAGGAAGCACACATAAACACTGAAACATCTTAAAGCTCCTCTGCTTTCTTTTTGCACATTTATGTGGTTAGCTCCAAATGACAGTGCCCTAACAATCAGTTATTTGGGAACAGACCTCAGAGCCCTTCAAGCTTTGCATAACTGAAAGGGAATTACTAACTGTAGTAGGATTTCAGTGGCGATTCACTGTGGCTGCAGAAAGTCCCTTTTCTGTTTTATGTCTCACAGATGATAGCAATAGGTAACTTTTTTTCAGGTCTTTTGGGAAACACAGATCCTATACAAATTTTAAAGAACGTTCACCAAATGACATAACATACTGTTAATATTACTGGTTACTAATATCATTTATTAGATATTTATCAATCAGAAATAGTTGTGGAAACACCTGTTCTGCAAGATCTGGCAATCAAAGGTTTTGCTATTAATGTGTCTGAAGAACTAAAAGAGCACTTCTGCTGCCACCTTCACGTGCTAGTGTCTTGTGATATCTTCTCATGGGTTAACCAAAAAATAGAGCCTACTGATCTAAAATGCTAGAAAAGTTTAATTTTTTTGTTTGAAAACAAAAAAAAAAGTTTGAAGTTTTTAGTTGGTTGTGCCTTTAGAATGCAGCCTACATGTAAGCGATGATAGTGTTGCCTAGAGTAGCACTCTTCACCTGATTTTCATATATCATAAACAGCATTTCCATGATGGAAATACACCTAAGACAGTATCATTCTAAACATGAAATTATGCATGTTAACCCTTTCTCTCTCTGAATATTTCCATACAAAACAAATCGTCCTTCATCTAATGCAAGCGATTAAAAAAGAATTTTTATAAAACATGAGAATATACAGTGATCTTCTCTCTTAGAAAGTACACATACTAGTTCAAAGCATCGTTATAAAGGGGCAAATGACATGAAAGTTACACTAAAGCTACAATAGAGATGTTTGCCATTGATTTTTACTTTTCATGGAGAATGTGATTTGGTTCATCATATGAAGCCTTTCGTTTCATGTGTCTGAAAGCAAAACCTGCAGGAATAAATGTGGATCTCCACTGTCATAGCACACAGGAAAGAATGAAGTTCTGGGTAAAGATTTTTATTTTATTTTTTTGAATAGAGTGTCAGAAATAAGCAATGGCAATTACCACTGGTGATTTAGTAAATCTCAACTTAATGATTTGTACCACAGTAAAATGAATTTGGACAACTTCTGTGGCGAGTCATAAGTCAAAATACGATGTCTGCAAACAGCTAGCTGCTATGATTTCTCACTGGTCTCATATAGGACACTCATGCAGTGTGCTGCCAAGATCTTAATATAGAACTTAGCCAAGGTCTACAGAAATCCAAAAAGTTGTGCTCAGTGTCACTCTTTTGAAAGAATCTGGGCTCTGACCTGTGGTGCAAATTAACTTCAGCATACTCTTACAAAGTGTTGACACAGAGACATTACTTAATTCTTGTACAGCAAGGGTGACTTGTATGGATCATTAGGACTGTCAAAACAGACTGTTCTGTGACTAAGGACTTGCTCTAGATGAGCTCAGCTCGCAGTATCAAATTCATGTGGAAGAAACCACGAGCCTATTGCTCATACCTTTGGGTGCAGGTCAATTTAAAATCTTTTAACACAAAAATACTATTCTTTTCAGGAAGAAAATTTTTCATTGAAATATTACCAAAAAAGGGGAGGAAAAAAGAAGGAAAAGGAAAATGAGGGTGTTGCAACAGATTCATTTCAGCCGTGGCGTGTGTTAAGTACTCTGGCCAAACAAAGAACAAGCATCAGCTATGCCAGTGTTCGTTTTAGGGATTTACTTTCCTTTGCACCACTTTTGAAATTAAACATAATCGGTCTCCATCCAGGAATAACGACCCATCTATGCTGATATACCCAGGTATATTCTATTAATTCTGATGCTACAGTAAAAGTCACTGAAATACTGTGACTGAATTGAGCACAAGATGCAGGGAACAGAGAAGTAGCTAAGAGCAAATACTAGAGTCAATGCTACACTCTTTCTACATGTTAAATAGCAGGAAAAGGATCCTTTGAGTGTTTACAGTTTGTCTATAAGAGGCAAATGGCTATAAAGAAATGATCTAGCATATATAAACACCTTTCAAAAGATGAGGCATTGCTGTCACTGCTCCCTGCAACTGTTCAACACTCAGCAACAAACCCCAGAGCACACACACAGGGAGATGTTCTCCTCTCTGGAGTGAATACACAACACTCCCACAGGCAAAAAATAAATAAATGAGCAAAGGCTCATTTTAAAGTACTGAGAGAATAGTTCTGCTTGAAGAGCTTACCAGATTTAAATGCAAGAAAGAAGATGCTTGGCCAAGTGATTCTAAGTGATAATACACAGATCTGACAGGAAACTGGCAAAATCAGAATACCAGCCAAAAAACAAAAACCTTCACCTTTCTGGCTCCAAGGAGAAAACCTGCCAAAATCTAGTGCCCTACCATGCACACACGCAGCCTTTTGCTTCTTTCATTGCCTCTGAAGGACCCAGCAATGACAGCACCATGAACAAATCCAACAGTCCCATAACAACCCATAACCTCCTTTAAAATTCATTTGAGGTATCACACGCTATCTAATAATAAAATCAGTTAATTTATTTTTAGTATGAGAAAAATACTTATTTTTTCCATTTTCCTGTGTGTTATTTTTGGTTTTTTTTTTTTTTCCTTTTTTTTCTTTCTTTCTCTCCACCTGTTTGTTTGGACTATTTTTGCTTACTAAAGAAAAATTACCAAACAATTTGCAACTCACTTTTCTCTGACTTGATCAAGGAAACCAAGCAGCATTTTCCTTCAGAAACACCCACTTGAGCTACACATTCTACTTGTCACTGAGAATGTGCATTATAGAAAAGGACAAATTTTAAGAACATTTAGTTACAACTTCTATATAGTTGTAGAAAATTGCAGTGCTATGACATACGCACCTGGCGGCAAACACGACAACCACCACATTTACAGCCATCATTCAAGTAATCATAGCATCATCTGAATTGGAAAGGCCCTTAAAAGCCATCTGCTGCACCCTCCCTGCGTTGAGCAGGGACACCCACAGCTCCATCAGGTGCTCAGAGCCCATCCAGCCTGACCTCGAGTGTCTCCAGGGATGGGGCACCACCACCTCTCCAGGCTACCTGTACCAGTTCCTCCCCACCCTTATTGTAAAAAACTTCCATATAGAGAATCTACATCCCTTCTTTTAATTTGAAACCATTTCTTCTTGTCCTATCACAACAGACTCTGCTAAAGAATCTGTCCTCTTCTTTATTAGATACTCAAAGGCCCCTCTCAGGTCTCCCGGAGCCTTCCCTTCTCCATGCTGCACAGCCCCAGCTCTCAGCCTGCTCTCCCAGGGAGGTTTTCCATCACTTTTGTGGCCCTCCTCTGGACACACTCCAACAGCTCCATGTCTCTCCTATACTGAGGATTTCACATCTGGATGCAGCACTCCAGGTGAGGTCTCACAATGCAGAGGGGCAGGTCACCTCCCTCAGGCTGAAGACTGTAGATATGATCATAGCAAACTGCACTGCTAGGACAGAGGCACACAGCACCATACCTACCACATTTACAGTCCCAGTTCAAGTAGTCACCTAACTTTTGGCATAGCTTAAACAGATTAACTTTTTTCTTTTCTTTTGCTTGGAATGCAAGATAATAGATCAGCAGTAAGTTCAGATTTATGTAAATTGAGAATTCTGAGCTTTTCTGAGTTCTACTCTTAAAAGTTACTCCTTCCTCCTGTCTATCATGAAATCATTCCACAACAACCTTTATTTGCTCTCTATCTTCAAAAGCTCTGACAGTTCTTGCTAACAGACAGCAGTGAAATCAAGAACTGCAAATCAAGCTTCTATGATTAAAGTCCACACAAGTCTTACGCAGTTTGCTCATTACTCACAGAAGGCCACTTTCACCCACAGCCCCAATCACACATAGGTATTGACCACAACCGAAGTGGGTGTCCATATTTCAAGCAGATAATCGTCACTTAGCTGCTCTCTTGCTTGTGGTTCCAAAATGGTGCTCTGTGAACCACACGTGCATCGAAAAAAGACTTCAGGATGCTTGTGAACGATGATGCCAAGAACTGGACTTCTTGCTATTTGAAAAGACGTGTGAAATGAAGAAAAGGAGAACTACAGACCAGTTTAACCATCTGAACTATTTTTAAGTTTTCAGAACCGTTTTTGTTTTTTGTTTTTTGTTTTGGCTTAAAATGGAAAAAAAAAAGCAAAAAAAAAAAAAAGGTTCTGAAGCGCAACAAATTCACTGTTCCTTTGCCTAGCTACATAGTATAAGCATTATTGAATCTCTGACCCCTTCCCCTGGAGTGGACGCAGCAACACCCCAAGATGGAAAAAGTGAATGCCAAGCCTGTCCTTTCAGCTGTACCTATCCTCTGCTGCTAGATACCAAAAATCCTCTGCTGAGAGAGAGGTGAAGTAGAGGTTCTGTTTGGCATGGCACTAAAGGGATAAACAAAAGGCAAAACATCCCAAAGTGCAGCTGAACAGCTCTTTTAAACTCATGGTGTATCCATTTAATCAGAAAACAGCTGGGATGGAAAATGTGATTTTTCTTGGCAGTCTGTGCAACATTTTCTTCTCACTGGTGAAAAGTATGATCCCTAGGGTTTATAATTAGGCAATAATTAATCAGGCATACAAGCACCTCAGCAAGTGACACAATGCTTCAGCATCTCTGAACTTTTCTTCACTTCTTTCTGCTTCATCCAAAGTACACTTTGAAAATTGCACTCCAAAACTAAAGCCGGAGAGCCTGCCAGGTGAGCCAAGGAAGTTCATAGCACTAGTCAACAGCCGCATTAAGTGTGAACACTTGTGCTTTACAGCTAATCCAGATGGGGAAGACCCATGCACATACCATGGCTTAGTAAGATTTTATAGCTTAAAGAAAGATAATAAATGGATCCACATGAAAAAAGATACTCTGGTAACTAAATTGGATTCCAGATTCAAATGAAGCATCTTACTTCAAGCTTCAGGTTAGCATGCTATGAAGGGAGAGCTATCTGCACAGCCTGGGCCCAAACCATTCTACAGGTCAGAAATACCTGGAGGCAGATTTCAACTTAGTTTGTAGCTCTTGGAAGGAGCTACAGTACACTGCATTGAGCTTATGTCAAGAAAACACCTTCAAATTTATCTAGAAAGGTGACGCAAGAATAGCTTTGCTAAGAGTAAAATTGTGCATGTCAAGAGATACAAAAATCCTATCTCCACCCAGTCAAAAACCAGCACACTATGTGCTTAATGCTGCTGAAACGCTAAGGCGGCACATAAAGTCTCTTTGTAGTTACCGTGAGTGAGTGTGAACTGGCAATAACCATGCTCCCAAACAAGTGGATGACTAATTTGCCTGGTGTCAGAATCTCATTTTTACACCAAGCATTTCTTTCCAACACTCACAAACTGAGATGGTGCCACTGAAACAGAGCCACTTTTGTGGCAGACAGTGGCAACTGAAAACACACATCGTACAACGCTAGAAGGAAATAAAATTTTGGCAAAGACAACATTATGAGGATTACACTTCTGTGAAAATCGCTGCGGGAACTTTCAACTGCTTCACGTCAATGCAGTTTCAATTTATTTACTTTCAACTACATAAAGGAGAGGAAAGACCTTGGGATTATGCTTATTTCTTTGTTCTTCATCTTTACAACTCACTCTTTCCTTAGAAAGAAAAAACCACACAAGTAATAGTCATCATACTTCATCTTCTCCAATCCATTGCTAAGACCAGCTGTGTTACATAAAGCTGAGGAGTAACTACAGGGATATGCTAAACTTGTGTTTAACTAAGGACAAGATTTGACCTAGAGAAAAGTGGGAAAAAACAGTTGTTCCTGGTTCACCGGTGTGAATTCATGTGACAGGAGTGCTGAAACAGTTGGGAGCAGTAATTTACCTCTCACCACTTCAGTCCAAGCTCTGACATAAGTCAATAGAAATTGCATGCTCAAGTGTATACATAGATGAAATATAATCTTGCCAGTTGAAAATTAATCAAACTATACAGTTATTCTATATGCTGAATCTGGAAAGAGATTTAGGAGCAAATTATAAATTGGCTGAAAAATACATCTTTAAAGGAAAGGAGAAGGGAGCGTCAGGATAAGAAAGTATTTTGACTTTTTACTGTCAAACATACTTTCGCTTTCAGCTTGAAATAAAAAGCAGAATGGATGCTCACCAAGAAAACATCTTTAGATCTTTCTAACGCACATTCTGTTGGAAGGAGTAATATTGAATAATTGCTTAAAAAAAGCATAAACAAAAACCAAACGGACTTCAGGAAACAAGATCCCTGGCTTTCCATATGCTGTGTGTTCGTTTTGTGCTCAGGCTGCTTCTTTGTACAGCTGCTAACACTTGGCTGAAGGCCTGCAGCCTCTCTCAGAGGCTCTCTCTCTTGTCCTGGTCTGAACAGGATAGCAAATTATGTTTGAAAATGTTTCTTTGAGGAGTTTGGTATCTGTTGAGGATATCAAAAATAAGCAGCATTTAAAGCCATTAGCGCTATCCCTCTTGGAACTTCAGTGTTATTCAGTTTCACCCAGTTGCCTAGAGATGCTCTTAAAATTTGGCAGAAGCAGGGAAGAAGCACTACAGTGCCATGCCTTGTGTTCTTGGCTGTTTTAGAGTGAAGTGGGTCTCCTTCTCATCTTACTTGCACTGATGGAAATCCAGCAAAATCAATGGAATTCTTCCTGGTTTGTGCCATCTAAACACATCAAAACAGACATCACTCACACCAAAAGACTTGCTTAAACTATTGTATCATCACCCGGGGTGGAATCAGCCTTTCTGAAGTTAATATTGATTATCTTGAACTGTTGGAGCTGGAAAAAAAGTCCTTCAATAAAAAAATGGGGTACTATGCGCAGTCTCATATGATTTTATGAAAAAAAACATTTCAAATCTTATAAGGCACATGTGCAGGCTGCAGCAGATTACTTTCAACACCCATTTGCAATTATGAAGTTGCAGTAAAGGCTATTAACATAAGCCCATATTTAAGGAAACAGCAACACTGAACAGCCATGGAGCTGAAATTTGGATCAAAAATAAAACAACCAATAACAAAAGAGAAAGAGTTCCATCCAAACATTTTCTAGTCAGTTCAAAATCTACATACAGAAACAGTAAACTAGGACTTTTTTCCTGGGCTCCATCAGAAGAGGGGTGGCCAGCAGGGACAGGGAGGTGATTGTTCCCCTCTACCCTGCTCTTGTGAGGCCCCATCTGGAGTACTGCGCCCAAGTGCGGAGCCCCAGTACAAACAAGACAGGTAGCTGTTGGAGAGGGTCCAGAGGAGGGCCACCAAGATGATCAGAGGACTGGAGCACCTTCCCTATGAAGACAGGCTGATGGAGCTGGGCTTGTTCAGCCTGGAGAAAAGGTGGCTGTGGGGTGACCTCTTTGCAGCATTTCAATACCTAAAGGGAGCCTACAGAGGGGAGGAGAATCAACTCTTTGAAAAGGTAGATAACTGCAGGACAAGGGGAAATAGTTTTAAGTTGAGGGAAGGGAGATCTAGGTTGGACGTCAGGGGGAAAATTCTTGACAGAGAGAGTGGTGAGGTGCTTGCACAGGCTGCCCAGAGAGGTTATGGATGCCCAGTCCGTGGAGGTGTTCAAGGCCAGACTGGATGGGGCCCTGGGCAGCCTGGTCTAGCATTAAATGGGGAGGTTGGTGGACCTGCATGTGGCAGGGGGAGGTTGGAGATTCATGATCCTTGAGGTCCCTTCCAACCCTGGCCATTCTGTGATTCTGTGACTTACAAGCTACTGGCTAAGTGATACATTTCCTATAGTTCGGATCAAGTAGTTACAAATATAAATCAAGGCATGGCCACTTATTTGCAGGAAATAACTTAAAGGAAGTAAGACGTAATAGTTACAATGTAGTAAGTTGACATAAAAGCAGACAAAATTAAAAGAACTGAGGTGATGGCAAGAGATGAAAAGATTCAGCTCAAAATAGTAAAAAAGTAACTACCACCCAGCATATTGTAGGACATCCAATCAGCAACTGAAAGGGAAAAAAAAAAGAATTTGTAAGAGGTGAAAATCACCAGCATTAAAGACTGCAAAAATATAACCGAAAGTTGATAATTTGGATGTGAAAAAAAATATCCCTAACGTATAATGACCACCTGGTAGTTTGACTATGGGATCTTATGATGGGATCTTGGTGAAAGAATAACTAAATTCATGATGAGAACACCTGTGCATTTTACTGGATTACGATTTTATACAATGCCATTATTATGCTACATTGATTTTGTTAAAATTGCAGAAGTTAGAATTCTACAAGTAATAAAATCTATTTCTGCTGAAGAATTTCTCTGCCATCCTTCCCAGCAGGGTAACGTTTCTTGTGGCTAGTCAAATGGGAAGTAACACGTCCTACAAATATACCTGCATATTTACATATAACTGCTAGACTGCACTTTGCTGAGTTACAGATAAATTTACAGCACCTTAAAAACAGTTTTATTCCTTAATAAGAAAGAAATTGATATGAAAATAAATCCAGACAAAATGCTTAGAAAAGACAAAGCATTTTTTGAAAGGCTGGGTAGTGGGATGGCCTCAAGGACAAACCCACGATCCATCAGAAAGTTCTCTCTAAATAACAATTCCAAACATGGTAAATACAGCAATCTGCATTTTCCTTTTCACCACTTACGCTGCTGGGTTTATCAGACAATTAAGAAGTCTCAGCAATAATTTCCTTCTTTTTGCTTCTGATTATTTCAGTAATTTAAGCAGAAAAACACTGAGGATTCTTTTTCATTTTTACTTAGCCAGATGGGCACAAGACCATATGCATCAGTACAATTAACAGTACATCTTATCAGGCAATATCATTTGTAAACAATATGTGAAGACTGCAGTACTCATGCTTATTCCTATATATATTTTTAATCAGAAAACAGGAATGTTAAATAAAAGAAACATGAAGGGCATTGTAATTCTAAACACTGTCTAAAGATGATCGTAAGTGTGAGGGATCTGCAACAATCCTTGAGAAACAGCATAATCCATGAGCTGAAACAGCAGTTCCGAGGCCTTCTGGTAAGCATGTTTTTCTGGAATATCCCCTCTAAAATGTTTTCTTTAAGTTTGTTAAAACAAGTGAAGCCTGCCCACTCTCTTATGTCTTGCTTGATTGGGTTTTTTCCAAGTATGACATGATCTCAGTCCATATGGTTTAAATTAGTGTGAGGCGCTTTGCAATGCTGTGACAAAAAAGAGTAAGTCATAACAAAGCCAACCAACTGCAGTAACATGTTCAGCAAGACCACAGCTATGATTGCTTAATTCTACGGACTGGAGCCACGTGAAGCACAACCACAGATCTGACATGGCAACAGCTATCAGAAGTTTCTCCTGCACCATCTCCTGTCATCTGAAATATTCCTTTGCCAGCTTCTGATATCATAATTTGCCTCCACAGTTGTTTAAATGCGAGTTTAAACTCAGGTTTGCTAGAAGTCTTGATACTGTCTCTTGATCAATGGAACACCAAAAGAATCTGAAATATCTTAGATCTGAAATAACTTAGACCCTTTTTTCTTGGGATTACCCTTCATGGTACCTCAGCTTTCAAGTCTCAAGGTCTGAAATCATTGAGTAAATTACTGGTATCACTTAGAGATGACCGTGAATTCATGTATGCTGAAAAATTATGAAGTATCACAACCTTGGCAGCCATGCCCAGTACAGCAGCACAGAATTCAGTACACTCAGTGAATTGAGTATTTTCTCAAGATGTCAGGTATAGTAACTGGAGAATAATTTGAAAATCGTTAGAACAAAAGAAACATACTCCCCACAAAGCCTCAAAGCTCCAGTTCCCCAGATATCAACAGCCATGGACTGAGTTGTTCTGTGTGGCAAACGTTCTTCAAAAGCACGCAACTTCTCTGAGCATGACTTCACAGAAAAGCAGGAATATCTGAGCACTATCTACACTATCACCATATTAATAACCATTTGAGACTGACAGTAAATGGTCCTCAGATAGACTCAGGAGTCAACAATAGCTGAATATAGGTTACCAGCACTTCTGCCCTGAGTGCAGTTCCCAGGAATGGAACTTCTGTCAGACTCCTCTGGTCTCTCAGCTCTGCAGATGAAAGTCTGTCAACAACCAACTTTCCAGGCAGTCAGGTACCCAATAAACTGAGACCAGACTAAATAACACCTAGAGACTGACCGGCAGACTTCTCATTTACACTGCTATAAAATGAATCTACCTACTGCTAACCACTCTTCAGTCTACCATATTGATGTAGCTGGGCTCTATAGACCCTTCTCTTCAGAACCTGGCTCCTGTATTGATTGCTTTCTACTCTATATTCCTGATCAACTGTATTCCAGACTCCTTCCATCTGTTGTAAAGAATTACCGGTTTCTAATCTTCAGGCAACTTGTCACAATGCTCCTGGGAAAGATTGGTGCAAACATCGACATCTTTGGTTCCTAGTGGTTGTTTTCCCTCCCTCCTTAGGATATTTGCCTCCCCATCTTTCATTGGTCATCCTACTTCACACCACCAGACACTTCCATGATACTGCACTGCAGTAGCAATGGCTTTTTACAGTAGTTTGAACAAGCACTATGAAGTGACAGAAAACACCATCACCAGACAGCTCAGAAACTCATCAAGAGGTTTAACCACATCACAAACCCCAAGTCTGTTTTAACACTGCCAGCAGAACTACGTGTGACTTGTCCAAGGGGCCAGATACAAGACTGGAATGGATCTTTACAGCTTGGCATCGCCGCTGCCCGCTGAGGAAGAACAGTATGATGAGGTGGGAGAACAGCACCACAGCCTCTTTTGTTCTAATGGAGAAAAAATGCAGGCAAACTATTTTTAGATGAAAGCATTCTGCTTGAATTAAACTCAGAAGCAGCTTTAAACAGCAAGAATAAATTTGGTATAGGAGAAATCAAAAATACTTTTAGTAGAAAAATATGTTTACAATTCTCCAAAAGAGTCTGAAAGACGCACTTCCTTGCAAACTTACACGGAGTCTAGAAAGGAGCCAGCAACCACTCTGTACCTTCCAAACACTCTTTGAAGCTGCATGCACCTCCCAGGGGAGTTCTGAGAATGCTTTGAGTGAGTGCAGCGATGGCCTGAAGCAGCAGCACCCATGTAAATGAGGATAACAGCCACACACTGGATAAAACAGTGCAAAGAGGAGATAGTCACTACAACAAGCCTTTCAAGAAAGATCATTTAGCAATGTCCATCCTCAATTTGCATCCTTTTAATTGCTCTACATCGGCTAGAATTCTTTCCTTCTATGCTTACTCCAGGGCTTTATTTGGAATAAAAGCTTTAAAAGCTGAAATTGGGCAATGGAGCAGAGAAGGAAGGGCCAGAAGGAGGCCAGCCTGCAATTCCTCCCAGAGATCCCAGTCCAACCCAACTGGCTGTGCCAGAGATGACCCCTCCTGTCAGGTTAGGTGTATGCTGATGCCTCAAGCCAAGTTTCATATTGACTTAGCCTAGAGATAAAACTTCAATTTAAAAAAAAAGAGAAAAAAAGAGAGAAAAAGAAAAAGATTAAAAAAAATATGTATACATTACATGCTGCAGAGACAAAGGCTGACAAAACACACAGCGTGATTTTAACGTACTTGATCACTGCTACCACTGTAGTATTTATCCACAGCTGTTTTATTTAAATGCTATTTTTTAAACTCACAGCCTTGTTTTGTCAGACTGCACCTCCGCTGCTGTCCGTCACACAGCAACAAAGCATAACAGGATATTGGTGTGAAGGTTCAACCTCTTCTGCTGTACCACCAACATCCACCTCCGATGTTATGGGCAAATAGAATATAACAGGAAACATAACTTTGGGAGCAGCCCTCATACAAGCATCCCACACTTCCAGGTCCCTCAGGCCAGCTTCATCCAGTTCTGATATGGGCACACGATTTCATTTTCCTAAAATTAACCAAAACCCCCCAAAGTTGATTTTGTATCAGCTTTACCCGGCCTACTGCCAGTTTCAGGGCAAGAGATAGGATCTGGCCTAGGACAAAAGCACACAAGTATTGCAGATAATAACCAGAATAAAGACAATCGGTATGAACCTAACCTGCCTCGATACTCTGAACATATTTTCATGAAATTACACTGGGCAATACTTTCCTATTGTCAGTTACAAGGAATCTGAAAAGGAGGCTTGATGTGTTTTGAACTTCGGCCCAAGCTCAAAGTGGAAGGGCCAAGCTGAGAAACAACTATTTTGGTGTTTGGCACTGGGTGGAAACAAAACACACAGCAGGAATGGAAACACAGTCCAGCAGAGAAAGCAATTAACAGAAAGCTGTAAATGAAGCAGAGCTTCCCATCACAATGTACCACTCCTTATAAACACATAGTTCCTAGAAGGAGAATAATCCATTAAGATTAAGGGAATTTTCTTATCTACTGAGACTAGTTATGCTTATTTTACACACTACCAAGTGTGTAAAATTTGATGCAAGTTTGGTGTTAATAGCAACATGGCTTAACTGACAAATAAAGAGCTGTTACACAGAATATCCTTCAGTTGCTCTGGTATCACTTGGCAACAACTTTGAGTCCTAGCTTCTTAGTGCTAGTGCTTTCATGTCACTGGCTGGCTGTGTGTCGTGAGCAGGAGATGAGCTTGTAGAAAGCAGTAAGACTGACAGAAGTAGGTTATAGGCAGGAATAACATAAAGCCCTCAGCTCTGGCTGGAAAGCTTATGAAAAAAGCCTGCATTTTCTTCTAGGGAGTTTTAAATTATTAAAGTCTTGCTTTTTTTTTTTTTTTCCCTCTTAAATCTGTTTTCAATAACTATGGAGCTAAAAAAATATGAAGACAATTACAGCTGTCTGTACAAAACAGCAATGTCAGACCTCACATTTCCCAACTGACCTTTCATCAGATGAAAATTCCCACAGTAACCTTCTCTAATCACAGTTAGGAATTACGAAAATTCGCAAAGCAGCATTCTGTCCAATGACTGTGTGCACAAGGCAGATGCACAGGTGGATGTTAGCATGATTTACATAGGAAGAGCTGCATAAAGGTTGTAAAAATCTGCTCCAACTTGAAAAATCATTCTAACAAAGTCAGCTCTGAACAGAAAAGGTCATTACTCAGGACCTAGTTGTGAAACCCAGTATGTTGATCCCCTGGCTGAAAAAAACATAAATGCCAGAAGCTACTAAGAAGGTCTGAAAAACAGTGATAGTGGTATACCTTTGAAACATGGCTTGACTGGTTTGTTCCTTCAGTCTGAAGTGCTGCACGGAAAGTCACCTGCAAGGAGAACATTCTCAAAAAAGAGCAAGGAAAAAGTCTCTATAGCTAACATTTGGATTTCTCCTACCCCAACGTTGGCTTGGTCAATAAAAAGTGAGAGAAAGCAACACAAATCTCAGTCTAGCTGGAAGCAGCTTAGTACTTACTATCGTAAAAAGCATCTTAAAAATAAATTATTTTCCCCCCAAAGCACTCTGCTGGCTAGATATGAAAATATCTGAGTTTTTGTGCAGAAGAAACAGAGCACAGAGGAATGTATATGTTCACAAGGCTTGGGAAGAGATTTGTTAACTCCCACGTTCTTATTTCGTGTCTGACTGCAAGCCCTACTCCAGCCACAGACATATCGTTCCACTTGGCTTTCCCAGATTTATGTAGGTTTCTCCTCATAAACCAACCCAGGCAGGACTCAGCCACAGTTCATTCTCCCTGCAGTGCATTCAGCCACCCAAATCACCTGTGATAACTGCCAGCTGTCCTTCTGTGCTCCTATACCCACTCACACATCAGGCAGAAAGGAACTGAGCCAAGAGCAGTGCCAACTGCTGGCCACAAGCCCCCAAAGAATGCTGGAAATCCCAGATCAGTGTGCATGTGGGCATGCCCTGGGGATGCTCAGCAGTGCACCATCTTTGCTATGAGTGGTGAGGTGCTGGCACAGGCTGCCCAGAGAGGCTGTGGATGCCCTGTCCCTGGAGGTGTTCAAGGCCAGGTTGGATGGGGCCCTGGGCAGCCTGGCCTAGTATTGAATGTGGAGGTTGGTGGCCCTGCATGTGGCAGGGGGTTGGAGATTCATGATCCTTGAGGTCCCTTCCAACCCTGGCCATTCTGTGATTTACACTGCCTGTATCATGCTACAGGCTGACAGAGACGACTGGGGAGCAGCCTATAGGGAACACAGAGCCAGCTTCAGTCCTACCATCATCAAAATATCTGTTATTCATTGAGCTTTTATGAGAGGACTGTGGCAATTACTAAGTCTTTTCCTTGTTATAACAGATTCTCAGCTGTTATAAATCAATGAAGTTATGTCATTTTAAAGGCAGCTGTAATGATTTACAGCTGAACACTAGGCCCACTTTAAGGACAATGCTTCCTTACTTTCCATAAGGATTAATTCTTCAGGTACAGAATTATTTTCCTTATTTACTGGATAAGAAATTAGGATCTGTTACGTACCATATAGCTACAGCTGTCCAGTCTTAAAAACTGCGGGCTTCCCACCCTTACCATCTTGCTCCACACAGAAACCCAATTTGCCCTATATGCACCGTTCTCTTGAAATGCAGCCATTCACAGGCTCTGTCACAGACACACACCATGTGGTTAAATGATGGCTTCAACTTTTTTGCATGTGGTTAAATGCCTTTGGTGCTCCTAAATTTTTAATTAAAAAGAGCATACAAAAAAAAAAGATACATATTGTTCTGCCTGTAAAATGCAGGTGCTTCTCTCAAGAGAACTACCATCTCTTTTATGGAGCTGTTTGGTTTTCATTAGTTGTGACAGAAATGTTAACGGATTTGCCTTAGGCACTTAAAAGATGTATTCTGACGAAGCCAAGTCTAAACAGAAAGGGATCAGGCTTGATATAATAGGAATAAATAAAATGAAAAGCTAATTCAGCTCTCTCTGTAGAGGCAGGACTACAACTGAAGACAAGTGGGGCTCTTTTGTTCATTTTAGATTTTGCACATACTTTTCCAGTCATCCTGTTTGTAATAGTAGCAAATCCCATTTTAATCATTACTTCTTACTGTTTAATTGTACTCTCACGGCTTCTACAATACAGCAGGAAGACAAACTCTTTAGTAAGTATCATACTGGAGAGAAGAAAAATTAAAATTTTAACTCACCATTACTAATTATACCCACACAAACACACAAAGCTATACATCATAGCATTTCCCAGCTTTTTTAATGTGTATCAGGAATCTAGCAGAACTCTGAACCTAGAAAGTGTAATCCAGACAGCAAGTGAAATAACCGCAGCTGCCCCAACACTGCACTTTATATCCATGTCCTTCTAAGTGATTCTGATTAATAGCATTCCTAAAGGCAATCCATTGAAATGAAATGGAGCAGTTGCTTGGATCTGTTGCCTGAAAATAACAAAACCAAAATGGAGCATTTACTTCTTCACTCAGTAATCACACTTCCCTGTCAAAATTTCTTCTAATTTAATTTTCAATGAAGAAAAAATCATTTTTCAAGCATGGCTTTCAACAAACTGTTGGGTTCTGGAAATGTTTTGCTCTTAAAGGAAAAGTTCTGCCAAAACATTTTGGCTGACAGTTGAGGTAAAGGGAAAATGGGCTGCTTTCCCCACCCCCATCCCCCTTTTTTTTTTTCCCCCACTATAATGGGCAAAATTTTTAAATTCCTACAATTTTCTGAAGATTGTGATGAAAACTTTTTACCATTTTTCAGCAAATATATTCTCATAAAAACTTCTTATAGCTTACATATGAGTACCCCTCAGGGAAAGCAATGACTGCAGGAGTCAGGTGGGGCTGATGTCTTCCACGAAGTTTAGTATTACCTCCCTTTGTGTGTGTAAGTGTGTAGCAGCTGGTTCTAAACCTATAACAAAAGTTTTCCCTATGCTGTATTTTTACCCAGAAGTCTCAAAGCATTTATAAATGTTCTCACCCATGTGAAGCTTCTGTGACCTGGTCACTGGAATGCTGAGCATGATCAAGACTTGCTTTAATTTGATAAACTCTGGTTAGCAACACATCAGTGCTGTCACACAGGCACTACAGAACTTGCTGTCTCTCAGTTTGGACAGGAGCTATCAGTCCCTTTGAGAAAGTCTGACATGCAACACTGCTAAACATTTTAATACCTGCTAGTCCACCAACCCCAAGTATCACAGCATCTAAGGATCAAAATATTGTCTCTAATCCACGCGCAGTTGCATGGCCTGCTCCAGAAGGGGTAAGCCACATGCTACATGCAGGACTGCAGAGCTAGAAATAAGCAAATAATCTGCAATGGCAGGAGAAAAACCAGTTACCATATGACACGACACAAAAATTGACTGTAAGTAACTGTATGTTTGTGTGTACTGATCCACAGAAGATTAAAATACTTTATTAATCTATGTTCTGGAGCTTCCACACAAGGTCGTATTTACTGTGATTTGAATTTGGAAATCCACATAGCCAAGACAGCTTCATAGAAATGCTGCAATGCGTGCTCTGTAATAATACTTCTATAATCCAGAGAAATCCTCCCACTAATATTCCTAATCCCTTCCCATTGGACTTTATGATACTTCTGTGATTTCCAAGCAGTCCAGCAATGACTAAACAGTATTTACGATGTAAAAGTCTGCTGGTTTGATCTCCAGCCTATAGTGTTTTTAACTTTAAGTTACACCCACATCCATAAGTACTACCTCCTAAATATCCACAAAGTGAAGAAAAAGAAAAATGAAGATGCCTATGTGTTCTTTTTATTGCCTATTCTACCACTGCATCCCCTTTTTTATTGTCAGATTGACCTTGGAGCATTAGTAACCAACTCTCATTATTACTTCACCATCACACCTCCAAATTCATACGAGCAAAGAGCATTTGGGGGCAGGACAAATGGGTGTTCTATTTTTTTTCCCCTTTTCATTACATCATATTTATCATCTCATTCTTTCTTCTTAGACTGAAAAACTGCCAGTTTTCAAGTGTCCCTCATTAACTTTTAAAACCTAAGCTCCACTAAAGAGGAGTTATTACTTTTTTCCTGGCACTGACTAAAATTGTAATACCCATATAAGAGCACTAAATCCTAATAGCTACTCAAGGCAAACTAGGAAATAAATACTTAACATGAGATGCAAAATTCAGTATTGCACACAACAGGTTCTAATACAGAGGAATTTCAGCTGCAGGTATAGACTTTCAGAGACACAAGTGATCAAATGCTTTGAAAGAAAACTTCTACGAAAATCAACACAGAGGAAAAGATATAGTAAATAATTAACATTCCTGTAATGTTTTAAAGATAGCAGTTGCTTATACAGACATGCAGAAATGAACTTCTCATTATGTTAATCAATGTGAGCCTTGGTATCCCCTAGTCCAGTCTACGCCATATTTCAACCTGTACCAAAATCACTCAGTTCAGATGCTGGGGTACGGTTCCAAACCTTATATCAGGGTCTGAAACTGTCTTTCCTACTGTCATTATCTTCACATTCTTTAAGGATGGGAAGAAACAGAAAAAGTTCAGGAGTCAGAAGCTGTTTTGTAGGACTGCTGTAGTTGGACTTATGCTCAAGAGCTTTACAACTTGGTAAAGCTCAAATATTTTGCAGAGCAATACGGGCTGCAAGGCAACCCAGAGAGGAATGAGCTTCATACTGAGCCTGGGTGAACTAAACATTGATGGCTGGCATAGACAGGGTTGAAAATATCTGTAAGGTCAACCTTGAGTAGCAGAGTAAACAAACGGAATGCCACTGCTTGATTCTGCTCCTCCACAGATCACTCAAGTGCCCTGCACCTCGTCACTTTGACGTCTGTACTCGCACACTTTGTCAGTGTTTTGGCTTTAATTAGTACCTGCTTTAGGGATCAAAGGGAAAGATGTTAAGTCAAATGTATTTAAATCTTGCTTTGACATAATGTGAGACCAATAGTCTCTAAAAATTTTCACCAGAAAAATACTTATTTGTTCTTTCTTTCAAGGGGGAATTACAGCCACATGATCTCACTTGATATACATACATATATACAGATAGACGTATTTGCAGGGTAAGAAGGATATAAAATCCTGATATGAAGTTTTATTATCTTATTTGGAAGGTAACAAGTGCAATAGCATATTTAAAATTTTTCCAGAGTCATGCAAATTACAGGATTTTCTCTCTAATTTATTGTTTTCTCACAGCTCTGCTGAGAACACATAAAAGCTAATCTCTATTATACAGATATTCATCAGTGGCCCAGTAATGCTTTCCCTGTACACAAGAAAAAAAGAAAACTGCAGTGGCTGCCTGTGTTTGAGTGCCAGCTGAACACTCCTGAACCCAAGTTCTGAGTTGCTCCATCTGACATCAAGCTTGACAAAGCTAAAGATTTCTGTAGACAAACAACTTGTACAGGCTGCAAGAAGGTAATTTTTGCATTCGAGAACAAGCTACCTATTCTCTAACAGTAGCTGTGGCCTACAAGAGAACTAGAAGTGGCTGAAGAAACAGAGCAAGCTATTTTCACTGTCCTACCTAATGGAACAAGAAAACAACATAAATGCTGGTGGAAGCAACATTTTCCACTTATAGGTCTGTCCATCAGCATTTTTAGAAGTTGTACCTTAGAATCACTCATCTCTACTCCTTTTGCTTGTAAATGTTTGCAAGTAGATGCATAACTCAATTAACTACTGGGATGGTCTAGAAAATAACTTCTGCAGTGTTTGCGCTTTCCTTTACTTGGAGGGCTGGTAAAGCACGCAGCTGAAGAATGATCCTTCTCAAAAGCAGTTATCCGCCTTCCACTCATTCATATGCAGTAACATCATGACTTAGATGGGCATTCTATTGAAGAACAAGCTATTGGACATCCAACTTCTAAAAATCCAGAAATTTTTGATGCTATTGAACAAAACCACAGAAGTAATTCAGCATTAATAAGACTTAAGATCTTCCCAGATGTATCAATCCTGACTGAACATAGAATCGTAAGATTGGAAAAGACCACCAAGATCATCTAGTCCAGTTATCAACCCATCTCCACCATGCCCAACAACCACATCCCTCAGTACAACATCCACATGCATCCTGAAAACCCCCAGGGACAGTGATTCCACCTTTCTGGGCAGCCTGTTCCAGTGCTCTTTCACAGAAGAAATGTTTCCTAATGCCCAACCTGAACCTCTCCTGGCACAACTTAAAGCCATTACTTCTTTTCTATCTCTAATTATCTGGGAGAAGAGACCAATCCTGACATTGCCACAACCTCCTTTCAGGGAGTTGTAGAGAGAAATAAAGTCCCCCCTGAGCCTCTTCTCCAGACTGAAGTATCCCAGTTCCCTGAGGTGCTCCCAATAAGGCTTCATAGCTCAGTTGCTCTTCTCAGGACATGCTCCAGAGAGGTACTGAGGGGCCCAAAACTGAACAGTGAACTGAAGTACTCAAGATGCAGCCTCACCAGAACTGAATACAGAGGGATGGTCACCTCCCTGCTCCTGCCCTACTTCTGATACAAGCCAGGATGCCACTGGCCCTCTTGGCCACCTGGACATACCGCCAGCTTGTGTTCAGCCAGCTGACAACAAACGCTCTCCAATCCTTTTCCTAACATGCAGTATTGCACCTGATTTTGACTTTCAGAAAAGCAAGTTACCTTTTACCTTCCTTCCTATTTAAAATGATTCTCAATCATTCCTTTTTACTAAGGAGGGAACTGCCCAAATTCTGGGAGCGAGGTCCTAGGTCAGGGTTCTACAACCAGTTCCCTAGGGGTGATTGCCTAAAGCAGAAGGAAGGAAGGAAGGATATCTTCCAGATGCTCACAGCCACTCTCACAGTGGTTTTATTTCCAAGACACTTCACTGTAACAGAGAAGACAAATGATTTTGTTAGATCCAAATACACTCTTCTCAGTACCTCCCAACATGAAGAGAAGTGCACTTGAATTCACAAGTAACAAGTAAGCTGAGTGTCTCAGACAACCCCTAATATTCCTTTCATTTCACATTTCTCCATGTGATGCTACGTATAAACAGGAAGATTTGGGAGCATGCAGACAAACCTGGAACTGCAGAAAAATCACACCACAGTCTTAGAGAATTACCCTGTTTTTGTTACGTAGCACCATCAGTCACCACAACCAGTTGCCCTTTCATGCCCTGCTTGCAACAGAACCCAAGCAGTTACAGAACTTACTTCCCTGTGCTTACAGTTGCACACACATGTGCACACACAAATACTATTAAGAGTTTTTATTTCTGGAAAGTTGCTGAGCATCTAAGCAGGTGTGCTGGCAGACCACTGCATCGTTAGGCTGGAAGGAATCTCAGCTAGGTTAACCCAATCCATCATTCTGCTTCAGAGCAGAAGTGATCTCACTTATCCCCAAACTATCCCCAGAAGATAAGTGTCAAGCTCAGCTTTGAATATCTCAGATGATGAGACTCGTTACCTCCCTTGGAGTCTCAGCACATTGACTAACCCTTCTCGAGTTAGGCAGTTTTTCCTAAATTTTCTCTGTTCTGGCCTCATTGCTTAATCAAAATAATTGGTCCCTGTCCTCTTCGTAACAGTTCTTGCATATGTTTACAGACACTTATGTTTCCCAACAGTTTTCTTTTGGTCTAGACTGAACGTGACCCTTGAATTTTCCACAGATCTGACTGGCTGATGCTCTCCCACAGGGCCCATGCTGAGCTGGCCGCAGCAGGTAACACAGCCGCAGGAGGACTGCACCCAGCCTCGCAGTAAGCTATCAACATAATTCTGTCACTCACACAAACAGGTTCAAACATTTCTCTTTCTCACCACATTATGGTGAAATTTCAGTTTCTCCAGACTGACAGTCATGGCTTATTTATTGCTGCTTTGCTTTTCAAAAGCAGTGTGCTCTCAGAGTAAATTTGGTTCTGCTTTAATGCATGAGCTAGGACACTGTCTACACAGTTAAGTGCAAGACAGTCCCATGCCCACATTTAAAAGGGAGTTTAACAATTAAAGAGAAAAACAACAGGAAGATATATCTAATAGAAGTGTGGAAGAAAACAAATCTATCCAGTTTATCACAGCAAAAAATGGAAACAACTTGAAAAGTCTTTAAGAATTATCTCTATAAGGAAAGGATAAGACTAGCTTAGCAAAGGCATGAAATTCAAATGTCGGAAGTCAGTTGCATTCAAACTGGAAGATGGAAATTCTTAGCAGAGAAGACAGGTCACCAAGGAATATGTCAAAGTCTCCATCACACAGGGTCCTTCAGACAAGATCAGGGTCTTTCTAAAACAGCCCAGTTCATGTGGGGAGTTCCAAGGGCTGTAACAAGAACATCTCCTATTCCCATTCCATTTCCATATCAGCACAGAAAATGTACACTAATTATGACTCTTACCTGGCTGAGCACAACATCAACTCTCACTGCCATTCTGTTTGGCTTTGTCTCCTCTCCCATTCTCCCTTCCCAGTTTCTCAGATCTGCTCTTCATTTCCATCCCATCCAGCCTGCTCTTTTTCTCTCCATCTACTCTTCAGTTTTATGGCTGCTGGTTAGCAGTCACAAATTTCCATTATTATTACAAAGGTTTTCCCAGTTCTTGAATGAACACTCCAGGCAATGGAATTCCTTCTTTAACCTTATTAATGCTAAGTTCCATAGTTGCTGTGGTGAACATAAGGTAAATTATATCAGTTTTTGGGTATCTAAAATAGAACTATACACTAAGTACCTGCTTGCAATGGGAATAATAAATAAATAAACAAGGCCCCATGGCTGCAGTAATTTACAAAAAATAATAGGGAAAAATTGGCTTCTGCTGTTTGAAATCAGATCAAAGCATTAAAAGGGTGTCACACTGCAAAAGGTTAAGGCTTATTAAAACATTGTAATTTTGCAGTCTCTAATGTTATTAGGATTTTCCACTTGATGCTGCCAGATAATAACTAACAGAGGACACCAAATATTCTGCCTTTACTGTCTTAGCATGTGGAGAAAATATCCTGAATCTTTATAAATTCCCCAAGTACAAGGCTGCCATTTTGTAGCAGTAAGAATAAAACAAGCATAGCTGCAACTCAAACAGGTGATGCTCAAAATGCTCTCTCCCCTAGACAGCCAGATAGACACTATGAAATATACTTCATAACATCTTACCCAGCCTAATTCTGGTGGCATTGTTAGTCACAGAACAGTGAGATGGATTTTGCTGTTAAGCAGTAATCAATAGTGTGACATCCAGCAGTTAGGATATGGCTTTTTTTTTTCTTCATAAAGATAACAATTTTACCCTTGACTTTAACTGAAAGCTGGCTTCAGCTTTCTTTCTAGCTCATATACTGCTAGTCTGGCTAGTAAATAATTTTTGAAGAATGTTCTTCCTGAAGTTCAACCAGAGAGCAGAGGCATGACAGATATCCTGCCAGCAAGGATATCTAAGCAATGTGCACAGCAATAGTCCTCTAACAAGCTTGCTAACCAGAGAAAGTGACATCTTGACATTTTAAGAGGCTATTCTTAGTGTTGCAAAAAACAACTTCATCAGCCTCTGTGCTCTGAGCTTAGAACAGGCAAGGTACAATGTCTGGAGTCACAACGATCTGCTTGAAAGTAGGAAAGCTCTACAGAGGGATTTGGACAGGCTGAGGCCAACTGTGCGAGGTTCAACAAGACCCAGTAGTGGCTACTGCACTTTGGCCACAACAAATCCATGCAACATAGCCTTAGTGTAGACTGACTGGAAAACAGCAGGTCAACGAAGTTGGTGAAGGGCCTGGAGCTCCCTGAAAGGAAGTTTAGCAATGCAGGGGTTGATCTTTTCCCCCAGATAACTAGAGTTAGGACAAGAGGTAATGGCCTCAAATTGCACCAGCCAAGGTTCAGGATGGATATGAGGAAATATTTCTCAGCTGAAAGAGTAATGAGGCATTGGAACAGGATACACTGGGAGGTGGTGGAATTATCATCCCCAGAGGTCTTCAAGACATGAACAGATGTGGTTTTGAGTGTCACGGCTTAATAGGCATGGTGGTGATGTACTGGGGTTGGTCTTCTTGATCTTAGAGGCCTTTTCCAACCATAATGATTCTATGATTTCATGACCATGGCCAAGGCTTTGATGAAGCCAGCAGCCACCATCAGCTAAGGAGGACTCACACAGGATACCTACAGCACTCTCCAGCCACCTTGCCATTCATCTTTATTCAAAGAAGGCCCCATTCTCAAGGGTCCACTGTACCTGCAACGTCCATGTATTAAGTGAAGCTCCTGCATTTAGACCCTGCTAAACATTTTATACTTGATCAAAGCAGTTTTCTGGGAGCTCTCAGGAATTTGTTGTAGTTTAGGTGAAGAGCTGGTGATGATATTCATGTCACTGACATCTAATAAAGCAGGCAAAAAAGCAGTAAAGAAAGTGAGATGTATAAAGAATCTATGGAAATCTTTCTAACTTTTATGAACTCTTACTACTAATCTTACTCCTTCACAATTTTGTGAATCCTTTCAGAAATACCTGAACTCCATAAGGTCCCCAGAAAATCTGAAAAAAGGGGGGAATATGAGATATGGTTGTTTAAACCATATCAGGAATCACGAGCCCGTGCTGTGTTGTAACCACTAGGCAATGGACGCTGCTGCAGCTCTTGACAAGGAGGAGCAAAAAGAAAGGAAAAAAAAGGCAGCAGAGGGTGTAACGCTCAGGAACTCCAGTATCCTTTGCCCAGCACAACATAATAGTTGAGAAAAAGAGAATATGAAGAAACAGGACAAGAAAAAGATGAACTTGGCTGAGAACTTAATTTAAGTCATGTTCTTGTTTATCCTGTTAAACGTGCTTGTATGGAGCAAGCATTCATCTGCTATAAATTACAAGGAAATGATAAGCCTCCATTGATAATGGAGCTTGATAATGGAAATTATAAGTCTGAAATAAACAGCACTTACACAAATACCAAAAAATTAACAAAAATGTACACAAAAAACCTTCAAAATAGAACAAAGCCACCATGAAAAAAAAAACAACAACAAACCAACCCAAATAACATAAAAGCCATCCATAACTGAGTTTTTTTAGAACTAGACTACAAGGTTTCCAAAGCAGATATTTAGCAGATTTCTTAATGATTTAGATCCTCAAAAAAGAGTCCCAGAGGGCTAGGGAGATAATGAATTTCATTCTCTACCCGTTAGGTTGTAGCTCTTTGACAGATGTAATTTTTACACTAAAAAAAATATTAATTTGTATGCTTGAAGCCTGTGTTCTTTTTAATCTTAATGAGTTTTTTTAAAAAATTTTACAGTGTAGAATCTTATCCAGAATAGTTTTCAAAATTGCAAAGATCAGAGCGTTGAGAATATGAAGTGGGGTTTTTATCCAGCAAATGACTAGATGTTTCCAGCCAGTATACCATGCTAAAGAGAGGAAAATGAGCCATTAAGAATGAAGTATTTTTTACAGGAGATCTTCACAAACATGTTACCTCTGTCGACCTTTGTCTAAAGGTGAAAAGGTTAACAAAAGAATTTGGAAACTATTAGCCTGAAAAAGGAGCAAAGACCCTCTCAGGGTTATTCCCAAATTTCTCTAGTATAGCTTGTAATTCCTTAGAGATCTTTTTAGCAGTACAGAGACCTTAGTCAGTCAGAGTCAAAATATTTTTCCACCTTTGTAGTGACTCTCTGAACACATAAATGGGGAGTTTTCTTTTGTTCCACCTCCACCCTTCACTAGGGAGGATGCCAGAGCAGGCTTTCATTCATGGGACTGCAGATTTTCCAACTACATACTGTACCAGAAAGAATAATAATTGAAATACACCTCTCCCTAGCATATCCTCTCCAATTTAAGGACTTGATCACTACATCATTAGTCCCCTTAGTGCACCAAACTATGAAAATTCAGTTTGCACGTTTACAGCACAGTTCAGTTTGGCCTATGGTTTATTTTCCTGTTTTAAATCTTCATAGTATTGGCATTGCAGACCTGAATGTAGGGTACAGAAGAAATCACAATTTTTGGGTTATTTTCAAGCTCTGTCATGAACTTGCAGTCCAGCCTGGGCAAACAACAGGATCTCTTTATGTCATGATTTACTTTCAAGTTGGTGTAGAGCAATAAAATATCTCTAGGATAGATGTAAGTCTCAGACACTTGCTAGAGAAAAAAAAAAAAGTTGGAAAAGATACATTTTACTGCAAAGAAACAGCATGATACCTGAATGAGGGAAATTTCAAAGTAGGACTTCAGCAGGGTTCAGAATATTAATACTAATAGGAAAATCCTCACAATTTCAGTTTCTTTTTTCACTTAGGTTGTTCTAAATTCAGACTGTTAACTTTTCCTTTTCCAAGTGTAAAATGTGAACTGCAAGAAACAAGACAGAGAAGAATTTGCCATACTGGTACACAGGTACTACCCTCATGGCCTAGGAGTTCTATTGCTCACAATCAAGCTATTTGATATTCCCTGAAATAAATGCCATGTTTAACTCAAAGTTACAGGACTCTGGAGGTAAGAAATAAAAAGAATTTAAAGTTTCTGATATAAAAAAATGTACATTTCTAGCACTCAGTACATTCATAGGAAATCAACAGTCTCAGTTGAGAACATTATTTCTAATAGTTTAATACTTTTTTTTTTTAAGAGATACCTTAAGAAAAGTGGAATAATCAGAAAGATGAAAGTGATCACACTTGGCTTGCTATTTCACGTTTGTGAGATAACACTATTTTCTCAGAACTGTATCAGCTTTCGTATGAGGTGCCATTACTGTAACACGATAGAAAGCACAACCATGACAGGAGAGCAGCAAGGTCCTAGGCTGCAGCAAGTGAGAACTTGCTCAAACAGAACAGCCATAAACACAGAAATAAAGGAAAGAGGCCACTTACCTTCAGAGATGATCTTCTAGGTCTTTTCCAACCTTGATAATTCTGTAATTCTGTGAATACTTCAGGCATACAAGGATCTCCTAAAAGACACCTTCACCGCTGCTGCCAACCCTTAAATGAAGTCTGGAAAGGGGTGGATCCTGGCTCCACTCCTTCTGGTCACTAAGGTACATTGCATGCACCTGAACTCCCTGGGTTGGCCCTGTTTTCCCACCAGGTGCTCAATCACTGCTTCAAGCCATGACTAAGTATTACTGCTAATTATCAACGTTACTAACACATTATCAAACTTTTTTTTTTCCTCTCCATCAACAGGTAGTGTCTGTGTGAAGTTTAGGTTAGATTTGTACTTCTACAGTAAAGCAAAATGGAGTAATTCCTGACAAGGTCCCTAATTCATTAAAATTAGCAATTATAATGTCTCTCTTGCTGATTAGCTTTTCTCTCTTAAAAAAAATAAATAAAAAAGGCACTTACCTCAGGATTCAGCAGCCATGTTTTCTTACTCTTTCTGAATCACTGAATCCTGAATACTCCAGGGCCCCTGGCTTGTGACCTGCTTTCCCCAGATGTAAGATAGAAACTTCATGGGCAGCTTTTGGCAGCTCACCTCAACTCCCCGGTCACAGCAGCCTCTTGACAGACCTCCACAGCATCTTTGGAAAAAAACAGCAGAATCAGACTTCTGACTGCTACAAGGCAGGCATTGCACACACCAGCCAGCCATCACTATTTCTCCTTGAGGACTCAGTCAGCACATTCATGTATGTTTAGTCCACATGTCCAGTATTTTCCACGCTGCTTTAGAAACTTAGATTTCCTTTTATTTAAAAGTTAACGTATAGCAGTATAGCTGTAGGTGTCGTATTCAGTCTATACAAGTGGCTCACGTTTTGCTGAAAAACAATGGTGGAATCTGGATTTAGCATAACCAAGTTATGAAAGAACTCAGGGACTGTCCTCCAATTTATTTATCATCACAATCTTATACAGCAGGAGAACCGTTCCTTGGTTTCCAGCATGCAGCAGCAGTGCCAGTATCCCAGAGAAATCACAGGCTCCATCACCACAGCCTTGTAAAATGCATTCCTGCTGATGCTGCTTTTTTCACCAGATGAAAGCTGAGACCAAGACTCAAACCCAAAGTTATGCCAGCCACACTAAGTGAAAGTCCAGGAATCGCTACTAAGGAAGCACGCCGTCTAGAAATGAGATGCACTCATAATAAGGCTACACGATATACAAATCAACTCTGTGGAGCTCAGATTATTTCTTTGCTGTCCCCTTCCATGATACATATATAACCGTGAGTATTAACTAGTTCACTAGACTATGTTCGTGACTACTGAGAAAAATTGTTGTTGACAGTAAAGGTTACAAAGAGTTTAAGAGGGCAAACTACTTTCAGTCTGAGCTTATTTAAAAAGGCAAATGGTATCTCAAGGAGCAAGCTGACCCCGTTATCAGGTCCATAGGGAGTAAAGACAGCAGCTAGCAGTAGAGCCAGCCAAACGCCTGGGCTGAGGTCAGCCGAGAAGCCAGCCAGCCAAATCCAAAGCTGTTGGAAAAATACATTCTGGAGCTCTGTCTGGGACCCCGAGCTACTATGCACACCCTGCGTTAGCGGACATGGGTGTTGGTTTGGACGTAACAGCAGAGAGGAGAAGGGGAATAGGGAAAGTGCATTAAATGGCAGTTACATAAGGAGCCTACTGACTTTGTAATGAGTTTGTTATTTGGAAATAACCTGTTATCTGGAAATAACAGGTATGTATGTTTACCAGAACATGATCTATTATTTCACTGTAAGAGTTTTACATAGAAAGGAAATCAAAAAAGGGATTTTACAATATATTGTTAAAGAACTACAGAGAACAATAACAAGCAGTGTATGAAATGTGATGTATTCATCTACAGAAATCTTTATGAACTTTACAAAACATATTTTTTCAGTCATGATTGAACACAATTGTGCTTAGAGTCAAAAGACAAAAGGATTTAGGAAAACAACAACACAGCCTTTATCACTAAAAGCAGTAAAATGCAAGAAGATGTATTAGGACCACTAACTGTTACTCAGTCAAATCCAGATCTGTATTGTAATAATAAAGCACATTCTTAATGAATTTCAGAACATGGTGCAGATGACAGGCCACAAGATAACCCAGAGACACAGGATCTCTTCCCCCAGTGATCATGGAACTGTCCTCGATTTTGAGTGTCTGCTGTTGTTGGATCGCTGTTCCAAGATCTGCCAAATAATGGGTTAGAATCATGACAGACTTCCATAGATAAGATCAGAAAACATCAGAAAACATCAGATGGTCAGTCAAACATCAGAAGATGATATTTACAACTCCCCTATGCATAAAGAAAGTATGGCAATAATTAAGCAACTAGTGGATGGAATTAAGAAGTCACAGTTTTGAGCCATCTCATGCTCCAGGCACAATACATACCTGAGAATTCAGACAATTTTTGACCCAGCCCTCCTTAAAAGGCAACAGAAGACCATAAAGGCACAAAACGTAGGGCCCACAATCACATATAAAATAGATTGAGTTACTAGAATAGAGAAGAAACAGCACATAAAAATAACATGAAAGGATTGCCAGCTCTTGCAGTGCTTCAGGCTGGAGTGAGTTAAGTTTAGATCAAGTGACAAAGACTGTCACTCCTACCATTTTAAAAGGTTTTTTAGAAACATCAGAGACTTGTTCAGGATTATTAATACTTTAATTACAAATAAAGATTAACAATAATTAATCTAACAGCAATATGGAGAGCAACTTGGCATTCCTCAGTCTAAGAATAGTGATAAACAGCCTCACCCTATTGAAAATGGGAAATGGAGCTTAAGGAATATTAGAGATTTTAATTACATTGAGAACATTTGTAAACAAGCAAACAACTTTACTCAGTTTATATATATAGTATAATAATAAATAACAAATATAGTATGTTTGTCCTGAGAAGGCCATCTCCCTTGCTTGCTCTCATGTGATAACCAATCTACGATTTTCACTCCTCACAGCATTTTATTCTCCTAAGGAAAAGTCTGTAAATCTCATTGAGCCAGAGTCTCCCAGCGCTCCTCAGTACAAATAAAAGTACATTTTAAGAACCCTGCCACTGAAGTTTGTTTCTCTTAGGAGACTCAGGTAACTGTAAATCAAATACATAAGGTATAGTATATTTTTATGTTAAAGGAGAAATGGAACAGAAAACTTTCCTGCTGTCAGAAATGCTCTTTTTAATCATTAGTACTTTGGCAAGAAAACACATGTTCACATACACACAAGTTTAAAGTGTCTCTGAAAGTCTGATCTCTTGTACTTCAGACCAAATAAAAAACAAAGAGCATGCCAAATTCTGACCAGAATCTGCAGCAACGTTAAGTTGATCTGTAGTGTTGAAAGACCATAGCTGTTTAAGACACATAATTTACAAGGCAGTGAAATAAACTTAGGGTAAACAGGCAACTATGCTTTGGCAAAGAAGAGACTAACATGGTTTAGAAACATGACTACTGTTTTCTGCTCACAAGACCAAGGAGACAACAACAGCATCTGGAAGGCAACAGTACTTCTAACAGGAGAACAATAGATCTGTTGGAGGAGAGTAACAGAGGCCTTAAGTGAACAGGAAGGAAGACAAAGGTAGACTGGAGGAACGTTCTTCTGTTAGTAAAAGTCAACTATCCCCTCTGTCACCAAAGACTGAATATTGCTGCTTTACTTGTGGAATAAAGCACTTAAAACAGAAAGGGAACATGGGGATGTCTGGTGCTTGGCAAAAGTTGGAAGAACATCTGGGAATGTTGCAGTTCACTCAGGACATACATTACTGATCTATGCACATGTTGTTTTGCACAGACTACACCAGCAATGCCTGTAGATCTTTAGTAGCAAAGAGGCAGAATATCAGATCAATCTCCAATTTATTTATTTATCTATTTTAAGTTCTTCATATATGATTACACTCAGAAGTGGAAAAATCCCCATAACAATACAAAATGAACTAGAGAAATGAAGGCATAATCACAAACTCCCTTCTGCTGAAGTGATGATGTCTGGGAAAAATACAGCAGAGACACTTGAGTGCAATGACATACTACGCTTCCTGAAACAGCTGCCACTATTAAAGCCTTGAAAGTGACTTTGAAACAGCCCTCCAGATATGTATTGGAGATTTCAGTGCTTAAGAGCACCCACAGGTGGCTGAGGATTTCCACTAAGAGAACAAAATTGTTTGGCATTAAATATGCATGCTTCCTATAGCATCTGTGCTACACGGTCCATTTCCATGTATTTGAGACCCAAGGCAGAGTACTGGTTTCTCACTTCATTAAACATTAATCATGATGAAAAATCAAATCAGAATTTGTTTTGAAATATAGGGCACATCCCTTCTTGTGGAAAATGTGGTTAGACTTTGTAATAGCTTAAATATACGCATTTTATCAAAGTAACCAAGAAAACAGCAAAGAAGAAAGTCAAACTGTTTTAAGTTCGTTTCTTCCTCATGAAATGCCAAGAGTCACAGATGATTACTGGTTCTCACCAGCTTTCATATTTGGAGGTTGCTATTAACAACAGACAGTTAAATCAAGACCTAGATATGTTTTTCTAACTTTAAGAACCAACAAAAAAAAAACCAACCCACTGTAATGTAGTTCACCTATGTAGTACTGTAAGAAATGAAACAAGAGATTTCCAAGTGGTTTACTGAATCAATCAGACATCAAAAAGGCATTCACCAGCATAATTTTACAGACTGATAACAACAAAAGCTGCTGTGCAACAAATTTTAGGGTGAAGAGCATCAGCTTGTATTTTTTTGTTAACATTCCGAATGGAGAATATACATCATAATCCATGTAGTTAAGTATAAAACAACCTTTTTATTTATTTCCATTTGTCTTTCTATAACTGTCAAAGAATGTAATGGCAACATTCTACATCGATACCCTCCATTTTAGCTGCAGGAAATCAATAAATTTCTACCTTTCACATAAATTTGCAAATTTGCATCTAAAAGAAAACCTACAGATAGGTCTAGAACAAACAAAGAAAAGCTCCGATTTTCTTCATGAAAGATGAAAGTAACATTTTCAAACCAGATTTATATTTCATTAAAGGTGGACTCAACACTATCTATAGCGGGCAGACACAGATGTTTTGAGGAGGACTAAAGCAGACACGAAGCTAGGCTAAGCACACATTTTAGTAAAAAGGGATCAGTTACTGAAGCAGGGCCACAGAAAACAGCAATAAATATCTTAGACAATCACATTCTAAAAAACCTCTCTGGATCACTAGATTTTATCTTCAAATTGTTTACAGCAATATAAAGCATGAGTCTGTATGAAAACACTGATTAAAAGCAGAGCTTTTAATGAGCTACTTGTTATAGATGGTAGTGTTTAGTTTGCTTTTCATGAGCCTAATTGTTTTATATCTACCCAAAACAACCATGTTTCTATCAGAAAAGGAAACTCTCCGTATTTTTCTCATAGAATCAAATGCTATTATAAGTAGCCCCATGAGCAGTAGCAGGATACCACTAGTTCTACCCTTCCGTAAAGAGGATTTTCCACACACATTACCCCGCTTCAAGAAAAAAAATAAATCCTGAAGATTCTTCAGGACTCCACTGCCTCATGGGGAAATTGAAACCATCATGACAGCTTTGGATGGGATATTCATCTGGCTCAACTGCACGTAGACCGCACATCCGTCCAGATGTACAAAGCAATCATGAAAAACTGAAGATACGCCCGAACACGTACACTAGCAATGAATGGGCCCAGAAGGATTTGATGAATGAAAAATACTTATATTGTGAACTTACATTTGATTTCCACTGTTTGGGGAATAAGGCTGACCTTTTGGTTACCATGCAACCTAGGAAAATGGGAACTGAGCAAGCGTGTGTCACCCCAAAGAAGGGCTTGAGTCAGCTATTGCTCAGCATCTTATGGGCTGTCTGCTGCATGCTGCCTGGAAACGTGTCCTGATTTAAGACAGTTCCTGCCAAGAAATAAAATGAAGTCTGAACTATTCCTTCCTGAAAATAGGATTAAGGAACTTGAAAAGAAAGGAAACATCGTATCATCTTGATATACCATGACACACGCACACGCACAAAAACAACAACAACAACAAACAAAACAATAACAAAAACAAAACAACAAAAAAAACAGCTAAACACCAGAAGTAGTACTTGTGCTAAGAGAGACAAATGAACCACAAGTGTGAAGGTCCTCCAGGGATTGAGAATTCTCCAGGAGTTTATCCTGGGGACAGATAACCATTTCCAAATTCCAAATTCAATAATCAGAATCTGATATAAAATCAGAGATGGCAAACAGTTTTCATAAAATAGTAAAAATGAAAATCTGAGGCATTTCATCATTCACAAAAGCTGCTTATTCTTGATGCAATAGAACAGTTTAGACAAATGCATGGTCCATAAATGCCAGAAACTCCTGCACACTGTGCTGTCTCTCTATATTATTATTAAGTAATAGTAGTAATACTTTTAAAGAAGAAAAAACCTTTTTTTTTTCCTTCTTTAAAGAGCAACAACTTAAATGTAAACCTTGGATCATCAAGGACTTTTTCCTGAATCAGTTTCTACAGGTAAATAAACTAATATGCTTAAAAATAAAGGTAGCTAAGAGAAAGGGAGAGAAGAAAGTTCTTTTGAAATAAAAAATTATCACTGATAACTGATCTGTAGAGTAAGCGTAACATACAAAGTGCTAATCATTATGCATATCATGGGAAACTTGCAAGAGCTTCCAATACATCTGTAAGATGAAGAGTACTCTATCAGAATCATAAAATGAATGTTGCCCTCCAGTCTCATTTCTTTCAAATAATGAGTGAAAGGCCTAGAAAGCGAAACTGTGCCAAAAAAAGTGTCACCAGTGTTTTTCTTCCCCCAACACATACAATTACTCCTGCTTCCTTCATGGGAACTGAGACTGTTTAATCTGGAGAAGAGGCGGCTCGGGGGAGACCTTATACATCTCTATAACTCCCTGAAAGGAGGTCATGGCAAGGTGGGGGTCAGCCTCGTGTGATAAGACCAGAGGGAATGGCCTCAAGTTGGGTTCAGTACTAGTTGAACGTGAGGAAAAAATTTATTCTCTGAAAAGAGTGGTCAGGAACTGGAACAGGCTGCCCAGGGAGGTGGCTGAATCACCATCCCTGGAAGTATTCAAGGAACGTTTAGATGTTGTACTACAGGATGTGGTTTAGTGGGGAAATATTGGTAGCAGGTGGACTGGGTGACCTTGGAGGTCTGTTCCAACCTTGGCGACACTATGATTCTATATTTAATAATTATTTCTGCATTAACATACGGAAAATCTCCTATAGAAAATAATTTAATGGTTAATAAGTAAAGATTAATTTTAAAATGATTTTAAGGTGTTTCCAAAGTATTGCAACTCTTGTGGGATTTCCTTCCATCTTTTTTTCTTTTTTCCTTTTGGTAGTGAAAACCATCAGTGCCAAAATGTAACCTAACAAAAAATCAGCTGCAATACCATGGTAGCCCATTCTCCTCAAATATGAAAGCATAGGTCAGTATTAAAAATTTTTATTAATAGCTTTAATTTTTGGCAGCTCCTTCACTTCAAAAGCAATTTATTTCGCAAATGGATATTCAAAACTCTGTAGGAGAGAGAATCTTCAATACTCACTGTCAACTTTTTACCAGTTCAGCTGAATGTCAACATTTGAGGAGTATATTATTTTTAAACTTCTGATATCCTCAAACGGGAGAACAGAATGTTTGCCAGAAGGCACTAAATAGTACAAACATTTGTGCACTTTTACAAGGCAGGTAAAGACCTAAATTATGATGCTAATTAATTTTATATTTCCTTTGGCTACCCGAAGAAACCTGGAGCTGTTCAGCATTCATTGGATGATGTTTTGCCAAGCATTCAGGTATGCTATTAACAGAACAAGCCAAAAGAGCTGAAGTCATGCTTTCTATAATAACTATGGAGAAAAAGGATAGTCATATTCAATGCAAACAGATGCAAAAGCAAGCACACACATAAGGTAGAAAGAGAGAAAGGGGTGCCAAAATACCTGAGACATTTAAAAACATGTAAAATGTTTAAACTAATATTTATCCAGAACTAAGACAACAAAGACAAAACTACAGTTCAGTGACAGAAAGTACCAATCTACTCCACCAAGAAATACACTTAAATTTAAATTCTAATTACAATATACGAGTACTCACTTCCCTCTGCTCTAATGAGCCAAAGCAACTGCTCCTCACCTGATTCTCAGCACATCAATGAAACTAATTTCCCTCTCAGACACTGACACAAGTTACTCTGCTCAGTTAATATTAAATTGGGTAGCATTTACTGATCAGCAAGTTATCAAATATCAAACTATTGTTAGTTCTCTACCAAGAGACATAGAACACCACTCCTCATTTGCTTATGTACCTTTTTTAAAATCATAAGAGGATACTCCAGTGCACACATTTCAATGCAGTTGTTTCTGGAGAGCAGAAAAAGGCATGTATGCACTGTCATTCAAAGGGATTAAAGAAACTCAGGTTGATGCTCTCACACTTGCTAGTTTTTCTCCTATTTATTCTGTTCCAGCCTTTGAGTGGGAATTTTTTTCTTCAGAATAGTAACAAAGTCTTCAAATATGCTTAATAAATCGATCTATAGTGTTTCTTTTAGTTAGACTATATCAGGTCCATCTTCATTTCACTTTATTTTAACCTCTACTTTCCACTCAAATGCCACTCAAGTTTGTCATCAGGACGGCCTAAATCCATTTGCCTCTTACTTTATCTGAAGAATGTTTATGAATGAAATAATGCATGATAGATGTACTGTCCTCCGTAGAGTTTTACCTCTTCGCTTCTGGAGACACACCTGCTGGACTGGACAAAGAACTTACTAAGTTGCTTTCTTAACATTACTGAAATGAAGCAAATGCTGTTTAGAAGAAGTAGAATCAGGTATTGATATTCAGCCAAGAACCATTACATCTGAGCATATTCAAAATAACAGATTTCTTTTTTTTTTTTACAGCTGTAGCTCTCCTGTCAGAAATCTGATCAAGAAATGCAGTCAAGTTTTCCACTTGTCACAGAAGACTTACTTGTTATATGAGTGTTTCATATGGCTATGCTAACTAAAAAAATTGTGCTCTGCTGTACTACAGACATACAACTAACTAAGGATCAGCTGTGTAGATCTGTTACTTATAAATACATAGCTTTATTGTAAGTATTCCCAATCTTTCCATCCTAACTCATTCCCAAAACTGTTCTTACAGAGTCATTGCTCTCTTCCCATCTCATCATTGGTGAAGCTAATCTTGACATCAGCATATTACCACTTTATTGGGCATTCCCAAAAGAATCGTGGAAGAACTACTTCAGGGACCTGCACAGAAAAGTGCTAAAGTAGAATTTTTACTTTGTTCAGCAACTGAGGAAATCCTTACATACACACATATCCAGGTAGCCGAATTATTCATAGAATGTTGGAGGAAAGTTGGAGGGGACCTTAAAGATCATCTAGTTCCAACCCTTTTGCCGTGGGTAGTGTTCCCAGGATCCCACCCAACTGTGCCTTGGATATCTCTAGTAATAGAGTATCCACAACCTCTCTGGGCAGCACGTTCCAGCACCTCACCACTCTCTGAGTAAAAAATTTCTTCCTAGCACCTAACCTAAATCTACCCTCTTATAGTTTAATGCCATTCCCCCTTGTCCTAACACTATCAGACCATCTAAAAAATCAGGCCCTCTCCTACCTGTAAGCTCCCTTCAAGGACTGGAAAGTGCTTTAACGTCTCTTCCAGGTGGATCCACTCCATGATCTTCCTAGGCACAGAGGTGAGGCTCATCCACATGGAGTTTCCTAGATCCTTCTTTTTTCCTTGCTTGAATATGGGAGTACTGTTTCCATTTTTCCGGTCTCTGGGAACTTTGCCTGACAACCACAATACTTCAGTGATGGGGAGCAGCCAGCTTCTTCAGAACTCTGGGTTGCCTCTCATCTGGCTCCATAGACTTGCACACGTTCAACCTTATGAGGTGGCCTTGGATTTGCTCTGCTCTTACACTGAGAGGGATTTTGGTCCCTCAAGCCCCGCTTAAAGGGGCACAAGAGGCACAAGAAGCCAGACTGTCCATGAAGAATAAGGCAAAGACCTCATTAAGTATCTAAGAACTCTTTAAGAACCTATAGTTCATAAATCAGCAACTAGCAATCCTTACAGTATTTTGAAGATATAAAAAATCCACCTCATCACTTAATTCTATTTAAAAAGGTCAAAGTCTTAAGTTACATACTTTAAATCAGATTTTAATAGCTTGACCCAACCATCTTTGCAGTACGTTTTCATAAATCTCTCTGCTACTTCCTTCAAAAGATTTCAAGCACCTTGTTGCAACCTACTCTTCAATATTTTAGTTCCAGAGTTGTTGGCCTCTGCCAAACATCCTGAGTCACTGCTTTTAAACTGAGTTGATCCATATGTCACTGAAACAGTCTTAAACTGTTATAATTCCACACAGCTCAAATAATTACTTCCAATTTTGATAGCATACAGGTTCAACTATCTCCATCTCCAAATTTTATGAACAAGAAGTGTCTCTTAATTGCTAAGAGCCTGGGTGCAGGAATGACATTCCATCTGGTACACCGTGTATACCCTGCCTCTGTTGAAGACGTAAGTGTGGAAGTTCCAAACTTCAAATGAGTGCGCCAATATTAACAAGATGCAATCCAACTACACATGTTCAGAGACATGAATAACCATCTGAGGTGAATGGCCTTGAAGTTACATGCTTACGGGAAAAAGTTAAGTTGTATATTAAAACATTCAACCTCCTGTTTATGGTCCCTGAAGAAATGGATATAAATGTGCAAGTGCACAGAACGTTTGCATCGTTATTCTGCCCGTGATCTGTTACACTGCAGCACAAGTCTGGGCTTCAGGCAACTCTGTTCTTATGCCAAAATTGTATGGAATGTACAAAAAGGTCAAGTCTAGGAATTTATATGTTTCACAGTTATTTTGGAATTACGGGAAAGAACTTGGCTACTCTAGGCATTGCACAGGTGTAGCTAACAGAGAGCATTCTATGGGTCACACTTTTTCAATCAAAATTCCACTTTATCAGGAGCAGTGACTGTCTGTGTGATTATTAGAACAGAAGAAACAGCTCAATCTGGGGAGATAAACTGAAGGATCAACTCCCATACCTTTTTCTGCATCATATTTCCATCAGTAAAGTGTAGACCTAAAGAGGATTGTTTTCTAAAAGAGAAATTTCATGATAAAATATTTATTCTATATTAACAAAAACAAACAACACAAAACCTTTCACTTTGTAAGACTATTACTCTAAGTTTTCTTTTGTTTATATTTTTCAGTGGAACAAAAAGAGTCACAGCACACACAGATAGTCACAGCAAGTATCATTTGAACTCTTAACTGTTTAATGAGTAAAATATTTTAGAAGTTAAATTGAAGAGCTGACTTACTGACTATTCTATCCATTAACAAACCTGAACTCCTAAACTTTTGAAGCATACCCTGTTGTTATTGCAAACTGTGTCCTCTAACTGCAGCAGTGCATCTGTAAACAATTAAAATAATTTGCGAGTTTGAATTTTTAAAAAAATCATGAATCTAATGCTGCAGGTGGCACTTCCACCCCTCAAAGTATCCAAAGCCAGGTTGGATGGGACTAGATGGTTGCTGAGATCCCTTCTAACACAAACAGTTCTATGATTCTCTGGTACAGGGAATTATCAAATAAATGCTGAGACTGTGGTTGGTAGGCACTAAATACAAGGGAAACTGGCTCAGCACAGCTGCTGACACTCCTTTAAGCAAATGAGACTAGCAGCAGTTTGAAAATGCTGAGGCTGCTAGATCAATAGAAGTCAGTTGAAAACAATCTCGTTTTAGAGAAGGGGGCTTAATTTCACCAGAAATTTAAATAAGCTTGAAGAGTTATGACTTCTATTGCTAATGAGGTGTTATGGTAGAAGATGCGGTAACTCCAGGCCAAGGCACTTAAGCGGAAGCCTGTACACTAACGTGTACATTACATAGGGACTGCATAGCAGGACTCATGCAGCATAACAGCTGTTCTGTAAATACAAGACTAGACCAGAAAGGGGCAAGAAGAAAAGGAGGAGGGAAGGCACAGCAAGAAGTGGAACAGATGACATTTAATGAAGGAAATGAGGTGAGAAGTCGGGAGAAGAAAAAAAAAGGAAGAAAAAACCTGGGCAAATCTCACAAACAAGGATTAGGCTGTTTTGTCAGCAACACAGCACTGTTAACTTCTACACTCAGTACTTCATCTGTGGAAAAACTTCAAGTTCTTACTGTTTCCTGTGAATTAAGTTACAACTGAATGCTATAGCATTCAAATTAAGGAATGTTTTTTTTTTTTCTTTTGAAAAAAAGTAAATGCTTAAGAAATCCATTAGGATTTGCAACAGCTCATGAAAAGAGTGTCCCAACAACAGCTTTCCAAAGCAATGTTTCAGCTTTCTTTGTGGGCAAAGCAGGAGGTTTTCCACAACACAGCCTGCTACTCAAGTAGTCCTCTGTCAATGCGTGGAAAGTGGAATGTCTGGACACTGCAGCACTGGGTAATGCAATACAGATGATTTCACCTTTAGGTCTTCAGTTCAAAAAAACTCAACCCAAAAAGTATCATCACCTGATTGTTTTTATTATTTCTATTTAGAGTACAATGTTCCCCAGATCAAGAATTTCTCTGTATTCCCTCTCTCCTTGTGCAAGGCACTGTGCCTATAGGAAGAAACAGACCTTCCCCACTGATCCCATATTGTAACCAGTCTGAAGATAGGAAGGAAAAAGAACACAGGAGACTGAACTGCATTGTTGAAATTTACTGAGTCAGATGTAAAAATGATTCTGACTCCCAAGCTGATGACGTTCTTACTTCTGCTTTATTCAGATTGTCATGAAAGCAATATTTCTTTTTACCTAGAAGATAATATGTACACATGTGCAGCAAGATCTGAGCATCAGGATACATCATCCTTACAAACAAGTGCTTATTTTCCTTCTACCTCCACATGGAAGAGGGCTGACGCCTCCCCACAGCAATGGCTCAGCGTGCATAGGCTGTAGAGGTGATCAGTGTGCACAGGGAGCACATTCCAGATTCATAGAATCATAAAATCTGGATTCCCAGACATCTAGGCTGGACTGAGTCACCACTTTGAGTATCTGGGAAACCTAAGCAGAAGTAAAAACAACAAAGCTCATTTCTACCTTCACAAAGTAACCACGTCCAAAATATAAAGCATCTTCCTTAACGTTGGGAGCATTCTTCTATGATTATAATTGCACATGATACCGGAAAAGAATTATTTGCATTAATTCTCTTCTGACACCAAAAGTGGCCTTTCCAGGCAAGGCTGCAGGGCCTGCAGGAATCCTGATGAAGCTTAGGTCATCATATCCCCTAAGCACTTGTTACAGATGCTACATTTGACTGACCTAGATAACAACATCCTTTATCAGTAAATAATAATAACAAGAAAATGAAGTAAATATAACAAGAAAATGAAACCCTCAAAGGTGAGGGAGCCCATCCAGAATAAAGTATCAGCCCAGAGTACTGTAATGCTGTTATTTCTCCATCCACATCTCCGTATTATCTCTCACCACTCTTCTGCAACAATAAACAGATATTCTCTTACTACAAGCCTATTTCCACTGTAAATCATTTCAGTCCTGACATCTTCACTGGAGGGAAAAATAACATGTGACCTTATCTAACTTAAATATGGTCTTAATTTTAACACGAAAAAAAATGGTTTATGAAATTCAGGAGCTTAAGGAAACTGGGGGAATATAGGTCTGCCTCAGGGTATAGCATATGGATTTAATTTCCCCTACATTTTCCACCAAATTCTAAGAACTTCAGTAATCTTTTATTATCGAGTGACACAAAATCTTAACTCAAAATCTTGCCCAGAAGAATCAAAGGTCTGAATGATGCACAGGGAAGGAGAAACTTGAAACAGCCAAACAACTGCAAAACCTTGCATAGTTTTGTTTTCTTCCCAACTTTGTTCAGGTAAGTTGCAGAACCATTTTTTTTAAAAACGCTATTTTATTTGAATAGAAGAGTATGTTTCTATTATGAAATATAAAGAAACAATTCTGCTTTCAGTCACACTGTTGAAGTGCGTAATGAAGTTCAAGATGAACACCAGTCTAAAAATCGATCGTTTGAGAGACCTTTGAGATCATTTATCAAGAAGCTTTCTGATATTCACTTCAACAGAAAGGAAATCCTTCATCCCAAGACCTTTCCACCTCTCTTTGCATAAAGTTTTCTCTCTTTTATTGTTGGTTTTCTTTCAAATATCTTCATGTCAGCCAGCAGAGCCCATCAGATGCCCATACCTTCAAAAAGCAAGAAATCTTGACTTGAATTAGCACTAGCCCATATGCTAAGGATAACCTGGACACTGCTCCCACTAAGGTAAATTAGATAGACAATCTGATTAGCATTACAGGAAGTCATTTAGCTGCTGTCAAGTTGTTTACTTTTTGGTTAATAATGGAGCAAGTTTTAGGCTGCACTTTAAAAGCATAACAAGGTTTACTTTGTAGGTCTTTTCATGTTTCCTACTGTACCCCAGGTGTAGCACCTAGAAGAGGCTGATAAGGAACTAAGAAGTTAGTGAGTGAGCCAAGCGACCATCAGTCACAGGCAGAGGTAGCCACCAAAAACCGTGTGGAAATAGCCTGTTGTAGGGCTTGGTGGCACAACCCCAACTGCTTCTTTCCTCTACCAATTTCTGTGCTCTGGTCATAGTAAGATATATGTGGAAATACCTCCTTGGGACAATGCTACAAGTAACAGGTTGATCCTGCCTGAGGAAATGTAGAAATAACCAGCCTCAGATTTCATTTTCCTTCTTTCCAACATTCTTTCTTACCACCCACATTTCCAGGAACCATACTTAAAATCTTGAGGCACAAACAACATCCTGCTTCTCCCAGGAGTACAGCAGAAAGCTAGGAGGACTTGCTACAGCAGTGCTAGAGCAGTGAAGCAGCCAAGACAACAGAAATGTTACTCTCAAGAAAGCACTGCAAGAACATTTTTATGCTACTGCAATTCCAGTATTTGATTTTACTTAGCAGCTGTGTGCTGTGCATACAGAGGCACCATGTCCCCAGCACCCCTCCTGTTCAGCCTGTGTCACCAGGTGGCACCTAGGGGCAATGTAAGAAACCACCCAAAGAGCTCAGTGACACCAAATACTCCTGCCTCCAACTGATCCAGCTGTTAGCTTACAAAGTACTGCAAAAAAGAATTTAAAAAATCCACAGTACTCATTAAGACATACTTAAAGTGTATCTGTATGGAGATTAAAATACACCTTATTATTACTGATACCTGTTTATAAGCATTTTGTTTTGTCACCTGTTTTTTCATGATGTAAACATTGCTCTCTATATTTCTCAGTGTACGCAGTGAAGACTGAAATAATTAATAAAAGTGATTCACTGGAAACTGTAAGATGAGATGCCTCAATAAAAATGTTTTTTAAATACTAAGAGATTATTCCCATACTCACTAAACATGTAAATGTACTATCTGGAAATGGAAATTCCTCTAAAATGGCATTTGAGGAGTTGTTTTATAATCTATACAATATACAAACGAAATAAGAAGCACTGCAATGAAGGGCATCAGTGCTCATTGGTGGCTTGAAACAAGACAAAGATAATGCACCTTCCCTTCCTGCTAAGAAAGAAATGAAGGTGACATGTCCTGTTGTTATTCTAGTTCCATCAGCTGCCACAGAAGCAACTTTGTTTGCCTCACAAAACTGAATTACCTCAAAGAATGTGGTTTTCTACTGGTATGAAAAGTGATGAGATGTGGAGCTCCTCAACTCCCCCACAGAAATTCTGTGCCATGTCAGAACCAAGACATGAGCATTTTTATTACTGGAAGACATCTCTCCTTCAATTCATGATAGTAAAATCTCAGGTCAAAGAGATTTAAAACATAGTATCAGAGTTCTTACACATCACTCTCCCCTGTACCCACCAAAAATCCCTAACAAGGGAGGAAAGGCATCCTGCTGGACTGTGAGAGAGCCCGAAGCCACCAGATAGCCTATGAGGTAACCTCATTATCCAGTGCCTAATGCCAAAGGCAAAACAGGTGCAAGGATACTGAAGCAGGAGGAAAGCACAGCCTGTTAACAGAAACCTCCAATTTTAACAGCATTAGAATATTTCCAAACGTTCAGAGACAAAACTTCACAGTGCAGCAGACATTTCTTAATGGAAAAGTAGCAGAAGAATGTGAATTGCTGGAAAGATACAGCATGCTGGAGACAGAGCGTGCTTTTCCTCTTTTTGGTTCAAATTATTAACACTCGGACCTATGGGGCACGAGTTTCACTTTGCTTCCCACAGTGAGGAACATGAAAGAACAGTAACTATCCTTTTGTATCACATTTGTAAGTTTTTCTTTTCAGAGGACCAGAACACAATTGACTTTTTTACACTCTGTAAATAAGAATGCTCAACAGGAGAGGTTGCATCAAAACTGCTGCCTGTCTCAGTCCACCTGCCCCATTTCCAGTGCAGCTCAGATGGCAATAACTACTGACCAGTAGCAAACCTGGTGCAGTTGGTGGAATTATCCAGCTGCAGAGTCGAAGTGAGGGTGACACCACTTCAAGCAACCAATACAATCAAAAGCTGGAGCTGGCATCTGGTCTGTGTGAGAAAGTTAAGACTAAGAGTTCCAGGAGCCTTGATTTTATAGCACTCTGATTCTCTCTGATACATTTCTCAGATATTTAATGTCAGCCTTTATTTAAATTCACCAAAATCTCATAAGAATTACTAGCACTTAAATACCTTTTCAAAGTCAATGCAGCCTAATTAATCTTTAATAGCCATAATAAATTAATTGGCAAGCACAGAAATACAGAAAGCAAAGGAATAAAAGAACAGCTTTAAAGGGTCAAACTCAAAGTTTATCTTTGCCAGTATTTAGCCTGTATGAACAAGTAAGATAAAATATTAGAATTAAAAAAGATTTTAAAAGGAATGGAACGAGACAGCAAGAGCATGCATGATTAACAGTGAACTACAGAGGCTCTCCGTGGAGCATGAGATGTTTGTACTCAGGATGCCGAGTCCCAGCCTTTCCAAGGCTCTTTCTCCAGCACATCACAAGCTCCTGAATAATTTCATTCATGCTGTTGGTTGCGCAGTCTGTGTCGTCTCCATGCTCTGACCATCCACCTCAGAGCAGGACACATATTTCAGTATGCCTCTTAGTTAAAATAGTGTGAAAGATGTCTAATCACGCAGATCCCCAGATTAAATATTTAAGCTCTAGGGCCAGACACTAATAACCAGGCAAATGCTTCCTTACACAGGCATGTATACCATTTTCCAGTCTGGCCAAAGCTCTCCAACAATTCACAGCATTATTTTCTTTTACATTCATCTGGCAAGACGCCAGATAATTTAATGTGCTTGTTTCACCTGTCCCTCTTTCCTGTAAGGACTCATACTGTGACGCCTATAATCCAGAACACAGAAGTCTAACGTGTTATTTATTAGCCTTTTTTCAGGACTACGGTTTAGTGGTTTAAATGGAAATCTCAGAAAAACGAAACCTCATTCCCAACCTCAGCCTATCACTGTTCCTCACGGTTAAGCTACTTGGGATTGTTTGCCAAAACAATTTAGAAGTGCATTTTGCACATTCTTTCTTTGCCTGTAAAAAAATGTGAAAAATATTTTGGTAGATCCGTTACCTATATTTATAAATACTTAAACTCACCGTGAAAAGAGTTGTGCTGGCATGAGGTGAATATCTGTTGATTCCATTCTATTTAGTTCTGCCAGGGGTTCTTATGCAGTCATTTGTTAGACTTTTTTTTCTTTGGAAATAAATCTTTGATCATCTGATCCCTGATCGTGGTGCTCTTCATGGAACTTTTTCCAGCAGGTATGTCTGCTATTACAGGCAGGCTGTACAATCTAATTTGCCATTTAACAGGACCTAATCTTCCTATGTTTTTTCCATCCTTCCACTGCCAACCTGCTTTGGCACAAATCCAGGTGTCATTGTTTCCATGCAGTCAACTTTACTAAAAAATCTTTCCTGAGGTTTCTGTCAAAACTTTGTTTGAAGATCATCTACGCACAATTCAGAATTGACCTATGTTTCTACTTCCAGATGCTATTATATTTGCCAGCCTTTAAGAGTTATCACCTACCTATTCACAAACACCCTTCTCTTCTGATCCAATCTAGTCAAAGATGAATCCAGAATAGTGTCAGCTATATGAACATCTGAAGCAAACTGGACATTGCCAATGACGTTAGCTTCAGCGAGATTCAGAACAGCTCCTTCAGAAACAGTAGAATCGTTAAATAAAAACAAGATCAAAAACCAGCACAGCTTTTGAGTAAGAAAAGCATAATCTTTGTACACCAAGCTTTCTCACGTGTACTTAATGCAATACCATCAACTTCTGTTATCCCTGCTGCACAAAGGATGGAAGGATTGCAATGGATTCAGTGATAACTTCCAAGGGCATCATTATAACACAGTACAGGCAAAATGTCCTAACAGCATGACAACACTTAGTATTATTGACATTTAGCAATCTGAGTGCTAAATAACGCTAGCTGAACTCAAACTGTTTGTAGCCTAACAAAGCACAGATAATGCACAAAATCACTGAAACTGCTGGCAGCAAGTCTTCCCTTCATACGTACTCTTCCCTAATGTTCTCTTGAATGACTGTTGTGCTAACTGAAGTAGGTTCATACTATAAGTCTGACTTTTTCCTCTACAAAACAGCACATTTCTCCAACAGACAAAAGTATAAATTGTACACATGCTGAAATATTGAGTTTGGCATATCTTACGTGAGACCACAGTGTCGAGATCTCAATAGATTTGTTACACTGCGGTGATTTTTTTTTTTCAGACTACCTTTCTGCAGGATATTCAACAATTTTCCCTCTTCTGATAAAAGATACGGACTGATAACCATGTGCAAGTTTTTCACTCATGTTTTGTCATAATGATCACCAATTTAATACTGAAAACCCTGACTTACAGATCCCCTTCATCTCATTCCAGCATGGAAAGACCATGGAAGAAAACTTGCAAATCTACTTGCAAATTTACATCCTATTATGGAATAGTTACAGAGTAGGTCAGACTATGGAATGACATAAGGAAAATTCAGGAATTTTATGTCTCAGGATGCATACCAGACTCCCATGCTTGCTTAAGACAAATCTTAATATTAGTAGTTTGATGGCCAACAGGATGAAACTATTCTTTTCTCCTTT